>JALBCR010001175.1:0-518437 GCA_030710515.1 Abscondita cerata
ACGCTGATGACTCCATTCAAAGTAAAATTAGTATTGCTGAACGTTTAATGGAGCCAGCACCGGGAGTACTCATATAATTCATACTGTAAATGTGGCACAGTCGTTATCTGATTTTCACCATCCAGGAACTTCTGGAATAACAATTTCCAATTGCACCAACTATACGATAAATGTATATATAACAGTAACACTGTTTAAGTTGTTTGTTTAAGATACTGTATACATTAATTTAATTCTAAATGTCACTTACTTTATTTATAGTCAAATAAAATATGTTTAATCTGTTTTGAAACGGAACAGACAGTCTCCTTCTCTGGCTCGATTTTGTTATTGAGGTTATATTTACTCTGCGACTATTGGACATGGTCTACACAAAATCCACACAATTATGTCGAAACCACTTTACAGGTGCACCGATAACAATTTCCAAACGTCAAATTATCAGACCAATTTTCTTTCACGAGATGAACTCTAATTAGGGAATACTACATTTGACATTTACGTTAAGTTGGTTGCAAAATTGTGCGATCGTACAATAAAACGAAATTTGTTGTTGATGTTATCCTTTCAGTTACATAAGACGACACGCTATGTTAGCTAATACAATAAACGAATGAATTATAGACATCTTATTATGAAATAATTGCGGTAACATGAAACTTTTCTACTTTGAAAGGGTTGGCACCATTGTGTGTTTCCCGGTTGACTAAGGGCCGGTTTTATAAAAATAAGTTAGCTGCAAGTTAACTTAACCCTCATTATAAAGCAATTTTAACGCAAGGTTAAGTTAACTTTCATTGGTATGAATAAAAACTAAACCACCCTAGATGAAAATATTGATATATTAAAGACACTACTACAAAAGTTTGTATTTTTTTCTACTTTAAACCAAGCGTGTTTTCGTAAGTAGAATAAACAAAAGTATACATAAAAGAAAGTAACAAAGTATTATTACAATGACACATAGAATGCATATTCTTTTACATTAATGAATTTCCAGTCCAGTTTTAAACCTACACGAAGGTACATCGCATAGATAACTAATTATAGTACATCGTGTGTTTAAGTGTTCAACATAATGGAAAATGAAAGCAAACGTTCTGCTAATTTTTCTCAGCATGAAATTGAGATATTAATATCAATAATTAAAAAGTACAGCTCAGTTATTGAATGTAAAAAAACCGACGCAATAACGTGGAGAACAAAAGTTGAAGCATGGGAAAATGTAACACGCGAATTTAATAGTGGGAGTGGAACTGTTTCCCGTACTATAAAAAGATTACGGAAAAATATTTAAATATTAAAAAAAATACAAAAAAAAATTCGCTAAGCAGTGAATTGAAGTTTTTAAAACAGGTGGAGGTCCTTTCGTTGACACAAAATTGACCCCTGTTGAAGATCAGATCTTGAACACTTCAGGAGCACAAGTCACAGGGTTATCCAATCCTTTTGATCATGACTATGTTAATAATATTGAAACGATTGAAGTGATTGATTATATTCCCGATACAATTGAGCCAGGTCCATCATCACAAGGTCAAGAGAATTGGTCTCAATGGAGCCCTGCATTGTTAAAGCAATCAAAGTCAAATGCTTTACAAGTGGAATTTGATTTAAATAGTATGTATATCTTATTTTTAATTATTTACCGTACTAAAAATATATGTTCTTTCAGAAGTTGAAAATAACACCCCGAAGAAACAAGGAGTAAAGCGCAAACAAGATTTAACTCACGATTGCAGAATTAAAATAAATTCCTTATCGGAAGCAAAAATGGAATTAATACATCTGCAACAAAAAGCAATGCAATTAGACATTACTTTAAAAATGGAGGAATTAGAATACAAAAGAAAAAAAATGAATTAAAAATTAGAAAATTAGACAAAGAAATAAGTTTATTAAAGTAGCTATCCGAAACTTGTATATTTGTTACAAATTATTAAAATAATCATCAATTAATTGGTTTCTTCTATTATTATCTCCATTTCCAAACAGGTTTTCGACAGGATCAATTTCTTCAATAGTTTCAACCTCTTCATCGTTATCATCCTTTTGACCAATTGCAAAATTATGTATAACTGCAGTTGCAATAGTCACCGCCATTGCAGTATTTAAACTAATTCGCATCCCCAGTGATAACACAGGATATCTGCGTTTCCACACTCCAAAACACCTTTCTACCACATTCCTTGTTCTAATTTGTGATTCATTATATAAAATTTCAGCTTTTGTAATAGGGTTACGTAAAGGTGTCATTAAATAATTTGTTACAGCATATCCTGAATCTCCTAACAGAAAGCAATCTGCGTAATCTTACTCTTCAAATTGTGGTTTGAATCTACACTGATTAAATATTGTGCTGTCATGAGCAGACCCTGGCCACCTTGCAACAATACTAGTGATTTTTAAATTTGCATCTGCTACGACTTGCACATTTAAGGAAAAGAAACCCTTTCTATTTCAAAAAATTTCTGCATTTTCTCCACCTATAACAAACTTTATATTACAATAAAGTCATTATTGAATGCAAACCTACCTGGTGATTGAACTTTAATGTGGGAGCAATCTATAGCACCTATTACTTTTGGAAATGGTGCAATATTATAAAAATCTAATTTTGTTTTACTCATTTCTTGTCAGGAATACCCAAAATAAAAATGTTGACAAATGGTTGAGATACCCAACACTGCACAATATTACTGATTTTTTCATGTTTAAATTTTAAGATCAAAACAATAAAAAATACTTTAAAACTACAAAAAATACCTTTCCAGGATGACGGTCAGAAACTCAATAAATAATTTGTAAGAATATCGAAAATTACTTAGATCACTCTACAAGAAAGTAACTGATTTTGTACATGTTAAATTTTCCTATTTAAATTTCAAGCAATAAAGAACAGGCATAAAATATACAAAATTTCTAAAATGGTGGTGTTAAGTGTTAAGTTTAAGAAATAAGCAATAATAAATAACTGGGAAACACAAAATGTCTTACGACAGTAATAGTAGAAATTTGTAGATATATTCTATATTTTATAGAATTTTAGTTTCAAACAGTAGAAAAATCTATCAAATGATATAAAAATTTAGTAGCATCTACTTACGTACTACATACGTCAATTTACTTAAGGCGCCAAAGAAAATAAAGCCAATGGTGTGTGTAATGAACTCTTAGAATTTCTTTTATTAACATACAATATAAATATCAATTTAAAATAAATATTAAAAAAAACAATTAGACAGTTAAGCGAAGTTTGGGCAGCGCATAGCTACGAAGGTGGGTCAATAAGTCTGTGACTTTTTGAATTTCCCGCCTCTTAAGTGATATGGCAGCACTGCTCCTGTCACCAAGCAACTGTCAGTTGACTCCTGTCTAAATTTGAACAAGCTGCGTCATTTAGTTTGTGTGTGGCAGCCGTTGATAGCAGACTACCGCGTGTTTTGAGAAGAAAATGGAAAAAAGTGAATTTCGTGTGCTCATTAAGCATTATTTTTTGCAGAAAAAAATCATCACTCAAACCAAGGCTAAGCTTGATAAATATTATGAGGACTCTGCATCATCCATTTCCATAGTAAAGAAATGGTTTACTGAATTTTGATGTGGCCCTACAAGCACGGAAGATGCCGAACGTTCTAGACGCCCAGTTGATGTGTCTACATCCGAAACCATTGAAAAAATCCACGGTATGGTTTAAGCCGATCGGAGATTGAAAGTGAGAGAGATTGTGAAAGCCATAGGCATCTCACATGGCTCAGTGGTTTCAATTATGAATGATCACTTGAGTATAAGAAAGCTTTCCGCCAGATGGGTGCCGCGTTTGCTCACAAACGACCACAAACGCCACCGTGTGACAATTTTGCAAGAATGTTTGGCGTTGTTCAACCGCAATATGGACGAGTTTTTGCGCCGTTTCGTAACCGTGGACAAAACGTGGATTCATCACAACACACCGGAGACCAAACAGCAGTCAAAACAGTGGGTTTCTCGGGGTGAATGGGCGCAAAAAAAACAAAGGTGGGTTTGTCAGCCAAAAAAGTCATGACAACCGTTTTTTTGGGATGCACGCGGTATAATCTACATTGACTACCTTCAAAAGGGGAAAACAATCAATGTCGAATATTATACCATATTATTGGGTCGATTCAATGAGGAATTGAAAAAAAAAAACAACCGCATTTGGCAAAAAAAAGTTCTTTTCCACCAGGACAATGCAAGGAGGCACACATGTGCAGTGTCCATGGCAAAACTCTATGAATTGGGCTACGAATTGCTCTCTCATCCATCCTATTCTCTAGATTTAACCCCGAGTGACTATTTCTTGTTCCTAAAGTTGAAGAAATGGTTTGGTGGAAAAAGATTTGACTCCAACAACGAAATGATCTCACAAACAAATGCCTATTTTGATGACCTCGACAAATCATATTTTTTGGAAGGGATAAAAAAATTGGAGAAACGTTGGTCTAAGTGTATAGAACTCAAAGGAGATAATGTTGAAAAATGAAATAACGTTTTATATAAAAACCTGTGCTTCATTCAAAAAGTCACGGACCTACTGACCCGCCCTCGTATTTATAATTAGTACAAGAACTACAATTAAAATCATTTAAAGTATCTTTAGTGGAAGAAGAAGAGTCAAATGAACGAAGTGAATTCTAGCTCAAAGTCGGAGCATCGTGGATACAAATAATTGTCTTATCTTTTATTAGCCGAATTACAACAATTAGCAACTAGAATAGAAAACCAGGGCTCAGTATTATAACAAGATTGTTCCTATGAAGAAAGGAACACGATCAGCTAGTCCATTAAAGCAACTTTAAATTTGAAACAATAACTATGATGTTTGCTTAAAGAGCGACGTAATAAATGTAACATTAATTTAAATAAGCCTAAGAAAAATGGGACGTGTACGTGGTTGGCATACTACCTTGTCGGAATTGGTGTTAAACGCAAAATCGCAAGATAACTTCTGCAATAAATATTAAAGTTCCAATGGCTAGTTACTTGTAACTGTTATCTCCGAAACGATCCAAATGGAAAGCACCTAGTGCGAGACTTAGTAAAATAGCCCCAAAAGTAATTACCAGAAAGGAAAAAACTGTAAAAAGAATTATGCATCACGTGTTTTGGTAAAATAAATAACATTACTCGTGGCCATTCGACATCTTTCCCCAACATACCGTCTTAATTATGAAGCGGTTCTTTTCTGACGCTTGAATTAACAATCATAAGATGTTATTTTTGCAAGATGATCGAAAATTTATAAAGAAAATTCACCTAATGACTTAAGATATCAATGCACGGTTTTTAGTTATATCGAAATTTAAAATAAAATGGAAATCAAATGCACCAGCCGACTCTCACGAAGAATCTGTGAACTAACAAAAAGTCAATAGAGTATCACACGCCAAGAACAATTTAAAATGTGCCTAGAAATCTAACTAGTCTATTTTTGCTCGTAGCAACATGGTCAGGAATACAACAAAGTATAAATTTAGAAACATAGCTAAGAGCAAAATCACAAAAAAACCTTTCAATGAACATAGTCAGGAATAGAACATATTTGCAAAGATTTTAAAAGATGAAATCCATGCCATTTTAAACAAAATAACCAAATAAAGAAAATAAAATACATATAGTTGTAGACATCTGCAGACAGTCTGATGCTAGCTTAAAGCCATCAACGCTCCTACAAAGCTACGCAACATGTCAAATTCTTACCAACCAAATAACACCTAGTTCGTCTTATTGACGCTCATTTGTGTAGTGTAGCTTCGGTAGCTTAAACGTATGTCTAACAAAAATTACTTATAACAGTTGCGTTAAAAGATGAATGACCAATTCTTACCAACCGTTTGACTTCATATTTCCGTTGAGAAAAATTTAAGATCTTGCGAAAAATACCGCATAGTTTTTATTGTGGCGTCGATAAATTCATTGTTGGCATCAGACTGTCTACAGATTCATCATAAAACATTTACTCTGTTTTCTTTTATTGAAAGTATACGTTTGTTCTAACCAAATAATAATCAAACTAAGTTTAGATATAGTAGAAAGTAAAAAACTAAATTCTAAATAGTGTTAAGTGTAAAAAAAACCAGATGCCACCATTAAGCATACTAATGATATGAAAAAGTATCTGGCTTAATAAAACAATAAAAATTGTAATTTAGAAAAAAAATTACTACCAAAAATCAACTATAACAGTCTTTGGTAATCTTGGTATGAAATTTTTATGACCAATAAATTACATATCGATAAAATCGCGCAAAAATTCTTGCAGAATGTTGGGAAAAGGCATCACCGGATAATTCTACTTCTTTCGTTCAGTGACAAATAGACGGTCAAAAGACATTTAACTTGACGATCATTATTGCTGACCTCTTTTTCTCTATCACGTAAAGATTACATTTAAATTGTGATAACTTTTATACGTAAAACTTAAATAACGAGAACGTAAAAAATAACGATAAAAAAATCAACGTTCTCTTAATGAAATTCCCGTTGAACTCTTGAACCCAATTTATTTAATTGTATTTTATCCGAAAAGTCTATCTACGAATTTTCTAAAGGCAAAACCTCCAACTCGAACGCATCCCTAAATTAGTTTTGGCAACTCCCTACAAATCCTTTGAACTGTTCGTCTCTATCGATATAACAAGTTGCTCCACAAAGTTATTCTAAAGCCTAAGTTTTTTTGTCTTTTCGTTTAAAAGACATGAAAGAGAAACGCCGTGCTGTTTGTTATAAACGGTTTTTATTTTATTCGATGAAAAACGTCTTTGTCAAAAAATCAATAGTAACTTTTTACTTCTACGTCTATTAAGATTATTTATTTCAACTCCTCCAACTTTAGTATTGTGTTATAGTGAATAATTGAACACTTTTCAAACTAGATACATCTAATTTAATATTAATCAGTTTGATGATCGCACTTCTACTCCAAATATTTGACAGATGTTTAACACTCTAAAATGAAAACTTTTGATATTTAAATGTAACCCTTTTGTTTGTTAAGAAGTTCAATATAAGTAAACACTTAAAAAGAACGGCTCACTGAACTCGTTTATTTTTGTAATTATATTTATTTTTAATCCTACTATAACACAAAACGCAATAATTTCCACTAACTACCTACTGATAAATATTAAAATTAAAATTGAAAGTCAATTACACCACAAAAAATTCATACACTGAATATTTATTTGTATTTCAGACAGAAACAAAAATATGCAGATCCTTAATACTAATAAAAACCTCAGGGATAACATAACAGAAGTTTGAATAGTAGCTTCGAAGATGTAATTGTTCGGTAAATTACATAATCTTGTTTGCAATGTCGGGGGCAATTGTAATTATTTTTTTTAAATACAATTTGTCCAAACATTACTAAATGGTCACAGGAAAGGAACGCCAACTGCAGCGTCTATTTAACCAACAGAAAAACACCAAAAACTGCACCAAAAACTATACTCGGACACCAGCGATACCAATACTAAAATTAAAAACAACGAGATGCTGATATATACTATCTGCTTATCACGCATCGTTAAACTTAATTGATTCTTAGATAAGCTTAAATAATCCCGAAAAACCTAATGGACCGTTATCATCATAATTCATAAGCAAATTTTTGTTTTGAAAAATTTCTAAACTTTCATAAGAATCAAGTTCGTTTTTATTATCTACCCTCTTAATTAATTCAATGTCGCCTACTCTATGGCCATTTTCAAGCATATGCATGGCAACACTGGACCTATCTGTGCGATGATATTTGACATGAGCTACGTGCTCTTTAAAACGAGTTTTAATAAGTCTCTTGGTTTGCCCTATATATACTTGGTTACAGTCTTTACAATTAATTTTATATATTCCCGATTTATCACACATTTCTATTGGGTCTTTCGGATTGCCTAAAAGATTTTGCAAGTTGTTACTACTAGAGGTTACTGTTTTATAATCAAATTTTGAAAATATTTTTGAAAACCTTTTGTGTATGTGGGATAATTTGGTAATTTGACATATTTCTTATCTATTTTGCTATTACTAGTTCCTAACGTTGTAATGTTTCTAATGTTTAACTTATGTTTATGTTTTCTAATTATGTTTGTGACAATTGATTCTTGAAAACCATTGTATGATGCAATCTGCTTAATATTTCGCAGTTCTTTATCAAAGTTTTGTTTTGACAATGGAAAATGTAATAATTTGTGAATCAAAAGTTGAAAGATGCAAGTTTATGTTGCATACTATGGTTGGAATCATTTGTTATAAACCTCATAGTGTTAGTGTCTTTACGATAAATATCTATATCTAGTTTGTTGCCATTTCTTGTCACTAAAGTGTCTAAGAAAGGTAACTTAAGGTTTGTTTCTGTTTCATAGGTAAACTTGATCGTCTCAAATTTTGAATTTAAAATTTCTACAAATTGCTGAGGGCTGTAAACTTTAGTGTCAATGACTGCAAAAACATCATCTACATATCTATACCAAATTCTAGGAAAATATTCTAAATTATTTTTTAAATCAGTTTCAAATTTACCCATGAACAGGTTAGCCATAAACGGAGATAAGCTGTTACCCATTGTTGTACCATAATTTTGTTGATAAATATTATTGTTAATTTGAAAGTAGGTTTGACTCATACATAATCTTGCTAATTTAATAAAATTATCTACTTCTGAATTGTCTAAATGGTTTTGGTGTAACATATCTTTCAAATAATCTAAAGTGATATCTATCGGAACGCTTGGAAACAATGAACAGACATCGAATGAAACTAAAACTTCGTTCTCAGTCAGCTCAATGTTTTTAATTTTTTCAATAAAATCGTATGAATTTTGAACACTGAAATTTGATTGTTGATATTCAAAACTGTTGAATTTATTTGACAACCATTTAGATATCAGATAAGTAGGAGCATTAATACCTGAAACAATGGGACGCATTGCTTTTCCGGGTTTATGTTTCTTAGGTACACAATACATTCTAGGAAGAACCGGGTTAGTTGCCGTTAGTCTAAACCTAAGTTGTTTTGGTATAATATTTCCACATTCTAATAAGACTCTACGGGTATCAGCAATGATTAAGCATCACCTGAACTGACTCAAAATAATCCTCTTTGTCCAAAATAACTACTTTATTGCCTTTATCTGCTTTAAGATAACAACAACTTTTCTCTTTAAGATTTTTAACAATGTTTATTTCTCTCGCGTTAAATTTAAATATTGGTAACAGCTGAATATTATCTGAAATTTGAATTTTACAGGCATTCCTAATAAATTTTTAGAGTTATCATCTAAAAGTTTGATCGAACTTTCAATTCCGACAATAATCTTATCTATGGGCGCTTTGTTAAATTTGAGGTTATATTTCAAGCCTTGATTCAACAAAATTAATTCGTCATTGTTAAAAATCTCCGAGGATTTGTTTACCACTATGTTAGATTTTTGGGGATCAAGTCTGTGCACCTCTTTCTTTTTTTTAGATAATTCTGTGAACTTTTTGTTGTGGGTCATCTTTTTTTGCCAAAATTTGTGTTGAATAGTTTCATTAATATGTTGCAAAAACTTAATCCATTCAACATACTCGTCATCATTTAATCCTGAAGTCAGTTTTAAATGTAACTCATATGCTTCTAACTCTAATTTACCTAATTTAATGACATTTAATTTCCAAATCTAACCATTTACGCTTAGCAAATTCAAGCGCCTTTTTACATGAGTATGAATTAAAATTTGCATAAACTTTAATAAATTTTGGGAAAACACTTGCTTTGCGGCATCAATCAAGATTGAATTAAGTTTAACGATGCGTGATAAGCAGATAGTATATATAAGCATCCCGTTGTTTTTAATTTTAGTACCCGTATCGCTGATGATGACAGCTTAGCTGTTGAAACACGTGTCCGAGTATAGTTTTTGGTGTTTTTCTGTTGATTACTAAATGGGCAAGTGTAGTATTATACTTACAGCAAAGGGGGCCTATTGCATTTACACTGATTTATTAACTAATTTATTAAATAACTTAATTATGTCTTTTTGATTTTAAATTAATTTGCTGTGTAATTGTTGCAGGTGTAGGAATAATTTAAATTCATTTGAATGCAATTTAATTTAAAGAAAAAGAAATATATAATCATGTAAAAATACGTATTACGCAATAAAATCAGTTGTTATAAGTTTTTTGTGTAGATAATTAAATCGGCTCATGCAACGAAAAGTATAGTAACTAGACTTGGCAAGTTTTGAAATAATAATGATTAAATATTTCGTGGTCTATACTGATTCATATATTCACAAGGATGGAATAAATTTTAGATAATTTTGTTTTAAATAGGGTTGAATAAAAGATATCGTAAAAAATGCTCTACCAGAATATGCAAAAAAAGTGATTTTTTGACTCAAATTTAATTACTTACTATAGTTTTCGATGGAAATACTTTATAAAAAAAACTAGTTAAGATATATTCTTAAATGTTAATTTCCTAAAATAATAAAAAATATGGTTACAAAATGCTTCAGAATGCTTAAATTGACATGTATAATAGTTATGTTTTATTATATGACACAAAAATCTTAATATCTTGAATAAAAATTAAAACTAAATACGTTTATGTGTCGATTGAGCTGTCTGATGAAGAGTCATCAGCACTGATATCTTCATTTTCTTGCATTTCTGGTGGTCTTGCAGTCAGAGAACGATAAAATTGGTGACACAATTGGGGTATGCTTAAAGCCTCGTAAAGGTCTAGCAAACCTTTTAATTTTTTTGAATCTAAATGTATACGTGACAAATACAGTTTTGGTAAACTAGTTAAATTAATAGCTTTATAGTTTTATAGTTTTCATTGTATGAGTATTTAAACTTTATTACATAGAGTGTATCTTTTTCAAAGAAGACCCCTTTTATTTTATTTATCTGAAGCTTATTATTAAAGTAGTCGTTGTTCCACTTTTTTCCCACTAACAAAGTTTTTAGGTTAAAAAAGTCATTTTGTGTCATTTTGGTAACTACATAAAGTTTTCCTGTAACTTTAGACATGCGGATTAACATGACCTATTGATCCGTTGTATACACACAAGATTGTCTCTTTTTGCCATTTTCTATAATTGCGTGCATACTGCCGCCTTCATTTTGCGTATGCCCTTTTTCAAAAAATCTATGTATAATTTCCAGTTCTAGAACATTAGAAATATCAGCAAATAGAGAAAATATAAATCTATTTCCGTTTTGTCCCACGCAAAATGATTTTACTGATTCCCTTGTTCTGTTTGTTTCCTTCAGATTCCGAACAATTTCTTTATACGAAGATGTTTCTCCTGTTCTTGCTGCAAATTTAACTTTTGTTCACGACTGGCTAGATCAAAGGCTACACAACGTTCGCATAAATTCTTTTTGAGTTGAAAAAAGGCAATATTAAATTCCAGACTGAAGACTTCCCTGTACTGACGTTGAGTAGCTACATGAATTATATTTTTCTCACGCACATATTCTGTAAAAAGTCTGTTAATCCTTCTTCTAAGTACATTTTTGTGGATTTCTTTTTAGTGTAATGGGAGGGAACTGTGGGAAATAATTTTATGTGGTCCCTAAAGGTATTTTTCACGCTTTCGCTGGTTTTGTGAGGTCTGTTTAGAAAGATGCTTTCCCCGACAATCTTTTTTAACTAACCCTATTGTATCTACTCTAGACAGCGCTGTAGTAACATCCATGGAATATCGGAACAGTGATATTCCATGGATGTTCAAAAACATTTTCTTACAAACTTAAACTTCATTGTTGTTTACAAAATGGTAATACTTCCTTGAATAGGTTCCTCGAGATAGTTCATTTGTGTTGATTTTTTAGCTTCTTGTTTGACAAACTTATCTATGTATTCCCACTGCTTAGTGTGGTCTCCAATTTTTCAAAAGTTTTCAAAAATATGTGTTCTGTTTTCTTCAGTGGCTACATTTCTACATTTATTTCTACAATTGTCTGCGCATGGATCTCTCATGTCTCTTGCAGGAATAAATTTACCCTCTTGATTTTTATGTTCTTCACCTAAATTAAGCTGTCGTTTCGTAGTAACGTCTTTCCATTTTTTAGGATTCCTTAAAAGCCTTATGCATTTTTTTTCTTTAAACTCCATTTTACGTCGTGTTACGAGGATATATTGAAAAATTCTTAGCCTACTACAGAACCAAACAAAATTTCAATGTCAAAATATTTTATTACTCAATCATGATTACTCCATGGCAATCCCAAAAAACTGAAGCAAGAACTTTTCCAGCAGATTTTTGGACACGAAACTTCTTAGGTCTTGGAGAACCAGAGTATCGCCATTCCATCAATTGTTGCTTTGTTTCTGAATCGTAGAAATGTACCCAAGTCTCATCCATAGTAACAATTCGGTTTAAGAAGTCTACATCGTTTTCAAATCGAGCACAGATCGAACGCAATGCTTCTACCCTTGCACGCTTTTGGTCAACATTCAAACATTTGGGGATCCATTTTGCAGCAATTTTTCTCATGTCTAAATTGACGTGAACCATATGATGAACGCGTTCATATGAAATATTCAGTGCTTCAGATATCCATTTTAGCCCAATTCGACGGTCTGATAAAATCATGTCATGAACTGCATCGATATTTTCACAGAAATTGGCCTTCCCGATCGGTCATCATCTTCAATGGAAAGTTTACCTCTTTTGAAGTTTGCATTCCAATTTTTGACGGTCGCATCCGAAGGACATTGATCACCAAGGGTATTAAGCATATTTTCGTAAATCTGCTTACCTCTTAAACCTTTTAAATACAGGTACTTGATGATGGCTCGATACTTCAATTTTTCGATTTTCATTTAATTTATTGCGTGACTCTGGTTTACCTTTTTGACGTCAAACTTTACACTGACACTTCCAATAAGTTATTGTTCGTTGCTATGGTAACGCAATATTTTGTTTATGCAAGGAACTGGTCTAGGCTAACTAGATATCAATACAACCTCGTATATATATTTTTTGAACATCAACAGAGGATTCACTTGAAGAGTCCTCACCCTTATTGACATAATTGGGATCAACATCAGAGACGTCCGTAAAGTCCTGAAAATCGTCGTTTTTACTAGAATTATTATGTTGTTTTATACTTGGATCAGTTTCATGTTGCATCGTTATCACGATTTTCATCTAAAATAATAAATAAACACAAATAAATAAAAATTAAAAAGTACTTTGTAACTGATAAAAATAAAAAAATTACCAATTTTGTAAATTCATCCATCCCTACTTACCTGTAATATTCGTTATATCACTGCTACTCAACTCTTGCCTTCCACCTTCTTTAATACCCAGTGTCTTAAAGCGTTCTAATATTAAAGCCGTTCTACGCTTCATTATGCCTATTTATTAAACACTGCAACTTTATAACTCAATTATTTAGATGTTTCAATACAAATTGATATTAACTAACTCACAACTGCATTAATAGAACCTATAAAGACGAAAGGTAGATATTTCCTCCTATAAATTATCAGTAATTGGATTGTTCTTCTCCTCAACGAAGAACAATCGAATTACTGATAACCTATAAAGTAACATTCCAAATTCCAACAAAAAATATAGTAACTTTACAAAAATTGTTGTCAGTTATAGTAACTGAACTTGATATATTTTTCGGCGGAATCATTGCCTTTAGGAAACAAAGTCGAGTTACAATATTTTTCCACGCAAAACTTCCTTTAATTTTACGTTTACTAAAACTATTAACTCAAAACACCGATTTTTCGGGTTACTATAGTTTTTGTTGCATAGCTCAAAATGTAAATTAAAAAAAAATAATACTTAAGAAGTCGCTTAGAAACCAACCCGAAGCTCGTTGTCGGTGATTGGTTCGCAGGAAGGCATCGAAGAACATTTGTGGAGGTTGTTAATGCTACATTGGGCGCCATCTAGAGAGTTCTAGTGAATTATCCTTAAAGTAAAACACACAAACTCGTAGAATAGAGACTATACTCAGTATACTATTGGCGCGGAGCAATAAACCTGTCAGAATTATCGAATCTCCCGTATTGCAGTGGCGTAGGTACCTGATACTTTGGAAAATCATATTTTTAGTAGGTAAATATATTATAATAGTAAAATCTACCTTGACATGGATTATTATGTGGTTATATGTTATTTATTTTATTTGTATAGTAGATCACATTACAAATTTTACTTCTTACGTATTATATACCATTATTTTTGTATCTTGGTATAATACCCACATCTACGGCTATGATTCTCGTTTCGTCAGTACCTGGGGTGATGGCAACGTGTTTACACAGGTTAAACTATTGTTCTCAGACCCTAGATGGGTCGATATGCTGCAAGAGCGGCACAATGATCGTATTTTGGTTAGAATTTATTGGTTTTTACTTAACCGTAGAAGTATCGCTTTCACAAGAAAATAAAGAATCATTTCAAGCAATTATGATTTATTACTCCGCGCCAATAGTATACAGACTATAGGGAATGTGTTCCACCGAGTACCATATAACATATAGCAAGATAAACAATAAACAGCAAAATAACAAGTATACGTTATCACAGTTAAATATCTTGATCACAGTTCGGTCGTATTAAAAATTTAAAGCTAGTATAGTTTCAGCATCTGACGCAAAATTAAGTGAATCGACACTTGACATACTCAGAAAGTGATCAAAATTTAGTGATATATAACCCCATCTTAAAGGCCTCAACTAAATTATCATATATAAATTCAACGTTTAACAATTTCGAGTAAATAAACCCAGAATTCGCCGACTATAAAGCCTTTCAGTTCACAAACGGTACCCGAGTGTTTATTTAAAGACACAAAAGAATGAAACCATAAATTAAATAACCTATCGCGCATGTATGACAATCGCAATAAAAAAGTAATACAAATAATAAAACGAGATTCACAGATGAAAATATAATGGAATCGGAAGGATATAGGATCTTCAAAGGTAAAAGAGGTCTAAACCCAATGGGAAAAGGTATACCATACCTGAGAAACGGTTTTATCGTAAACAGGAAGATAATCAACTCTATATCAGACTTTTACTCACCAAACGAACGACTCGCAATCATGTCACTGCGATGTGCAAATAAGACATATACTCTTATAAACTGCCACGCTCCTATTAACGAAGACAACAAAAGGAATCCAGAAAAGGTTGAGAAATACTGGGAGTCTCTGGAACATGAACTCTCAAAGATCCCAAGAGAAAACATTAAGATCCTACTAGGCGACTTCAACGCACAGATTGGAAATGAAAGAAAATACAAAAGACAGTAGGATAATATCCTGCACACAAACGACCCAACAAAAATGGAGAGAGATTAATAGAGTTGTGCAGGGGTTTTAACCTCAAGCTAATGTCAACAAATTTTAGACACCTACCCAGAAAACAGAAAACATGGAAATCACCAAACCCCAGCTTGGGAGAATTCCAGATTGATCATGTTGCCATCTCATTCAATAACCAGAGGGAAATTATGAATGTAAAAGTTCGGAAAAGGTGCAAACATTGAAACAGACCATTACCTGACAACACTAAAATTAAAATTTATCCCCCAAAAAAAGACACGGAACAAAGAGTTTAAAATACAGAGGATCAACACAGAAATACTAAAGCTTAAGAAACAAGATTTCCAGGAAAAACTAAACATAGAATCTGGAGAATGGGATGAAATCAAAACAAAAATAGTCAAGACATCAATGGAAATAGCCCTGCTCAACAAAAAAGAAAACACAGGTGGTGGAATGAACAGTGTGAAAAAGCCTTGGAACTTAAGATTAAAACCTGGAAAAATGGCATTCAACCAAAAATAATGAAGACTATATCAAATTCAAAGAACAAAGAGCACAAACAGCAAAAACAATAAGAACAAACAAGAGGAATTTTGACAAGAACCAACTAGAGCAAATAAATGAAGACTTTAAAAAGAACAACACAAGAACATTTTATAAAGCCTTTAAACAAAACCTTCAAGGATATCGACCACCAAACTTATGTTTCAAAAACGAAGAAGGAAAGATAGCCCTGAATAACCAAGAGAACTGCAAAATACTTGCAACATACTTCAAAAACTATTAAACTGTGAAGAACCGAAAACAAAATTCCCAAAACAAAATCCGAAATACAAATTTGAAAACTCCAAACCACCAGACCTAAGAGAAATCCAACAGATTATTAAAGAACTAAAAATGATAAAGCCCCAGGAGAAGACTCGGTAGTAGCAGAAATGTGGAAAAATGTAGATACCAAAACAGTCGAAAGCCTACATAAAATAATACAAAATATCTGGGAAACGGAGGAAATACCGGAGGATTGGAAAACAGCTATGATCCATCCAATACACAAAAAGGAGATAAAACAGATGCAAACAATTATAGAGGAATTTCACTCCTATCGGTAACATACAAAATCCTATCCAAAGCATTACAAAACAGATTGGAGGCTCAACTGGACCCACAACTAGGTGACTACCAGGGAGGATTCAGGAAGGGAAGATCCTGTGCTGAGCAGATATTAAACCTGAAACTCATAATAAGGTACAGGAGACTGAGAGCCAAGGACATACAAGTAACATTTGTGGACTTCAAAAGGCCTACGATTCTATAGATAGAGAGACACTATTCAATATTTTGGAGGAATTCGGAGCCGATGACAAATCAATTGCAATCACGAAAAAACTCTGACAAGCACGCAGTCAAAAGTAAAATTTATGGGAGAGATCTCAGAACCTTTTGAGGTCAGAACAGGAGTAAGACAGGGAGATGGCCTTTCCCCACTACTCTTCAACTGTGTGCTGGAGAAGGTAATGAGAGAGTGGAGGAAGAGAATGGAAGAGGAAGAAATTCCAAAAATAAAGATAGGAAGAAAGAAAGACAACCTTGAAATTGACTGTCTGGCTTTTGCAGATGATTTAGCAATACTAGCGGAAAACATGGAAGACGCAAGTAAACAGATAAATATACTGAAGGAGACAGCCGAAAAAGCCGGACTGCAAATATCATATGAAAAGACAGAATTCATGACCAATAAAAAAATGCACCAAGGCAGATTAAAACAAAATATGGGAAAATTAGGGTGGTTGAGTTCAAATACCTAGGAGAACTAATTCAACCAAACACCCTGGACAAAGAAGCGGTCCTGGCAAGAGCAAGAAAATGGAAATGGCATTTCAGTTGACGAAAAATATATATAATAAGAAGTCCATATCTATAAATGCAAAACTGAGGCACTACAATACGGTTATTAAGCCAGAGGGCCTCTACGCCTCAGAATGCCTTGCACTAAACACGGCCAAACAGTTAGACGAGGTAGAAAAAAAGGAGAGAAAAATTATACGGAAAATCCTGGGACCAAAGTATGAAGATGGAAAATGGAATCTGAGAAGCAACAAAGAGATCTACACAAAAACAGAACGAATAACAGACTCGATGAGGAGAAGAAGAGTGACATTCTACGGACACATTAAGAGAATGGATGAAGAAAGACTGACAAAGAGAATATTCAACTATTTCGACAGAAATCCCAAGACACAGATGACATGGATCAAGGAGGTCAGAAGAGACATGGAAGAAATGAAAATTGATGGAGAGGAGGTGGAGAGAAGACAAGAATTCAAAGAGAAGATAAGAAAATTCAAAGGCTATCAAGAAAAGCCAAAAAAGAAGACTGGAACTAAGTGGACGGAGGAAAGAAAAAAGCAACATGGAGAAAGAATGAAAGAATACTGGAAGAGAAGAAAGAAGGGAGAGAAGAAATCATAAGTTATTTCACGTGGTCCATAGTTGGCCAAAATCGAAAGAAGAAGAAGAAAGATTAACATTTAAACTCTAATCACTTAGCTTGGTGTATATCGAGGACAGCTTCTTCAGAGAAATACGTTAAGTATCACGACGCAGATCCGGGTTAAATATTGAAGTGTGATAAGATGACGAGTCGCTTTGTTAGAGTGACCCCAGGTAATTATTAATTTTTAGGAATATTGGATGCACATCCCTCAGTGCTTAAAGAAACATTGCACCCTGCAAGCGACTCGTCCAGTAATAAAGATTGAATAGAAATATCGTCTTCCAGGCAAAAATTGGCATTCATCAAGCATACAGAATTAACGAGTCATCTAAAACTGTTACATAACCTCAGGTACACATCTAAAAGAGCTCAAAATTGTACGTCGACGACCACCACCTATACCGACGGGAAAAGTTAAAAATTCACACTAGCGCTTACTTTTGTTAAAATGCATTATGCATTAATCTATCAAACTTTTCGTACCAGTACATCGGTGCCTTTTTAAGACCACAAATGGCCTTTTTTAATTTACAAATCTTTCCTTTCTTCATTTGACATGGTTCACGTACAAATCTTCTTGAATTAAAATTTTACTCTGTAAAATAGTACAGCACACATACATTTGAAAAATTTCCCACATGTTGCAAGCACTTAATGATAGTAAAGTTCATAACGTAACCAGCCTCGCTACAGGAGCATACACATTCTGATCCACATTTTGTTGATAACCTCTTGCAATCAATCAACATATATATTGTATCACGTTTAATTTTAAAAACCAAGTTTCTGTCCACTACTGCACATTTTTCAGGTTTGTCAACTGTTAAATTGTATAAATAAATGGAGTGTACTATCATTTTTATTTTGTAAACTTAAAAGTAGGTACACTCATGAAATTTAAAACTTGGACACCACCATTTCTGTAAACAAAAGTTTGCACATTGTGAAGCGGGCTTAAGGGTATCATTTACAATTCTAACAGCAGGTAGTCTCAGCACGGGTTATCTTATAGAAGAACTGTAGAATGAATCATTACACTAAGCACGTTTTAGAAAATAGGTAATTTACGTTGCTTACTTAATTTTTTTCTTTAAAGAATATATTTGAAGGTATCGCTAATTAAACACCATAGCTCGATTAATTATCGAATCAAAATTTTGTTTAGGAAATGTTTACAAAATAAAATTAGAAATAATTTTGATTTAAAAAACGTCTACAAGCAATAACTTTTAAATTAAATCAAAAACTAAACATGGTTATTTGGGTTGACTGATTATTACTTATTTTTAAATAAATCTAACCTACTAATTATTGTAAGTTATTAAAAAAAATCATTAAACTCTCTATTCATAATATTTAGTCCTTACAAAATGTATATTTTATGACGTTTCATTTTTTTCTGTAGTTAATATAAAAAGTGAAAATAAAAACTAAGGCAATTCTTATTGTCAACGTATATATTTAGTTTTTGACAAGAATTTATTACATAATTATAATTAAGATACCAAGTTATAGTTTAAAATTAAATGAAAACGTTTTTTTTTAAATAAAGGTATTACTATATAAATAAATATAAGAAATCAATAATGGGTGTGACCTCCATTATTATTGATACATTCTTGGAGGCGTCTGCTCATTGACGCTATCAAGGTATCAATATAATTAATATTAATCGTTTCCCATGCGGTATCAATGGCTGCAATTAGTGCATTACGGTTTACTGGTATAAAATTTGGCCCTTGTTGTCTTCGGATAACAGCAAGTATTCGAGCCCAAACATTTTCGATAATGTTAAAATCTGGGCTTTTGCTGGCCAGGGTAACAGCTCCAAGTTATTTTCTCGTATCCAATTGCGCACAACCCGCGAAGTATGAATAGGGGCGTTGTCCTTTAACAACAAAAATACATTATGAAAATGTTAATTCAACAGATCCCGAACTATTTTTTGGAGAAAGTATAGTGAAATAAGAATACTTACTTGTTGGAAAATATAATCTTCGTCTGGATAAAACACTTCGACTGAAGGTTTCATAATAGTTTACAAAATATCTAAATACGCAGCAGAATCAAGACGTCCATCGATAGCCCAACAAACTCCTGGACCCCGCGCGCTAACCCAACCCCACACATTCACAGAAAAATAACCACTTCGTTTTTAGGACATATGTGATTATTTTCGTAACGAGTTCCTTCCATTCTAAAAACTTTTAGTGATCGTCGCTAAAAATCACTCGATTCTAAAATTCCAAAGGTTCGTTTACATATCGCCTTGCAAATTCCAGACGACGTCTCATATTTTCGTCACTGAGAACTTCTTTCGCAGCAGCATTATACTTCTTTATTCCCATCTCCTTTAATCTTTTTTGTGCAGTTATACGGCATCCGGGAAAATGTGTATCTGCTATAGCCCTGGAGTATGTAGCAAATGGTTGTTCTGTTACGTAATGAAACAACTCGAGATCTTGAGCACGTGTAGATACTTTAGGTCTACCACTTCCGATGGCTCTTTCCAAAGTGTGTTCAAGATTCCATTTTACTCGGTAATGCCCTACGGTGCTTTTTGGTATATCTAACATACGTGAAATTTCACGCACGCTACGGCCCGCCGCTAATTCCGAAACAATCCGCGCTTTCAAATCAGCACCGAGATGAGGTGGCATTTTCACAACACTTGAAATTTTAAACTAAAATGGAATTTACATTTCTTACTTTATTTATTGGTTCACACTACCCCTTCTCAAACAGTAGGTAATTGTTTATTTATTACATACTTCTAATGACCAATGTAACAACCCTTAGAGCAATATGACTCAAAGGAAGTAAATTAAACAAGCAAGGATATTCTATTGTTATTGAAACTTATTCATAAAGTAAAAGCCATTTCCTTATAATGCTAATGGACAGGATTTTCTTTTAAGTATTAAGATTACAATAGAGGACTTATAAACTTTCGAAAATATCTAATTATAAATATTTACACTGCAATTGCGCTTTTTCCTTAATAATTTCTTAGCAATAACATACACGTTCTTGGTTTTAAGTTGTCATAAATTTGATATGATATAAATTTGTGTTTCTAATATTACATCACAAACTAATCTTTATTCGCCAAAAAATTGTTGCTTAAGTTGTAAAGCTTCGTACACACCTGAACAACAAACCGAGCAACAAACATAACAACGAACCGAAAGTCAAACAGAACGACAAACGATCTTTTATGATTTTCACAATCCGAACAACAAACGGAACGTTTGTGCTGTTCCCATAATTATTTTCAGTAGTTTTCAGTTCATATATATTTATTATTGAGAAGAGAAAATTGCGGAAAACAAGAAGATAGTGCCAACCAAATTTTTACGCACAAAGAAGAGTAAAAAATTATAATTTACTTTGCTTTTTTTTTATTTTGGAAATTTCCCGCCCAAATGATGCTAATAGGGACATCATTTTTTCTTGCATTCTTAAACACTGATTAATTTAAAACATTTTTCTTCTGTCAACTCCATAATATTACCTAAAACACAACAAACCCACAAAAAGGAGGACAAAAATAAATAATTTAATTCTCCCGCATAAGTTTGTTCGCCGTTTTGTTTAGATTCGTCCAAACCTGCAAACGCATTCGCGCGCATTTTCTTTGATGTCGGAGAAAAACCGACAAGTTGCGGGAACGCCGCAAACCGTTCGTGGAACAATCAGGACTTGCGAATCTGTTCTAAAATTCGTACGTAGCACCGTCCAAATTAATGTTCCGATTGCCGTTCGGTTCGTTGTTCTGTTTGTTCCTCGGTTTGTTGTTCAGGTGTGTACGAAGCTTTACAATAAGCATATTAATATGAACTATATCTTATGAAAGGAGAGTTATGTAACTATAATTAACGACTTAACGTTACGTTAGTAGATTCCATTTACTATTTACACATATTTTCTTGGAACAT
Source organism: Abscondita cerata (assembly GCA_030710515.1). NCBI lineage: Eukaryota > Metazoa > Arthropoda > Insecta > Coleoptera > Lampyridae > Abscondita > Abscondita cerata. The sequence goes on from JALBCR010001175.1 coordinate 21,753, forward strand.
TCGATAATTAACTATCGGGATATGATGACCCTATACTTCGCAGGTTGTGCGCAACTGGATACAAGCAAATAACTTGGAGCTGTTACCCTGGCCAGCAAAAGCCCAGATTTTAACATTATCGAAAATGTTTGGGCTCGAATACTTGCTGTTATCCGAAGACAACAAGGGCCAAATTTTATACCAGTAAACCGTAATGCACTAATTGCAGCCATTGATACCGCATGGGAAACGATTAATATTAATTATATTGATACCTTGATAGCGTCAATGAGCAGACGCCTCCAAGAATGTATCAATAATAATGGAGGTCACACCCATTATTGATTTCTTATATTTATTTATATAGTAATACCTTTATTTAAAAAAAACGTTTTCATTTAATTTTAAACTATAACTTGGTATCTTAATTATAATTATGTAATAAATTCTTGTCAAAAACTAAATATATACGTTGACAATAAGAATTGCCTTAGTTTTTATTTTCACTTTTTATATTAACTACAGAAAAAAATGAAACGTCATAAAATATACATTTTGTAAGGACTAAATATTATGAATAGAGAGTTTAATGATTTTTTTAATAACTTACAATAATTAGTAGGTTAGATTTATTTAAAAATAAGTAATAATCAGTCAACCCAAATAACCATGTTTAGTTTTTGATTTAATTTAAAAGTTATTGCTTGTAGACGTTTTTTAAATCAAAATTATTTCTAATTTTATTTTGTAAACATTTCCTAAACAAAATTTTGATTCGATAATTAATCGAGCTATGGTGTTTAATTAGCGATACCTTCAAATATATTCTTTAAAGAAAAAAATTAAGTAAGCAACGTAAATTACCTATTTTCTAAAACGTGCTTAGTGTAATGATTCATTCTACAGTCCTTCTATAAGATAACCCCTGCTGAGACTACCTGCTGTTAGAACTGTAAATAATACCCTTAAGCCCGCTTCACAATGTGCAAACTTTTGTTTACAGAAATTGTGGTGTCCAAGTTTTAAATTTCATGAGTGTACATAGCGATAATTGTGTCCATTTAATGATCTTTATTTTTTGATCAGAAACCATTGGTCGGACGAAAAAAAAACAAGAAATCAAATTTACCTTAAAATGAATGGAGATTTTAAGAATAATTTTTATTTTAAAAAAAAAAAAAAGCAGTGGCGTACATAATATTTCTCTAAAAATATCTAGTCCTCATCCTGTACGGACGCCACTGAATAAAAAAATTAAAAATTTCTAAATAAAAAAATAGCTGTTGTAGCTTAGAAAGCATATGCCAAATTTTATTAAAATATCTATAAAGATATTAAAGTTATGATAAAAAAACGTTTTTTTCTTAAAACTTGAACACCTTGTAGATCAAAAGTTAAGAGGTTTAGGACATATGTTTATTTGAACTTTTCTTCTTAAAATCGCGTAAGGATTGACACCCTTAAGGATCAGCATCTTATTCTGAAACACCCTGTATATACACACTATGTATTTACAACACTAATACATACAAATACATAACTGTTTATTTTCTAATTTTAAGTAGCGGCTCTTATAAGATGCTTCCGTTACTCGTCAGTACTATTAGCATTGTGTCCCTTATTTTTTACGTGCGCGCCCAAGTAAGTTGCGATGCTGCAAGTTTTATCTGATATGAATGCATGCGCGCTTGCCAAATACTACAAATTTACTACAATGTTCCAAACAGCAGTCGCAACTAGTTTTAAGTATATTTCAATACCTACTTTTATTTTGGCCAAGACATTATTCGAATATAATTTTTTATTCCTTTTGCATTATTATTTTTATGATTTATAGTATTTGTTTCTGTAATTTTAGTGTATAAAGGGCGTATAATTAAATTAGTGTCTATAATTAATTCGGTTTATTATAAACAATATATATTAAATAAAAAAACGGTTTATAAACTGATATGCATTTTCGTACATATATTTATCTATTTAAAATGGACAACTGCTACAGCAAGTATTTTCATAGCCAGTAGTGAAAATCAGGGGTGAGGAGTGAGGTTTTGTTACGACTGAACGTAGGAAATACATGTAAATATTTTTTCATTGTATGACATGAATTTTTTAAAATTGAACATAGGAGTAATATTTCAGCGAGCAGGCTAACCCAGATTTATGTCAATAATTAAATGCTTTAAACTTTTTAACAAAAGCTGTTTTATTGTGGCGTTTTGCTACACCATGTAAACAAATAATCAATTTATATTTTTTTTCTTCGTGTACATGTTGCGTCGCCTAAAACAGAATTTATTGGAAATACGTACTGATTTATTCACATTTATTGACATAAATCAGCACGTGGATAATCACATCTCTCTGTTCAATTTTAAAAAATCTATCTCAATCAATGTATTTCCTATGTTCAGTTGTAAACAAACCTCACTGTATAAAAAAATAAAGTTTATTAATAATGTCGATCCATATGATGTGTGAGACGAAAATTTTTCAAATCAGTATCAAAAGCATCGATAGTCAAGCAAGGGGATATAGTGGAATGCCTTTTATTACGAGTTAGCCCATTTACATAAGCAATTAATTATTTTTAGGAAAGTATGATAAATATATTATATTATGAAATTCTCGGATAGACGTTGTATACGTTACAATTAATTGTTATTGAGTGTTCCTATATACAATCCCTGAGAAAGGTGCGTATACAGTGGTGAAAGCTATAGAAACACTTCTGCTTTGTTTGCTATACTTTTTCCGGATGGACCAATTCTAAATAGCAGTACAGTGATGAGAGTAGTGCGACTGAAGAAACTGGCAGTGTAGTCAGTAGGTTGGTAAACGCAACCAAAAGTTAATATGTTCATTTTTTTTAATTTAATTTTTTTAATAAAAGGATGGCAGTCTGCCAACGTATTTTGCCAGCCTAGGGTAATTTAAACACATCGCTACAAAATTACCAAACCTATTTAATTTATTTAACCTTGCAGATGTATAGTCAGATATATCATCGAACAGATAACTTAGTGCCAACAATGAAAGACGTGTACACAATAATTAAAAAAAGACCATTTGTTGAACAACAAAAATCCTGTCGAACTCATTGAGAAAGTAGGACAACGTCTGTCGGGTCGGCTAGTGAAATATAAATTTAACAAAATATGAAAAATTGCAATAAATCAAATTAAAACAAAAGAAAAAAAATCTAAAACAAATATACCAGTAAAAATAATTTAACACAAAAACGTAAACAAAATATTTATATAACATAAATAAAAATTAAAATCAAACGAGTTGTTACGGTTTTTTTCTAAACAAACTAACTAACATAGCAGGTTAGAAAACCTTGCCGGCTGCTCCTCTTAGTCGGGAGTGGTCGTGGGCTTATTTAGAATCGTTAGAATAAAGGCTTCTGCACTGCATGAAGACTTTATAAGGCGCCACCTAGGATTGCGTATAAGAGATATTCTAGAGCCACTAGAAACTCGTAGATACAAGAAACAAACCGTACGTTGGTAGAAATATATATAATTATAGCGACTAGACTTCAATCACAACACACATAGAGATACATAAATACACAAATATATAATATCGGTTAGACTTAATAGCAATATTCAGTTACAAAGTACATAGAGATACATAAATACACAAATATATAATATCGGTTAGACTTAATAGCAATATTCAGTTACAAAGTAATAATATCTCAAGAAAGAGAGTTACGAAACGAATAATAATTCAAGGCACAAACGCCCAAATAGGATAGCTGACGTCTTGTACTATAAAATTTTGACAGTTGTAGCACTGATCATTCCATTTAAGCGATTCACCGATTTTGCGTGGCAAATATTGGTATGAATATACTTGACGACAAATTACGGAAATTACCGGACCTTGGCCGGTTATCTGAATAGTTTAAAAGCACACAAGATTAAGCAAATACTTTGAAAGATCTTTCTAGTTTACAGATTCTTTACACAGCGCAAAGGTATCTATGGTGTTAAATTCACAGCCGTAGTACGAATACATAACACGAGACAAAAATCATGAATAACATGCATAACAAGAATTAACTTAGCTTGTACATAGGAAGTTTTCGGTGTTCGAAAGTTAATAGGCAGATGGAACAGCTTTCGTATACAAATCTAGTAGTATTTAGGGTCCAACGAAGAAAAAGGAAAGACAAAATGAACTCCGTTGATAACAGTTACTGGGCTGCTTACAATGAACTAGATAACTGCTTTATCTTAAGTGGTGTCCTTGACAAGAAAGAAGCTCAAACTCAGGTTCAAATTCCAACGTTGGTAACCTTCACTGATAATACCAAACCCAATCTCGTTATGTTATAATTTTCGGATTATTATCCATTTCACCATAACCATAATTAAGCCATTAATTAATTAATCCATAGTAGAAAACGGAGCGCACACGAAGAAACCAACAGGAGAAAACAAAAAAAAGGTGTCTGCAATTGATAGAAACCGTGATAGCAAATATTTCATTAAAACAAGAAAAGAAAATTGGTACTCACACATGAACAGTAAGCGAAAACGTATCTCCTAGTTGTACAGGATGATTTTACTTCAGTTTATACTAAATAACACATGTCTATCGGTTCGAATTTTAGATGATGTTCCAAGTACACCTTTCACTTACGGTTATCAAATAGAAATGAAAGTATGTCTTTTTCCGGCAAATAAGGAGGTACTTTTGGAACCGACAACCTCAAATCAACAAAATCCCCAGAGAAATTCACAACACAAAAATTCTTCCTCATCGCATAAGCGGAAACACGGTTGTCTATACTGTATGGAGAAATTACTCAACAAATCAATTTTTAATTCTAAATTTTCGTTTGTTCGCGAAATAATATCGTCACAGAGTTTCTCAGGGCTAATAATAGCGAAGACTTCCGATAGGCTGACTAAATTTTGACGTTCTCGCAATCACGGAGAATAAAAAAATCAATTAAAAGAAGAAAATAACGCATTAAGAGAGAAATAGAGGAGAAAGAAAAGGTCAAGTCAAGTAAAAAAAGGGGACGGTGATAGCTTACCAGAAAAGCTGAGTAAAGTAACTAAAATTACGAGATTAACAAGGAAAGGAAATGGATAACGATAAAAAACTACTAAAAAAAAATAGAAAAACCTAAAAATTCAAACATAAACCCAAAAATAGAAAATGAAATTGATGAAAACATAAACAACAGAAACCAAAAAGTAACGCTAACAATAGAAATATGTAGAAATTAAAAAAGCATGGAATATTAATTGTATACAAAGAGAAGAAGTTGGACTAATAAACAAATTTGATGAGGCTAATCTAGAAATTTTAGTGTTTAATAGATAAAAAAAAATGAAATAGAGGTATATGATTAACAAATTGACATACATTGCTATACAGTAGAGTAAGAATGAAAAGTAGCAACAGGAGTTGGTTGTATGATACACAAAAAAATAACTAACCAAATCATAATATGAAAAGACGTATCGGGAAAAAAATCTTACTAATAGAACTAAGAAATAAACAAGTAAAGATTATGACAATAATATCATACCAGAGAAAAATGAAGAAGTAGAAGATAAACAAAGATTTTGGGAAAAACTAACAAATATAATAGAAGAATCCAAAAGAATTGTATACATAGCAGGTGCCAAATATATAGTAGAAGAAAGATAAAAATATAAAACAACAATATGACAATACGAAGAGGAAGTACGAAATAATAATAATAATAATAATAGAAAAAGACTTTCAGAATTTTGCAAAATGCAAAACATAATAATACGGGAAATCTGATTTCGACGCGGTCACTTCGACGCCGCTATCTCAAAGCCAGCTCATCTCGACACGAGCACATCTCAAAGCGAGCTTAACTCGACGAAAGTTCATCTTTATGTTGTTTCTATTTCACATCTTGTACATACGACTGAGAGTTATTAAAAAGTTAAAAAAAAAACCTAGTTTCTTCAGCACCTTCGACAAATTAGGGTTAGTAGACTAGAATCATAAATGAACGAGAAACAATAATTACGTCAAATTAATTTTTTTAACAATATCTTCAAGAATATCCATTACACAAGGATATAAAAGATTAGTTTTTCCATTATTTACTTGAACAATTTCTTCTTTAACGCACGTTTTCTTCATTATTGAGGCCAAGTTACGTCTTTAGAAAAAATATTAGATGTAACAGATCAAAGAAATGTAGAAATTTTCTTGTGAAAAATAAGAACGATACGGAAACAGAAAAAATATAAAACAATAAGACGAGATTTTTGTTTATTGCACAATTGTTATGCGTATTTTTATTTATTAAATACTTATTTAATTAATATTTGTAACAATTTTAAACATATTATTATTCATGTAACTTTATATAGAGTGGTTCACCGAAAACAAAAAAGATCGTTTTTTTATTTTTGAAAGTAAGGCTGTCGGGAGTCCTTGGAGTCTCCTGACCGAAATAAGATGCATCATGCCATTTAAGATTTTCGACATAGAGACTGCCGTGGCCACATTGTTTATAGTTTGGGGTCAACTTTGTCTTCGGAAGATGTCCCCCACCAAACAAAAATTAACCTGTCCAACCGTATTTTTTTTAAAGTGTAAAATAGCTCCAAAAAACGGTCTGTTTCGTTTTCGGCGGGCCACTCTGTATAATTTTTGTAAAAACTATTGTAATTAATTTATTGTTCTGCATGTATCTAATATTAATGAATCTTTAAATAGAGTAAAGCCAAACGTGTATGAATTAAAAAAAAACAAAATATTTTGAAAGTAGCTGAGGATTTTCTGCAATTTTATTTTATTAAAACATATAAATTTAGCAATAAAGAAATTTCAAAAAGTTATCAATAAAAACACAAAACAATATAAAAAACAAAATGGGTGGTTGGGTCTAGTGGAATTAGCAAAGTTGACTTTGTTCAACCTCAAAATCAATCGCGGAGAGTCCAGCGAAGTCCGAGCAGACAAGACATCCATCCCCCTGGTGATGCCAAATTCCAATTGACCCTACAGTGCACGTCGGTTAGACCTAAATCGGATTCGTCAATAAATATGAATAGTACGACTATGGAACACGCCGGTGGAACTCTGACTTATGATTCAGGCCAGCCCGTTTGTAGCCTAATTGACAAGATGATGGCGTCAGCATCTTGTGATAAGCTACAGAAGAAATCAACAGAAGCAAATAATTTAGACAATAGATCGAATTCAAATCCCCTACTTCTGAAATCATGCCCTTGTGGACTTGACTTACACGTTTGCTGGCCCTGCCAAAGTAGTAGCTCTTAAAACCGTTCATTTGTGAGTACTGCCAAAATTTATTTTCTAGAAGAAGAATGGTTAAGCATAAGAAATCACACACCCTGACAAATTTAAAACCAAAACATCTTACGCCGAACTGAATATTAAAGTCAAGAAACTTTTCTCGATCTTGGGACTATTTTGCCAACCCGTACTTGTCCTAAAACGAATACCCAAAAGTGCAAGGAATACCGTTGCAAAACGGCTTTTTTTCTTAATCAACCAATGCTTTGAGAACGACTTCGTGGATTCAACCTTGGTTGTACCGATGAAGTCGAAAGTACCTCTTGCTAGTTAAAGAAAACTGTACCAAAGAAACCCTTTCCAATAGCGAATAGAAACGTCAATCAAAGATTAGCCAAGCAGCCCGTCTAAATTGAAAGGTGTCTGATGAAGACATTAAAGGGGCAGTTGCTTTGCTGGCTTCCGATGACACTTTGGCGCCGCAAAACTCTGATACGTTCCATAAACTGGTTGAGAAACATCCTAGTTGAGTTCGGTGGGGTGGTATTGACGGTCTAAGCATCTTAAGGATTTAACTCTATTTGCCCTAGGTGAAGCTGCAACAACGCTCCTTTCGTCTCTTACTTGTCTTGTTAATAAAATGTTGGTTGGAAACATTTGGGAGCCAATCCCTCATGTGCTATATGGGGCTACCCATTTTGTACTATCAAAAAAGAATGACGGCTTGCAATCAATAGCTGTTGGTAAAGCAGAAAACTTGAGTGTAGTGCGGTTCGAGACACAGGGATCCTCGAAAGCTGTAGTTCACACGATCAGAAGCTATACGAATTGGATGAAAAAATCAACAAAAGTCCCCCTCAAAATCGATTTCAAGAATGTCTTCAACTCGATCGAAAGAAATGTTATGCTTAATGAGCTTTCCATTTTCAGCAAACATACCTACATCCATCGTTCCTTCATTTGGAAAAGATAAAATACTTTCGGAGGTAAGAACACAACGAGGTGATCCTTTAGAGCTTGGCCATTCACCCCATTATTCAGAAGTTGTCATCCGGACTAAATGCGTAGTACTTGGACGATGGCACTGTTTGTGACAAACTGATGTGAAGAAGCTATTAAAAATAAATCCCGCAAAATATAAACTTTATTTTTGTGGGAAAGCCTCGGTTCTGGATAAATTTAATGAATTATCACCAGGGTTCGAGTAATTAACGGTGGTCTTCTGCAATTGGGTTCTCCGTTGACGATAAAAGCGGCCGAAGAGACTTTTTATGAAGAAATTAAAAGAGATCAAGTTACTTATATCTAGACTTGGTGGATTAAAATCTCATGTTGCTTACTTAATATTACGTAACTGTTTGACTGTCCCCAAGTTAGTCTATCTGCTCCGTACCTCTCCAAAGACCAGTTTTAAAGATCTTCTGACGACATTTGACAAGGAAATCAAGGATAGATTAGAGAAGATCTTGAACGTTTATTTGGACGATACTCAATATACGGTGTCAGGTTTTTCTGTTATCAGAGGTGAAATTGGCGTTCGGCGGTTATTAGATATTTACCTTTCCTGTTTTATTTCATCTGTTACTGCTGTCTAGCAGTTGATCTTTGTCATTTCCCCTGTAATTATGAGTCAGATGGTATGCAGATACAGTCAGGACGTGGACTATTAATAACGATGTACCCTATCTCCTAACTATCCAAAAGGAGTGAAATACAATCAATAGCCATATACTGACGTATGTGGCGAACCAGTGGACCAAAATGGATACCATGGCCTTTCATGTATCAAGAGTGCGGGGAGATCTAAATTATGTTAATCAGTAAGCCTTGGCATCTGTCAACATTCCGATTAAATTAGAGCCAGTTGGTTTGTGCCAAGAGGACGGTAATGTTGATAAAATGACTCTATGTGCCTAGTCAAACAAATTCAACCTGTTATAAGATGCGATACCTTAGCAGGCGAGGCAGCAAAGTAAGCGGCTAACTCGAAAACCAAGAAGTATCAGTCCTTGAGCAATGATACATTTTCATCCCTTTTGCTGTGGAGACTTTAAGACTATGATGTATTAAGGCGATGCAGTTTATTCAGGATCTTGGCAGAGACAACCTTGGACAACCGGTCCAAACAATACTTGATCCAGAGAATTAGTTTAGCTATTCAACGGGGAATTCTTCTAGTGTTTATGACATATTCCCCAGTCTAGTTTCATTAGAAGAAATTAATTATTTGTAGTTGATTAAAATACATCATGTTGGCAAAAGTAACTTTAATGTTAATAAATAATTCAGTCATAAAAATAATAACATTATACTATGAAATCAACAACAAATAAATATGAAAGAAAGTAATAGCCCAGATGTAATAGTAATCAAGCCAAGAAAAAGACTTTAACACTATAGACCAGTACTAAAATATGGAAGTACATCTTGCTAATTCACAAACAAACAAAAAAGACAAAATATAAACTACATAAAGGACATGATTAGAAGCACACAAATAAGAGAGAAATTAGCAGTACAACCAGATATATATGTTATAGAACAGCGACAACTCAGTTGGTGGAGACAACGAATAAACAATAAAAGACAAGCAAAGACAGTATTCAAAGCAAAGGTAAAGACAAAAAAAGAAGAAATAATATAGGAAAGAATTAAATCCTGGGAGGATGTAAAAATTTAACAAGAAATAAAAAATATTGGAGAAAATTTATGAAGAAAAATTGAACAAAGTGTAAAAGTAGACATATAATGTAAAAACATGTACTTTAGAATGTAAACGCCACACCGTTTAGGTGAGAATATTATTTACAACAACAATAATAATAATACTAGACAAAACCAGCATGCTACGCATGCGTTAAGTCACAAAAATAAATTAGCTTCTAAAGAGCAGACAGTCATGAACAATAATTAGCACTTACATTAACATTCATCAGTTGAGTAATCAATATGAATGCAGAGTATGTACTCCATGTGAATTCGTACAAATGAGTCGAAAGTATTCGGGTGTGCGCTCGCAACGAATCGAGAGTAGGTGAGGACGCACAAACGACATAACATATTAATATAAAAGATATGGATGTAGTCCGAATAGAAATTATTTATTAAAAAATATTTAGAAGCGGATTTATTGGCTCGACCGCTTTAACGTAACACAACAAAGTTTATTTAGGTGAAATTGACTGTTTGGTTCGCATAACGCTCGCAGTCACGCGTGTGTGAGTCATCAAGTTCGTGCATACGAAGATTTTTTGGGTGAAATTGAATCCTCTACAGTTAAACCATTCGAAAATTTGCAAAATTACGAATATTTTGATTTTTATTCGTGTTTTTACGTAATATGGTTCCGGAGTTATAAAAATTACAGTATTCGTATAACAATGTAAAATTCCTTAAAAAAATTTTTTAAATGATAAATTTTTTTAAACATAATGTGATAGGGTCATAAAAGGAACGTTTTTTTTAAATAAATTTTTTTTATCTGTTATAATTTAGAAATTATGGCCGTTTTAGTTTCCGAATGAAATTTTGTCGGAAACGTTTTTCGCTTATAACTTTTGAAAACACGCGAGGTCTAACAAAACTGAAACGGCCAAAAAATTTTATTTCTTTATCCGCGTATGATGCTTTTTGAATTTTGAAAATCGGTCCGTAAATAAGCGAGTTGTGGTCAACTTACGGCTCAGTTTGTTTGAAATTTTTTTGACTATTTTTTACATTTTTTTTAACCTCGAAGAAAATGAATCGAGAGTAGGTGTGCGTTCACACTAACGACATAACATATTAATATAAGATAAGATAATCAAATCTCTTTTTCACCCATAGGGTGTAAGGGCTACAATGAAACAAAATTATAATTCATATTTACAATAAAATTCTTAAAATTAAGTTAACTCTTTATAAATAATTTCCATTTGTTTCTGTTCTGTGTGAGTTTCTTTGCTTCAGTCCAGGTTTTCGCTTTTTTCTTTAAAATTTTTCCTATAACATTGTCCCAGGTTTCTTTTGGTTTTCCTACTTTTTGTTTCCATGGTGTTTTAGTTTCCCATATTCTTTTGACAGGTACTGTATCCATTAATCTTTGTAGGTGTCCCCACCACCTTAATTGATTTTGTTCTATGTATTTTTCTATTGCTTCTATGTTAAGATCCGCTCTGATTTGTTCATTCCTCATTCTATCTAGTTTAGTCACCCCTCTGGCTCTTCGCAAATAGTTCATTTCTGTTGATGTTATCTTGCTCTTTTGTTTACCCGTTAAAACCCACAACTCGCATCCATATGTCAGAACAGGTTTAAAAATCGATTCGTAAATTTTCATTTTTGTATGTGTTGACACCTCTTTCTTATTTATGAGACACTTTGAAAATGCATAGTATGCTCTGTTTGCTTTAGTTATTCTGTTATTTAATTCTATATCCTGCCCTTCCGTTTGTTCTAGATTAATCCCTAAATATTGAAAATTATCCATTTATCTATTAATTCACCCTCTACTCTTATATACATATTTGTTCTGTTTCTTCTGATATAACCATTACTTTACTCTTACATTTATTTAATTTCATCCCCTTTTCCTGTAAAACTGTGTTCCATATATTTAAGTTAATCTGTAAGTCTTTTTCACTTCCAGCCATAATTGCGATATCGTCTGCAAAAGCGCATTCAGAGATATTAACTGTTTCCAATTTTCTATACCCTAAAAACATTGGTCGAACTATTCCTTGGGTCTTTTTAATCAACTCATCCATAAACGTTATGAAAAGCAGTGGGCTCAGATTTCCTCCTTGTCTAACCCTTCTTACGTAACAAATTCTTCCGATATCATGTTATTACTTATTACGCAATTTCTCGTTGTTTTGTACAGACATTTGATTATTCTGATTAATTTTGTGTCTACATTCTTTTTGTTAAGTGTTTCCCATATTTCCGCACTCGACACTTTGTCAAAAGCTTTCTCCATATCAAGAAACGCTGTATACATTTTCCTTTTTCTTGCCAATAATCTGTTTGTAATTTCTTTTATTGTGAAGACATGGTCCAGAGTACATCTATTTTTCCGAAATCCGCTTTGGGTTTGAGAAAAACTGGGTTCAATTTGTTTTCTTAGTCGATTCTCTATTATTTTCTCAAATAACTTTACTGCCGTATTTAGTAGGGTTATTCCTCTGTAATTCCTGCAATCCTTAGTGTCGCCTTTTTTGTGTAGTGGTACTATAAGTCCCATTTCACAATCGTGTGGCACTTTTTCTTCATTCCACACTTTGTTGCAAATCTTTAGTAGAAGTAGGATTCCTTCATTTCCCAAATTTTTAATCATTTCAGTCGTAATATTGTCTTTCCCTGGCGCTTTACCTGTCTTTAGTTTTTTATTACATCCAATAGTTCTTCTTTTGTTATTTCTTGTCCTTCATTTAATTCTATTTGTTCTCCTTGTTGTGTATCCTGATAAGTACTTCTTTGTTGCTCAATCGCTTCATTGGTAAGTAAACTGTGAAAGTATTATCTCCATCGGTCCATAATTTCCGATTCTTTGGTCAGTATTTCTCCTGCTTCGTTTGCAATTATTGAATTACCGATTTTTTTGTCTTTTCTCAGGTTTTTTAGGACTCTATAGAACAACTTTTGATTGCTTATCCTGTCTTTTTCTAGCTTATTCCCAAAATCTTCCCATGTTTTTTGTTTTGATTGTTTAACTAATTTTTTTACTTTTATTCTTTGTTCTTTGTAATATTTATAACTTTTTCGGTTTTCCTCCTAAGTACGTTGACCATCTAATCTTTTATTCTTAACTTCTTGTTTAATTTCTTCTGTCCACCAAGCTGTTTGCATCTTCTGTTTATTCCGTGTTATTACTTCGCATACCTCTATATTTTTTTTCTATATCTGCACTCTCTATTATTTCCCTCATTTTTACTAATTTTGAATTTATTTCTTGTTCATACTTGACTGCTATTGCTTTATCTTGAAGTTTATAACATTTTATCACTTCCGGGTACTTTTTCTTTTTATCTGTTGTTTTACTTTTTGTTTCTTTTTTCTTCTTCCGTCCTCATTTCTGCTACAACTAGAAAATGGCCACTGTGTATTTCATGGCTTCTTTTGACTCTGACATCCTGTATTGACCTTCTGTTTTCTCATTCTACCAGTATATAATCTTTCACCTCTACTTGCTTGCACTTTTGTAAATTGGTGTATGTCTTTGTGTTTGAAGAAAGTATTTGTTACTATTAAATCATGTGTTAAACAGAAATTCAATAGTCTTTTCCCATTGTTGTTTCTTTTCTCTTCTCCGTATTGTCCTATTGGTGTCATGTATGATTGCTCCCTTGTACCGACTCTCCCATTAAAATCTCCAGTTATATAAATTATACCTTTTGTTGTTTCTATTACTTCGTTTAAATCATTCCAAAACTTATCTTTATTTTCTTTCCTATCATTCTCGTCAGGCCCATATACTGCTATTACTGTTTTCGTACTTTTATTATTTTTACACTCTACGGTCATTATTCTTTCCGATACTGCTATCCACCTATTTACTGTTTTTTTGACGTCTCTGTGTATTATACATCCTACTCCTGCTTTTGCTCTCTCCTTTTCGCATATGCCACTCCATATTAGTAAGTGCCCATTGATCAATTCTTCCTCTCATTTTCCTTTTTTCTTTGTTTTTGCTACAACCATTATTTCTACTTTTGATCTTACAAATTCTTCGCTTAACTCTATTTCTTTGCCAGTTAGACTTCTGATATTCCATGTACCTAGTTTCGTGTTCCGTATTGTGTTAGCTGTGTTTGTTACCGTTTTAAACATCAATTTGTTTTCTCTGTCAGTTTTTTGGTGTTAGTTTCCCTTTATTTGTTGATTCATATCTTTTTTCATTTATCGTTAAGCTTTTATAACCTATTTTTACCGTATTTCCCTTCTCCTTTTCTTCTCTTGCAATTTTTCTAATTTCCGCCTAAATCTTTTGTTCTTTTTTCGTTAAATCACTGTCTATAAATATGGGTTTTCTTTCTAATTTGTATTTATTTTTAAGAACTGTAATTTTGTCTTCAAATGAATCCATCTTTGCCACCACTATACTCTTTTCCCCTTTTTTTCCTATGTGCGATGCCTTTTCGACTTTAACCTTTACACCGATGTGTGTTTCTAGAACTTGTTCTACTTGCTGTTTTAGCCCTTCTTCTTTGCATTCGACATTTTTAATAATTATATTATCCTTTTTGGTCTCTCTTTCTTTTTTCTCTAAATTTTCTTCAATTTCTAAAATCCGCTTATCCTGTCTTTCTCTAGCTTATGCCCAAAATCTTCCCATGTTTTTTGTTTTGATTGTTTAACTAAATTTTTTACTTTTATTCTTTGTTCTTTGTAATATTTATAACTTTTTTCGGTTTTCCCTTCTAAGTACGTTGACCATCTAATCTTTTTATTCTTAACTTCTTGTTTAATTTCTTCTGTCCACCAAGCTGTTTCCATCTTCTGTTTATTCCGTGTTATTACTCAGCATACCTCACGAACTGTTCCAATGACAACCTTCTTAAAAACATTCCACATTTCCTCTATATCTGCACTCTCTATTATTTCCCTCATTTTTACTAATTTTGAATTTATTTTTTGTTCATGCTTGAGTGCTATTGCTTTATCTTGAAGTTTATAAGATTTTATCACTTCCGGGTACTTTTTATTTTTATCTGTTGTTTTACTTTTTTTTGTTTTTTCTTCTTCCGTCTTTATTTTTGCTACAACTAGGAAATGGCCACTGTGTATTTCATGGCTTCTTTTGACTCTGACATCCTGTATTGACCTTCTGTTTTCTCGTTCTACCAGTATATAATCAATAATTGATTTTTCACCTCTACTTGCTTGCACTCTTGTAAATCGGTGTATGTCTTTGTGTTTGACGAAAGTATTTGTTACTATTAAATCATATGTTAAACAGAAATTCAATAGTCTTTTCCCATTGTTGTTTCTTTTGTCTTCTCCGTATTGTCCTATTGGTGTCATGTATGACTGGTCCCTTGTTCTGACTCTCCCATTAAGATCTCCAGTTATATAAATTATACCTTTTGTTGTTTCTGTTACTTCGTTTAAATCATTCCAAAACTTATCTTTATTTTCTTTCCTATCATTCTCGTCAGGCCCATATACTGCTATTACTGTTTTCGTACTTTTATTATTTTTACACTCTACGGTCATTATTCTTTCCGATACTGCTATCCACCTACTTAATGTTTTTTTGACGTCTCTGTATATTATACATCCTACTCCTGCTTTTGCTCTCTCCTTTTCGCATATGCCACTCCATATTAGTAAGTGCCCATTGATCAATTCTTCCTCTCCTTTTCCTTTTTTCTTTGTTTTTGCTACAACCATTATTTCTACTTTTGATCTTTCAAATTCTTCGCTTAACTCTATTTCTTTGCCAGTTAGACTTCTGATATTGCATGTACCTAATTTTGTGTTCCGTATTGTGTTAGCTGTGTTTGTTACCGTTTTAAACATCAATTTGTTTTTCTCTGTCAGTTTTTTGGTGTTAGTTTCCTTTATTTGTTGATTCATATCTTTTTCATCTATCGTTAAGCTTTTATAACCTATTTTTACCGTATTTCCCTTCTCCTTTTCTTCTCTTGCAGTTTTTCTAATTTCCGCCTGAATCTTTTGTTCTTTTTTCGTTAAATCACTGTCTATAAATATGGGTTTTCTTTCTAATTTGTATTTATTTTTAAGAAATGTAATTTTGTCTTCAAATGAATCCATCTTTGCCACCACTATACTCTTTTCCCCTTTTTTTTCCTATGTGTGATGCCTTTTCGACTTTAACCTTTACACCGATGTGTCTTTCTAGAACTTGTTCTACTTGCTGTTTTAGCCCTTCTTCTTTCCATTCGACATTTTTAATAATTATATTATCCTTTCTGGTCTCTCTTTCTTTTTCTCTAAATTTTCTTCAATTTCTAAAATCCGCCCCTGTTACATTTTTCTATCCGTATCCCATTGTTTTTCTTTATTTTTCATATCTTGTTTTATATCTATTACTTTTTCCCGTAATTTAGTAATCTCATTTTTAAATTCTTCTCTCATCTCCTTAACATCGTTTCTGAGCTCTCTAATCGCCGCTATTACGTTTACCATATTTGTTTTATTTCCAGTTGTGTTTTTGTTTAATTGGTGAACGTTGTGTTACTTTGCTCTTTTTGAAAATTGAATATAAAATATAATAATAATAACACATTTAAAAATCCAAATTCAATTTAAAAAAAAACTTTCTTTTCAGAAACTACAATTTTTCGAATCGTGAAAATCACACCGAATATAACTAAGAAGAAAATTGTGTGAAAGAAAATGTAAATAAAATTCTCAAAAAATGAAGTAAAGTCAAATTTATGAGAAAATTGTTCGTATATCCGAATATGAAATTGTGACACGTTATTTAAAATACGCCTAATTTGGTCAGTTAAAATTGAGTTACCCCAACGCTAAATGCAAATGAGAAATTTGCAATGTTATTATGCAGTAAATAAAACGGTTAAGTTGTAAATGAAGATCTCTTAGGAAAGAATTAAAATAATTTAGTTAAACAACAAAATTAAGTATTCCTTTATAAAGTTTTTCGCTCCTAAGTTTTAGAAACAAACTTTGCAATTCTAATTTGGATATAAAATGGTTTTAATTAACTTAGAGGCACACGAAATTAATTTAATAATTTATGTACAGATAACTGCAAAACAAAGAAAAGAATGAAGTTTCTTGACACCATCCTGATCGAAACATTCTCAAATATAGATATCTTGGGGGTAGATTAATTTAATGCGCCGTAATTAATTATTAATTTTCCCGGTAAACATCGTTCGATTACTAAATGTAAGTTTTCTAATCAATAAGCGATACAGTCGAGGTAGTTCTGGTGGTTGTTTTCCCTGAGGCTGTTTATCCTCATCTCTGTAACAGCATTGTAACAGCTTCTTCTTAGGCAAAGACTTCAATTTTCAAACGTAATTAGTTATAAAACGTTTTAAGGACGCTGATAACGATCCGATTTAAGAAACTGTTTTTTTGTAATGTAATGTCTTCGGAACGAAATGGAAAAGGCGAGTTAGATGGAAAGTCGTAAGATAAAGTTCTCTGATCGTTTAGAATATTTTCGTCTGTTTATCTCTCCATTGCGTGTTTCTTACACAGTATAAAACCCATTTCCTGCATTTTATGTCTTTCATTTCTCCGTTTCCATTACACGTTATTTCTCTGTAGTCATTTGCTGTTACTGAAGTTCATCCTTTGGAACGTTGAACAAGGCGCAACATTTTTTATGGGTTATGTTTCTTTTGTTTCGATTCGCTCAAATACATTTAATCGTCATTTTTCAGTTTTACTTTTCCGACGGAAAAAAAAGTTAAATTAAAAGTTATTATCGGAAAGTTTGTTTTCTATTTGAAAAGCGACGTCGACGACCGTGACGACGAAAACTGAACAAAAGGAACGACGAAACGACCCTTGGCGAGCTTTCGAAATAAACCGCGACCACAACGGCTGGAGATTCCCATGCGCTTGGTTCGCTCATCCCTTTTCAATCCTGCTAAAGTTAATAATGAATTTAACTAAAAAGTCTATCGCTTTTTATTTCATTAAAATACAACGATTTTATTTTAAGAATTTCCAGTACACGAGCTTAAGTATTTATTAGTAACATTGAAAATTCTCTTCTCTTGGTAATCTCTTTCAGTCGTATACCTAAAAATATCCAAAGCTTAATTATTTCAAAATTTTGTAATTCTAATATACCCACTACTTTTTAAATATATGACATCAGGTCCAAGTTTTTTGGAACAATATCGTTGTAAGGGAACCAACTAAAAAATGTTCTTTTTACTTATAGATACTTTTTGAATGGGTTGTCAATAATAATAATAATAATAATAATAATAATAATAATAATAGTTTATTATGTTAGTATCACAGAATAGTGCTTACAATCGTCTATATAAAAGAAAATATTTACAAGTTTTAAACCCGTCAAATATAAATCTATAAATAATAATGTATTTGTATATATATATATATATATATATATATTAGCAACTTTGCCGACAGGGTATGTAAAGCAGTTACATAGTCGATTCTTCAATAATTATAGCCAACATAACAGTTGGCAAGTATAAAATTTCGAATCGCCTGCAGTAAAGTACGCAAGAGGTTGTACAATAGCAAACAAACACTGAGAATCACCCGACAGCTGTTTCGTCCTTTTGGGACTCATCGGGAGTGAGAGAACTCGAGTGTAAGTTCACTATTGTACAAACGCGCGCTGTCGACTATATGCCCTACTGGAGGGATCACAATATTTAAACGATAAGTTTTTCGACATCTAGTGTCGACTCGTGAAAGCGTTCACGTACGTAAATGTTAGCAACTTTGCCGACAGGTATGTAAAGCAGTTACATAGTCGATTCTTCAATAATTATAGCCAACATAACAGTTGGCAAGTATACAAATTTCGAATCGCCTGCAGTAAAGTACGCAAGAGGTTGTACAATAGCAAACAAACACTGAGAATCACCCGACAGCTGTTTCGTCCTTTTGGGACTCATCGGGAGTGAGAGAACTCGAGTGTAAGTTCACTATTGTACAAACGCGCGCTGTCGACTATATGCCCTACTGGAAGGATCACAATATTTAAACGATAAGTTTTCGACATCTAGTGTCGACTCGTGAAAACGTTCACGTCGTAAATGTTAGCAACTTTGCCGACAGGTATGTAAAGCAGTTACATAGTCGATTCTTCAATAATTATAGCCAACATAATAGTTGGCAAGTATAAAAATTTCGAATCGCCTGCAGTAAAGTACGCAAGAGGTTGTACAATAGCAAACAAACACTTGTACAACCTCTTGCGTACTTTACTGCAGGCGATTTGAAATTTTATACTTGCCAATGTTGGCTATAATTATTGAAGAATCGACTATGTAACTGCTATACCTGTCGGCAAAGTTGATAACATTTACGTACGTGAACGATTTCACGAGTCGACACTAGATGTCGAAAAACTTATCGTTCATATATATATACATATATAACACATACACATACATATATGATACATACAAACACACATCACAAACATAGTAAGTACAGTTAAAAATCATTTGATGTGAGATTATAAGATAAGTATTCATTATACGAATAGAAGGCTTTCCTTAATAACATTGCTTTTACAGTTTTTTTAAATTCGGTTATGGGAAGTACCTGAACCGATCTTGGCAAGTGATTAAAAAATTGAACCCTTGGAATTCAAAACTCTTTTCTGTTTTGCATAGTCTGATTGACGTTAGCTTGATTATATTTTTATACCTAGTAGGGTACATATGATAACCAGTTTCGAATTTGGAGATGTTACTTTTAACATATTTCATAGTTTCGTAGATGTACATCGATGGAAAAGTAAGATGTTTCCCGTCACAAAACAGTGTCTACAGTCATCCATGTAACCTATATCGTAGATGATTCGTATGGCCTTTCGTTGTAAACGAAAAATTGATGGCCATCTACTAGATCTACCCACGCTGTTATAGCGTAAGAAATATGCGAGTGAATCAAAGCGAAGTATGCCATTTTCGAAACACTTCTGGAAACATTGTTCACTAAATTTCGTAATGCAAAGATGTTACTAGCAATTTTTAGATAGAATATGACAATGTTCGATCCAAGTCAATTTGTCGTCGATGATGACCCCTAGAAATTTTGTAGAGTGTGTTTTGTTTATTATTAGGCTCTCTTCTTGGTTACAATCATTTGTTCGTAATGTAAAGATCATGTTATAAAATTTTAATATTATTATCAACAGAAAATACGTCATTAATAAAAATAATAAAGAGAGTAGGTCCAAGAACTGAACCTTGAGGTACCCCCATGTTCACTGATAAAGTATCGGATTTAACATTATTGTGTTCGACAAATTGAAATCTGTCAGTAAGATAAGAACCAATTAGATTAGAGAACGATCGACCGAAACCTAACCTCTCTAATTTAATTAAAAGATAGTTGGAATCGACACAATCAAATGCCTTTGACAGATCACAAAAGGTTGCTGTTGAATGTAAACCTCTTTCTAGACTATCGAGAATGTGTTTAAGTAGTTCTTAGATTGCATGATTTGTTGATAGTCCTGACCTAAATTCATATTCACAGGGATTAAAAAGGTTATTTTTCTCCATGTACTCCATAATTTGGTGTTTTATAATGTGTTCAAAAATGTTGGCAAACACAGGAACCAACGATATGGGGCGGTAGTTATTTGCATCATTACGGTCTCCTTTCTTAAATATTGGTAAAGTTTTAGCAAGTTTCAGAGATTTAGGAAAAATGTTTTCTTTTATATACCAATTTAAGCAATTGGTTAAAGGTATCAATATTGCATTTGTCATTCTCTTTAAAATATACGAATTGATTCCATATGCATCTGAACACTTGTTTACTTTTAAATTTTTGATGATGTCCCTCACCTTATTGTAAGATATTTCGGCTATTTCGCATAGTATGAAAGTTCCGTTTTCATCTCTACTTGTGAAAGTAACGTTTACCTTTAAATTGTTCTATGAAAATTCATGGAAATCTGTATTACGGACTTAATTTACGTCATTTTCACTTTTATTAACCTCAAACGGTGAAATTCTCGACGTACCTATTTAAAAGCTACTTGTTTTTTTATTGTTTCATTAAATCTGGTTTTTATTATTTCATTCTCATTTTGTAGAAAAAACAGTATTTATTCATTTTTTGATAAAGAGATTGATCACTCGCTATTGCTCATAAGCAAATTTCTCTCTCCAGAAAAACCAGAAAATTCATCTCTTATATACACTATGTTCTATTTATACACATGAAAGTAGGCTGAAATTCTCAATGTATTTGAAAGCTATTTGTTTTTCTGTTATTTTATTTCATTCCCATTTGGTAGAAAAAGGAGTACTTACTACTTGAGATGAATTTCGTTTCTCTATGTTCAAGAGATTAATCACTAACTATCGCTTATAGGCAAGTTTCTTCTCAGCTAAACAGTACTTACAGTAAATTAGTTGCGAAGCTCAGAAAAGTCTTCTCTAGCGTGGTCATATAACCCTAGAAGCATGTAAACTTACACCAAACATTACTAAATTCATCTGGTGAAGATGAAACATAATTGTCGTAAGCAATTGTTTTTGTTTTTGACCAGTTAATAATAAAAAATATTGACTACTAGAAAGAGAAGCAGCTTTACAATTAGAAAATAAGTCAATAACAATAAGAATCTACGCCAGTAGTAAAAAACTACATTTAATAATCGTGGCAAGATCTAATTTTCAATAACCTTTTTTTTATTATTTATGAAATTAGAGGTTTCTGGTAATTCATCTGCAATGTCGACGTTTGGACTTTCAAAGGGCCGGTGACGATGTTTTAGCACATTTGTCGTCTTCGCTAACTTTTATCTTCTACTTCTTCGAATACTGACAGTCTTGTTTCGGTACCTGGTTTACATGTTTCTTTCTATGAGCTTTGTTCCTTGCGGTTCCTGACGATTAATCCACTTACATTGCATTCTTGAAGAGACTTTGTTCTCTTTTTCTTTACTTGTTTTATCGCAAGTACTGGTTTCCAAGCTGCTGTTAACTATTGCGTGTCTTGTAATTATTGACTTCAGATGTTCAATTTTTACAGTATCCTTGTGTTTTCGACTATCGTATACACTGTTTTACTGACATGCTGTGCTAATAAGAAAGTTTTTGGTTATTCTTTACTGCGTTTACGTGATCTTCCTTTCGTACATTGACTCATATGTTCGTTTGACCAATGTAAAGTTTGATTACAGTGTAGTCATTGTATTTCTTAGACACATTGGCTTTCAAGTGGTACTGTTGTTTTCCGATTCTTCTGTTTCCTCAACTGGTTTATGTTGTGTTACGTGTTTTAGAAATCCATTACTACCGGTGGTAGAACATTAACAGAAATCACGACATGTAAAAAGTAACATCAATATTAGCTCTTATAATTTGTGAATGTAGTAAATTTGACGTCTTGTCGTACTTGCAAATCATAAAATAAATAATTTTAATTGTACAGTCAATGCATTAGTATTGTACAAAATTTGTCTCGTTCATCAACGTGTTTGACCTTTACGAAATTTAGAAAGAAAGAATTGGTTGACTTCAGAATCAATATGAAACTAATGTGCTCAGAGTGTTCCAGGTACAGACGAAAGTTATCAATTCAAATCTTAAAGTTCCATAACAGTAAAAGTGTTCTTACGACAAAAAGAATTAAAGTATACATCTAGGAAAGTCACACTTCACCTATAGTACGGTACATCCGGAGCAAATTCAAAAAGACTTAATTTTCCTGCTCCAGTTTTTTCCGATTTTCTATATTTGATCCCTTTGTTATATGAAAAAATACAAATAATAATATAATTGAAGTATACACAAAAAAAAATTCAAAAAATAAAAAAACCCTACTTTATTAACCTTTCTTCAAGTGAGGTTTAAAACGCGAAAATTGATAAAGCGATTGATAATTCACAAGCTAACTATGAAAAAACTATTTGTTTAAAGTTGGCTCCCCCTTATGCTGTTTGAGTACTGACGGAAAATGAACATCAAAATACTACAGGGCATAACGTTTCCTCGCAGGTTTAGATTTTTAATTGTAGTAATAAATTCACCTAATTAGTAGTAAATGCTGAAAGTGCACTTAACGGTATCAGTGTGACTGGGATTAATGAATCATACGTCATTGTGGTGTTTATTTAGTTCCTATTTGCATTTAGTTGCGTTCTCATCGTTTCAAGTGTAATGGCAAGTCGTTGTGCCAACAGTCCTGACAATTTTGTTATATTTTAGGAGAGTTTGTCATCAAGAAGCATCAAAGGAGAATAAAATATTTTGTGAAAAAAGCCTGCTTTGGAATGAAGCTTGGGAACCACCACACAAGGTATATGTTATGTTGTGTAAGGAATTTACGGAAGTGTCTTGTAGAAAAAAAATCGTTTATATTCGGAATTCCCAGGGTATGGAGGAAACCAAAAAAAATGGTTCCGATGACTGCTACTTTGGAGCATCGATGTCAGTGGCTACAATTCTAAGAATAAGAAAGTTATTTCATATCCCAATCTTCAATCAGCGTTGCGTCCAGTTCTTCATGATGAACATATTCCTGTAGCTGACACGTCCGATTCAACATACTACTACGATTGCACATAAAATTGAACCTAATGATGCAGTTAGTTAAAGTTCTATCAAAATCACAACCTTGCTTTGAATATTTGTGTCAGAAATTTCATGGTTTGTCAAAAGTAAAGGTAAAAGAAGGCATATTTTTTGCCCTGACATTTAAAAACTTATACAAAGATTTAATTTCGAAAATGCGATGAATTTGAAAGAAAAAGCAGCATGGGGTGTATTTAAACAAGTTGTTTTGAAGTTTTTAGGCAATTAGAAAGATCCTCGAAGATACATTTTTTTACACTCATATTAAAATTTTTCCTTGACAATTTTGGAGCAGTAAGGAGAAGCGGCATCTGAGTCCTTGCGATGTCAATATAATGGGAGATTACTATTGGACCCTTCAACGGGCAACTCCAGAAGCAACTCCACATAAAATGAAGAGCTAGCTGCACTGGAACGTTAAGCGAGAAGAGTTTAAGGAAATAGAAAACTTGAGATAAAAAAGTAAAACACTCTACATATTTAAACTAACACCGCCATTGCAATAATTAGATGTCTTTTTTTTTCAACTACACTTTGATAATAAATTATGCAACTTTCTAAAACTTAGCTATAGGTATGTGTTAATACTATCATACAAATCAAAAGATAAAGATTGCAAAAATTTTGACGTAGAAAAAAGTAATTAAAAATTTGGATTCAGCTCAGAAAAAATACATAAGAAGCAATAATTGTTCTCATTCTAGAGATCAATTTTATCGATCGTGTAGAATGATTTTCATCATTTTTACTATGAAAAGTAATAAACACCTATCCTACACTTTCTTTAACAAAAAAATCAAAGTAATAGTCAATTATAAAAAACAATTAGAAGAGATCAATTTAGAAATACCTACTAACAATAAGTACATTCTTCTGACAACCTTCAGTCATTTTGAGTTAAAGTTTGTGACGTTTTTTTAGTCCACCTTAAGTTAGATTTCTTTTAACTTCGTTTGATTATTAGTATAACGAAATATTACTTTACTAGTTCTTTGTAATTAATTTTTGGCAGATTACTATGATAACTCCGCCTGTAGTTAGACAATTTAAGTTACATTCAAGCATTCCTGCGACAAATTACTGAAGTTAGGGATAGACGAGTGGTTACAAAGGTACTATTTTTTTATTTTTCGTCAACTATATAACCTGATGGGATTTAGGAACCCATTTAAAGAGTTTTTGTTTATTTCTGAACCTCCTCAGTCAAACCTTTGTTTATGCCGAAATTTATTTCTTATTACTCATAATTTGTGACGGTTTTCTTTATTCCACCTGATGTTGGGTTTCCTTTATCTTCATCTGATTATTGCTAAATCGAAAGTTCACTTTACTATAGTCTGTATACTATTGGCGCGGAGTAATAAATCATAATTGCTTGAAATAATTCTTTATTTTCTTGTGAAAGCGGTACTTCTACGGTTAAGTAAAAACCAATAAACTCTAACCAAAATGCGATCATTGTGCCGCTCTTGCAGCATATCGACCCATCTAGGGTCTGAGAACAATAGTTTAATCTGTGCAAACACGTTGCCATCAGCCCAGGTACTGACGAAACGAGAATCATAGCCGTAGATGTGGATATTATACAAAGATACAAAAATAATGGTATATAATACGTAAGAAGTAAAATTTGTAATGTGATCTACTAAAGCTAGATTCCCAAAAGTGGTCCAGGTGGACCCCAGGGGTCCACAGGAGCCCGATAGGGGTCTACGCTTGCGTGGAAAAAAATGGGGGTCCACAACTCGTTAACGGGGGTCTATAAAAATGTATTAGGTGACCCGACTTGACTTCTCCTATGAATAAGGGAGACAATAATATATATAGGCAGACAATATTATAAGAAGCTTGACTTCTCCTATGAATATAGGAAGACAATATTATAAGAAGCTCAGCAATTGTTTTGTAAGAACTTGCATATTCCATATTCAGAAAGAGCGTGTCAAGACTCGCCGATGCCGCGCCGCCCGCCCGCCTAGTTAAAGTCGTGTCTGAACTTGCATGAACTTGTTGGATTTTTCTTTAATATAAATACGAATGCGAATGATAAACATTACTCAGTTGTTTCCGGAATTTCAAAAAGAAAGTGTACCTATATAAGTGTTCACCAGTGACGGAAGTAGTTTTCAGACTTTTGAAAATTAAAGTGAATTGATATTATTGTTTGCCAGTGTTGGAAAAGTAAGTACCTACCTATCTATTTGTTAGCAACTTGTATCTTAAAAGCCACTTCTATTATGTTTGTTAAATCATTTTAAGATTACTTAACAAACATTTTTTTCATATTTACAGGTAAGTAATTGATACGAAACATGGCTGAATCTAAGAAGAAGTGTCGACAGTACAGTGTTGAATATTTGAAATTTGGTTTTCTTCCATCAAATACAGACAAGCGATTGCCCATGTGTCTTTTATGCAACAAAGTCTTGAGCAATGACTCTATGAAACCATCGAAGCTGGAAGATCATCTAAGAAGGTGTCATCCTGACAAAATAGGTAAGGATTTGAAATATTTCCAAACATTGAAGGAAAAGTATGAAAAGAGACCCACCGTGCATAGTATGTTCGCTTCAACGTCTGAAAGCAACGACGATGGCTTGCGGGCATCTTACAATATCTCATTACTTATAGCAAAATCTGGGAAACCGCATACCATTGGAGAGGAGTTAATTTTGCCTGCTGTTGAAGAGGTCTTAAAAACTGTCCTGCACAAATCTTCATTTGACATACTTAAAAGAATTCCTTTGAGTAACAACACTGTACAAAGACGTATTGATGAAATGAGCTCTGATGTTGAAAGTTTCTTGTGTAATTATCTGCAAACAACTCATTTTTCTATTCAACTGGACGAGTCAACTTTACCTGGCAATGAAGCATTATTATTGGCATATGTTCGATTTATCAAAGGCGAACAAATGTTTGAAGAGTTACTATTCGCGAAAACTTTGAAGACTGACACTAAAGGTGAATCAATTTTGGTAATTTTTTTAATTGCATTCACAAACATTATTTCGGTGGCAACAGATGGAGCTCCTGCCATGGTCGGGCGATATCGTGGGTTTATAAGTCATCTTAAAAGGATTATACCAGAGGTAATTGCAATTCACTGTGTCATCCACCGACAACATCTAGTAGCGAAAAATTGAGTGATAGATTGCACCAAGCGCTTCAATTTGTGATTAATGCAGTTAACAAAATAAGAAGCAATGCATTAAATACGCGCTTATTTGCACAGTTGTGCGAAGAAAATGATGAGGACTTCCAACGATTGCTGCTACATACCGAAGTACGCTGGTTGTCGAAAGGTGCATGTCTATCAAGATTCTATTTGCTTTTCGACTCTGTTTTAGAGTTTCTGAACACTAAAGATCCTGTTTTAAAAGAAAACCTCATGAATTTCAAAGCAGACATTGGGCGTATTTGACAGATTTGTTCAAAAATTCAATGACCTCAACCTACAGTTACAAGGGGACAGCCTCAATTTGATAAAAACAAAGAGTGAAATTTCAGCTTTTCTTGGTAAACTGAAACTTATGAAGCAAAATATTGGTCGACGTGAATTTTCCCAGTTTCCAAATTTATCGCAGGTAGAATGCCTCGACGAAGATATTCAGACGTATGTTCAACATTTGATTGCCCTGTATGATGATTTTAAAATCAGATTTGAAGACATTCTGTCGATGGATATACCACCATGGATAATAAATCCATATGATGAAACTGAAGTGGAAAATGTGGTACTGCAAGAAGAGCTACTCGACTTAGCACTAATGAGGAGCTCAAAGTAGCATTCAAAGAGGGTATCAATCATTTTGGCTGCAGGCACAAATACCTGAAAAATATCCAGGACTGTGGGGATTGTGCAAAAATTTCTCATAGCGTTTCCTTCGTCATATCTTGTCGAACGCAGTTTTAGTGCCGTAACAAACTTGTTGACAAAAAACGGAGCAGATTAAATATTACAGAGCGAGGAGATTTACGGTTATACTTAACTAAACTCAAGCCAAATATTGATAATTTGCTGTCAATTCACCAAGTACATCCCTCCCATTAAAATTATAACTTTTATCTCAGATTACAATGGTAATCTGAGATAAAGTTAACATCAAACAATAATGATTATTATATATTGCGACTGTTTTTAAAATAATAATCATTATTAGTTTTGATGTTAAATTTGATTCTACTAAGACTGTTATAACAACATAATTAAAAGTGTAGTAATTTTGTGTTTGAATAAATAGCTACAAAACAAGAAAATATTTATTTTTACTTTTTACCACTCCGAAGTGGGAGATTATTGGTTTCTTGTACTGTGAGTCAATCTTAGAATACAAAAAGTAAAGTAGGAATCCAACTGTTGGATGAAGACGCTTTTAGACTGGCTTTGAAACTTAGCTTGAATGACAATACTCACAGCATAATCAAAGCAATATAAATTCTCACCTTTTTTCGAAAACTTTCAACTCATAGTTGATTGAAAAATAGCCACAACACAGATTTACATAGACATATACTTTTTCGGGTTTGGAAGTAAGTTAGTAAATGTAATAGCTGCAGGGGTCCACCAGATCCAGCAAAATGTTTAAAGTGGTCTATGAGAAAAAAAAGTATGGGAACCTGTAAAAAGCTAAACAAATAAAATAAATAACATATAACCACATAATAATTCATATCAAGGTAGATTTTACTATTACAATATATTTACCTACTAAAAATATGATTTTTCAAACGTATCAGGTACCTACGCCACTGCAATACGGGGGATTCGATAATTCTGACAGGTTTATTACTCCGCGCCAATAGTATACTGAGTATAGTTGTTGTAATAATTGTTGGTAGATTACTAGGAATACTACTAAGTTACATTCGAGCATTCCTGAAACAAATGACTGAAGTTAAGATTTCGAGTCTCTATAAGTTGGCTAGTCCGAACTGTGCTTAATCACGTCCCATAATTAAACATTTCTTCTTCCCTTTTCCCGGTGACCTGGAGGTTATCACCTGGAATTATCTAGTTATCCAGTCGTGTACACCTTGTTCCTTTTTCTCTTCTCTACCTGTCTGGGCTACTAGTCGTTCGTTGTGGAATACAAACCGACTTACTCTTTATCGTAATCATAGGCAGCGAAGTTAAAACTGTGAATGCTTTAAATTATTATTTTATTTAAAACGCGGTTGTATCTGTATTCTGACGTGAATTTACGTACATAATTCCTACGGTTTATATTTGATCAATGTGATTTGAAAGATAACAAAAAGTTTGTTACAGTTTATTAGTATTATAGTATCAAACTTTTTTACGTCAATGGCATAATCCGAAAAAGGAAGAAGAAACGTTTAATTATAAGACAGTTCGGACTAGCCAACTTAAAGAGACTCGAAATCCCAAAGTTCAGTAATTTGTCGCATGTAACTTCGAAATTGCCTAACTTCAGGCGGATTTATCTTTGTAATCTGCCAACAATTATTACAACGAACTAGTAAAGTGAACTTTCGTTATACCAATAATCAAACGAAGTTAAAAAAATCCAACTTCAAGAGGAATAAAAAACCATCACAAATTATAAGTAATAAGTAATAAATTTTGGCGTAAACAAAGGTTTGAACTGAGGAGTTGGTTTAGAAATCAAAAAAACTCTTTAAATGAGTTTCTAAAACTCATCAGGTTAAATAGTTCACAAAAAATAAAAAAATAGTCTTCAGACGAATTTGGGTACAGATCGCACCAAAATGTATGCACTGTTTTCACGAAGGTTGCTGATAAACAACTGAATATTGATACACGTTTACCATTTGGGAATTGACGGAAACAGAGAGAAAACATCAAAATAAAAATAGAATTCACTTTGACAGTAAACTTTTCAAAATCAAAACCAAAATTTTTCCTTTTGAAACGGTGTAACAAAATGAAGATGCACTTATATAAAGCGTTACCAAAAAGGTTACAAAAATGTTAAATTACCTACCTATTTCTGGAAACCGTTGTCATGGTTGTGGCTATAACTGAATGATTTTAAAGTGATTAAAATATTTCCCTTTTTTCTTGACAGAATAAACCCGCAAAAACCCTGCGTTGTTTGTTAATGTCCTTGAACCCCAATAGGGCGAAACACTATTCAAGTAGGTGTTCAGATATGATCCGTAATAATCTCAGGATACGGTTTCATTATAAAGCTCAAAATATTATATCAACACTCTATTAGCGATATTTTAAAACAAAAGTAAACTAGACATTTTAAATTTCACTTTCTAATTATTTTTGTTCGAATAAACACCGATTTGATTAAAATATGTAATCCTAAAGTTATTTTATGTTGAAGTCAAGAGAAGGAACTATTTACAGAAATTCAAAAGTATGTCACGTCTAGATTTCAAAATGCAAATTTTGTTTCTACAATTAAAGAGTCGTTACAGTTCTGAATGTTCCCACTACACCGAGAATTTATTTAATCCTTACAGAATTCGACAATTAAAATCACCTATTGTTTTGCAACGAAACAAACGTCAAATCAAAATGATTATTTCGACAAGAACATCACGTTTTCGAGAATATTCTCTTTACACATTAATTTTCATAATACGTAACTCCCATTGTTACGAATAATAGCCGAAAAGCTCGAGAATATGAGAAAGACAAATAAAACAAATACCAATAAAAAACGTCCTTTATTATTTCCAACAACAATAATTGTATGAAAATAGAGATATTAATACTGATGCGCGCTTAAATGGTTGCTGGAGATCTCTTTGGGGAGCCTTTCAGGATGTATTCAAATGAAATTTGTTTCTGAATACATTAACAAAATTATTTTATCAAAAAAAATATATATAAATAATTGAAAAACTCGAAAGCGCGCAGCAATATTATTTTAAAGAGTTAGAAAGTCATTTTATGTATATACATAAGATCGTACAAAAGCTACCACATATTTTTTTGCGTTACTTAAGCGTAAACACAAGCTTTTCTTTAATGTATTAACAACTTTCGCAAACGTCTGTAGTTTATTTTGGGCAAGAAAAAAATACTTAATTAAAGAGTAATTATAAAAAGCGAACGATAAATTCCCCCGACCGCATTCTATCGGCCAACCCCCGTAATTAATCTCAGACAAAAAAACTACACCTTACAGAAAGATTTTTTTCCCTAATAGCGCATTAATATAAATGTAACGTAAGATAGGAAATTTTTCTGTTTGACAAACGTTTGCATTCGGATCAGTCTGGTTGGATAAAAAGTGGGGTCACTTTTTGTTATTTTTTGTCGAAATCGATTTTTAAGAATAAATGCCTCGAGGAGTAAATGAAAGCGCTTTTAAGGTCCAAAAGTAAAACGTCCTTTTTCGAACAACATATAAAAGCGCTAGTATTTGATTGACAATCGCGTACACATAGTTCAACCATATTGCGACAAGTCACTTTAATCGAAAAAAAGGAAACTTTTCGCAAGACGATTTTTTAAAAAAATAAAAAAAAACACTTAACTAACGAGCAGATTAAATTTCTAAGGCATTTTGGTCCATAACGATTTATTTAAGTAATTGCTGAAGGCAATTACTCTTTTCTCTTTCAAGAAAACCAATATTATGTTTGTCATTCGTCCCACAAACACGACTGTTTTTGTGAAACGTAATAAGAAAATAGATGGCACTTACGACATGTCTTAATACCGCATCGATACGTCATCGCCAAATTTTTACTTTCGCCTTTACCCTTACAATATTTTAAACCGCAAGGGTACCACCCTATACATAATTCTAAATGACACTGACATGGTGTCCACACTTGTTTTAAATCGGCACAACTTTGATGGTTCGTTTCTAATTCAGAAACGTGAATTTCGTTGCTAAGAGAAGGCTCAGCAGCGGCAGGAAAGCGTTTCACCGCTGAAAGGTACGTTGATTCGGGAAGACCTGAAACAAAATCATTATTTTAATTTAGTTAAACTGAATTAAATTAAAAACAAACTTAAGTTAATAAACAATACAACTGTAAAACATCTAATTCGTTTTATATATTTAATTTGGGTTACGTTTCGTCCTCTGAAGTGAGGACAGCTTCAGGCTTGAATTACAAAAAAAAAATGTTAAGCACCCACTGCAGATGGCGTATTAATATAATAATTATAGATGAAAGAAAATTAAGAAATAAAATAACATCCATTTCGTTAGTGAACATGAAGGTTAGTAAATAATGTTCGGTTGAAAAAAATGCGTTTTTAGAAGCATAATTTTATAGACTAATATAAAGCTCATTTAATATTTTCAGTATTCAATTTTACATCCTTCTAGTGTATCCTTATATATTTTTAATCCATTATAAGGATATAAAATTGAATACTGAAAATCTAAGTTTGGAGAAATATATATTATAGTAAATCATTTGGTTTTAGAACAGATTCATTTAATTAATGTGCATTTGTCTGAATCGTCACAAAAGGTTCCGGGAGTAGTTTTCAAATTTTAGAAATGTCGCTATTAGTTGAATCATTTTTAATACGCTTTCTGTTTGCTTTTAAATATAATAATAGAACATGGTGAACGCACGAATGAATAAAGTACCGATGTAATTTTCCAATAAAATTGAAGTTTATCGCACGAGTGGATAGATTAACAAGCAGATTTAAATCAAATAGTATAATAGGTGAAATTTCTAAAACAAAGCATATCCCTGAAATTTGAACCACGGTTACGCGACTATCATAGCTAGAAAAACCTTGTTAACAAATGCATTAGCAAAAGATCATCAACACTGGCGACTCCAAAATGAAGAAAAGTTAATAGAAGTAATAAGATTACAATAGCGAAGGATAACAACCCTACCAAAAAAAGAAAATGAAATGCAGGAAATGATGAGAGAGATAATGATGGAAGTAAAGGGAATAAGACAAGACCAACAATTATAAGTAAAGGAAATTAAAGAATTAAACGCATAGGACTGGGGAAAAAATGAACAACTTAGAGAAAAAGCTGCAAAGTATAGAAAAGAAGGAAAGGCGTCCCGCTGCACGAACAGGATTTCTAAAAATACAATTTAAGGTTACCTCTAAAATAAGAGTAGCTTTTAGAACTTAGCAATATAATAGTAAATTAAAAAACGGGAAGGAAAAGATGGAAGTAATGACACCAAAAAAATGCATTAAAAGAGACAAACATATTTATTGAGGCTGACATATCTAATGAAGAAATAAAAATTCAAACAAATTTAAGAAATATTGCAAAATAGAAAAAAACTAAGCTGGGATATAAGAAATTTTTCTTGAACAAGGTGCAATGGAACTAGGAAGCAACGAGTGAAAATTTAATAAAAACAAATGCATAATGAAGTACAAACGTATGGAAAAATTCAACCCAAAGAAAAGCAAAGATAATATTGAAATACTGTAAAACGTGATAAAATTGTTTCTGACAACTTGAAAAGTACAAAGGTGGTGCCATTTTAAAATTAACAAACGAAATCCCAAAACAAAAATTTTGTTGAACTAGAACTGGGATTAAAGAAGTAAGAATTAAAAAAAAACAAATAAACAAAGAAGTAAAAACGTATAGAAAAATAAAAAAAAAAAAAGATAGAGTGAAGATAATATTGGAAAAACTGTAGAACGTGATGATAAAATTCTTAAAAGGACGAAAAAAGTTGTGAAGTTTATTCTTCTCCTTTGTGAATTTAGTTTAATAAATTTCGTTTCCGCTCCGTTCTACGCCTGGCGTATAGGCAACCTAACTTTACTTTCAGTCGTTAGATCAACAAGTGGCGTAAAAACCAAATCATGTATTAGTTTCATTAAATTTCCAATTACTTCGTTTTGGAATTTGGTGTTCGGCAAAGTGTACCTGTGTTTTCTGCGGCAAAAAAGGAAAATACCTTCTTTTTGTTAAACAAAATCTTCGAATTATTTAATTACTTGTAGGTTGACTAGATTTAATGCTGCATTTCTTTTGTTTAGTCTATGCACAGTGTCGAATGCCGTAAGTTTCAAAGAAATTTATTTATCAAACCAAGCGCCATTTTGTTAATGGTTTTAGAACTACTACCTGGGGACAAACTAACACTATCTCGTGGAGGCAAAACTAGCCTATAAACAAAATTTACGTCTCTTATTTTTCTTGTTAGCGATATATTTTGTATGTATCTTACTATAAAGAAGAAGTTGTCGCAATCCACTTACAAAGAAGCTGGTGCAAATTATTAATACCAGGCGACCTTCGACCTTGACCCATATCTATCACTTTTGGCTACCAGTCAGTGTCCAATAACAACAAGTAACTCGACTCAAAAGCTAAGTTGATCTAGTTTTAAGATATCATTTCTCAAGCGTTAGTTCTTGAATATTAAGCATGTATGTTCAGTACCGATCGATAACAACCGGAATTAATTATTATTTTTGTGCTCGAGGGATCTCCCGGCAAATTATTTTCACCTTTGTTTACGCCAGTATTTCAATACTAGAGTTAAATGTTAAATCGGTAAGGTAGTAACAATTAGGGAAGTAATCGTGATTGAATTCGCTTTCGTATAATAAATATAACTGCTCTCGAGACGTGGATTACGCATTTGGCTTTCTTGTATTATATTTTTTTGGGAAAAATGAGATTACTGCCAGATACTGGTCTATTTATTCTACATTATTTACATATCTTATTTGTTAACCATATTGACAATTTTCTGAAGGGGTAAGAATGGAAACCTAATCGGAACACAGGAGGGTAAGATTAAAAGATGGGTCAATATTTCAAAGGACTATTAAGCCAAAGTTTACAAGATAACGATGATACAAAAATGATCAGGAAGTATTAGAAGCAAATCAAAAAGAACTATCCGATTTATAGGAAATAAAATTATAATAAAATGATTGAAAAAGAATAAAAGCCCATGAGAACTAATAGCATAAATAAAAAAAAAAGAAACAATGTCCAACAGACAGAAGCAATAAAAATGTCCCAAAAAAAGAAGCAAAATCCGAATGTGAAAATTATAGAGGAATAGCCTACCAAATTTTAGCATAAAGAAGAGAATAATAAAAAGAGCATAATAAAGCTTGAGATAGTCCAATGCACATTCGGAACACAAAGATCTGTAAAAACCAGCTTTAATACAGGCACAACACAAAATAAATAGGTTCCCAACAACATTCAATAACATTAGACAAAAGCATATATAACATTAACGAAAACAAAAACTAAGTAAGATTGGTGAGAGATTTAAGTGAAAGATTTGAAGTTAAAATGGGTCTACAACAAAAAGAAGCTATTTTGTTTAGTGTAGTAACTAAAAAACTAATTGTATATACATCGATCAGAGCTAATATAATTTTTGGAAACCAATCAAGCGTTGAGGTTAACGACCCGTGGCACTTTCTCTTCTTTGTTTACGGAGGTGTTTCCCTAATTACTCAAACTTCTTTTAGTCTAGAATCAAACTTGAGCACAACTTGATTACCTGACTATCAGTTGTCTACCTTGAACTTTCTTTTATTTGTTTCAAGTTTCTTGCTCTGATGAAGCCCCCTTACGACAAACGGCAAAACATTTGCAACAAAGTGTGGAAGAGGAAAGTGTTAAAAAAATTGTCAGAGAAAAGAAAGTAGAAGAAATTTGGTAAAGGCAAACAAATAGAGAAATTAAGGAGCTGGACCTTGTAGGAGAATAAAAGCCAAGAGAAGTTTTCGAAAACGAATTAGAAAGTCCAGAAGAAAAAAGAGATCTAGGTTTATTAAGTGTATTAGATTTGCTACAAATCGTATTTATTTGCTCAAATATAGCTGAGTGCCCAGCACTAAAGGTATTCATTTCAACGAGGTTCAATACAAGAGTATCAAATTAAAAAAATTATAATTAATGTTTCAAAACAACAGAATTGCAAATTTAAAATCATTACAATACAAGCAAAGTTTTGGGACCGCTTCTCATTTGTTTAATCTTCGGACACAGCATAATAAACACAGCAAGATACCTTTAATATTACCAAATCAAAAATATGACCTTACTGCAATTTTATACGGTTTAAAACGCATAGTCGGGCTAGTCCTAGCTTTACAAATATTACGTGATTACGAACCATGTTTAATTATTACAATTCTATTTCTAACATGAACTAGACAAAATGTAAATAAATCTAAATCAACTTTTTAAATTTATTTAATCGATTATGAGTGTAGTATACGCTTCTAAAGTTAAAATCATATATGGTTGCGTATGACTGATTCTAAATAACTGCCTGAATTAATTTTCATAAACGTATGTTGACGTTAGTATGATGTTTCTATACAGGCTTCTATATTACCGATAACATGTAATTATTATTTTATTAATATATAATTAATTTCTATGAATGATGTAGTTATCAAACGCCTAATATTGGCACCTCTGCTCTGTTTGGTAAAAATTGATTTTTTACGAGTTTGTATTTTAGTATTTTTTAATTTAGTCTAGATTCGAACTCTGTTTTAGTAACATGTAGAAAAGGATGTACGTAATTTAGCGGATTAATGTTGTCGAAATTACACACCCGCCAGTTACTGAGTACGCAAAACGTCGTCCACGTAACTATTGAGAAGTGATTCGTATGTGTGTGTTAAAGTTACGTTGATAATCAAAATAAGGTACAATAGTTCGCGAAATTAAGAAATTTTCTGTACGATTAAGTTACTGGTCAAAACAACGCTATGGATTAATTAACATCTCTACCCTGCGAACTAAATATAGAAATGCAGTATTGTGAATGTGCAATTTTTTTTCGATAATTTCGGCATAATAACAGATTGTCCCTCATTAAATAATTTGAGTGTATCAACCACATAAACCTTAAGAAGTTTTGGCGTATACCGAAATTGGATTATTCTCGTCTTACCAGAAGAACCAACTGTAAGTAATCTGATTGTTTATCCCGGAAAACTATGGTGCTTTCAGTGCTTTTGTGTGCGGTTACGAATAACCAAAAATTAGGTTAGAAAACGTCCTTGCATATGTTTTTTTGTTTTGTTCTTGTAAGGTAACGTTGTTTTGTTCGAACTGAACGAACTGAGGTTGGGGGTTTGTGAATTTCCGGTTTAATGCTAAAGTAGTTATTTTCTTTTAAACGAGAAAAACCGCGCGGCGGACTTAATAAACATGTTCGTTTTTTTGCACTTTTTCTATCAAACTTTTGCTAGTTGCTACAAAGTTTCCATACTTTCTTAAACGTTTATTTTATTTTTGGAGCAAAATGTTTTTTATCGCTACACATTTTCGATACGCTTTTACATCATTATTAGTACCGCAAAGTTGTAGAGTTCTGCGCGAAACGTATGTTTTATTCCAAGTACAATTATTGTAAATTATTTAAAACCTTCAAAACTATATATTTTCAGAAATCTAAGAACATATTTTTTATTAAATTAAGCATTAACTTAGTACGTTCTGCTACATCAAAATCCATAAGATTTAAATATGGCCAAGTCGTGTCAGTGAGGTTGCATTTCCCCTCTATGATGGATTACCGTTCCACGTAATATTTTAGTTAATATTCATACCTGAATTCTGTAATTTAAAATCTTTACAAATGCAAGTGACTTTGAACTAGAACAGTACTATGTAAATCATTACAACTGACCGTTGGATTGTGCTTCATAAATGAATAATATCCACCGTTCACTGTGTTTGCAATTTTATAAAAACGTAGTGTTTAAAAACTTTACTAATTAAAAAAAAAACGTACGGGCCCAACTGTATAAAATTTTATTTGCATTTCGCACAAGAATTTCTGTTTTGTAAGACCTATTGTACATTCCCCATACAATTTGAACGTCGCGAATGTATTCAATCATCATTTAAATGAAAAAAACCTGTTTCTCACATTTATTTATTCGTATGGTACATTTTCATTATTATATTGTGACGTAAGTGTTATGTTCTTATGCTATTTACTTTGACCAAATTAATCTTTTCTGATCAAAGCCCGGGACTTCTATTGTTGGATCATCAATGAGATGTTTATTGAAAACATCAACTCCAGACCATAATTTTTTCCAC
Source organism: Abscondita cerata (assembly GCA_030710515.1). NCBI lineage: Eukaryota > Metazoa > Arthropoda > Insecta > Coleoptera > Lampyridae > Abscondita > Abscondita cerata. The sequence goes on from JALBCR010001175.1 coordinate 59,248, forward strand.
TCTTCAACTTCAGATAAAGCAGTACTTAAGTGGTCTTGCAACCATACTTTAAGGAGATTTAAATCTTTTTCAAATTGGTAAGTTTTTGTTCAGTTAGCATACGAGGATATATTTAAAAATTCTTAGCCTACTATAGAATCAAACAAAATTTCAATGTCAAAATATTTTATTACTCAATATATTCTCCTCTTAATTGGATACATTTATTACAGCGAACCTACAACGTCTCTAGACCTTTAAAAAAAAATGTTTCTTCTTGCTCTGCAAACCAGACCTCCACAGCTTCTATTACCTCCTTGTTGGAAGAAAATGTACGACCTTTTAAACGTTTTTTCAGTTGAAGAAAGAGGTGATAGTCGGACGGAGCCAAATCGGGTGAATAAGGGGGGTGTTCTAGTAATTCAAACCCTAAATCACGAATTTTTTGCATGGCAACATGAGATTTGTGTGCAGGGGCGTTGTCCTGCAAAAACAAAACACCTTTGGATAGCTTTCCGCGTCTTTTCTCTTTAATATTTTCCCGTAGAGTGGTCAGTAATGTCGAATAGTAATCTCCAGTTATTGTTCTACCCTTATCCAAAAAATCAATCATGATTACTCCATGGCAATCCCAAAAACTGAAGCAAGAACTTTTCCAGCAGATTTTTGGACACGAAACTTCTTAGGTCTTGGAGAACCAGAGTGTCGCCATTCCATCGATTGTTGCTTTGTTTCTGGATCGTAGAAATGTACCCAAGTCTCATCCATAGTAACAATTCGGTTTAAGAAGTCTACATCGTTTTCAAATCGAGCACAGATCGAACGCGATGCTTCTACCCTTGCACGCTTTTGGTCAACATTCAAACATTTGGGGATCCATTTTGCAGCAATTTTCTCATGTCCAAATTGACGTGAACCATATGATGAACGCGTTCGTATGAAATATTCAGTGCTTCAGATATCCGTTTTAGCCCAATTCGACGGTCTGATAAAATCATGTCATGAACTGCATCGATATTTTCGGGGACTGACACAGAAACTGGCCTTCCCGATCGGTCATCATCTTCAATGGAAAATTTACCTCTTTTGAAGCTTGCATTCCAATTTTTACGGTCGCATACGAAGGACATTGTCCACCAAGGGTATTAAGCATATCTTCGTAAATCTGCTTACCTCTTAACCCTTTTAAATACAGGTACTTGATGATGGCTCGATACTCCAATTTTTCGATTTTCACAATTTCGGTAGACATCTATTTTCATTTAATTTATTGCGTGACTTTGGTTTACTTTTTTGACGTCAAACTTTAGACTGACACTTCTAATAAGTTATTGTTCGTTGCTATGGTAACGCAATATTTTGTTTATGCAAGGAACTGGTCTAGGCTAACTAGATATCAATACATCCTCGTATATCCCATTCTCTTTTAACGCAGCTTTTCGACAAATGTTCGATGGAGTAATATTACAAAAAACAGGAAGCCCATCGAGAGGAGTAGATTGAATGGTTCCACTAATTATACGTATAGTGAATAGGGCATCTATTTTTTTTTTGTATGATAACTATTCAACCAGACATATGCACAATATTCTGCATATGCAGCTGTTCCAGCTAATTTTTGAATGACATTATTTCTTGTTTTCATTTTTTGTTTAACTTTTCTAAATGATCTTTGTAAATTAAAAATGTATCTAAAGTTGCTAGCAGATAAACTGGGTTAAAATTTTGTGATTTTACTTTGTATTATTAAAGATAATTCAAGAATAAAGACAAACGACGTAAGAGTATATCAAGGTGCAAAATGTGGATCGGACCATCATTTGCTAATAGCCAACGTGATAGTTAACTATAAAAAAGTGCAGAAGGAGAAAAAAGATGAAGATATAAAATAATATAGTTATATAGAGATACTAACTTATAATTTAGAACGCTGGAGACAAAAGTCTATACAGTTCCTTTTTACGAACTAAGAATAGCTATAAAACTACAAGAACCAATTTATAGAGAAGTAAACAGCACCGAAGCAAAATACCAACAAATCAAAGAATGTATGCCCCAAGCAGCGAAAGAAGCCTTAGGATACAAAGAATATGATCAAATACGAAATTCACAATGGTGGACGGAAGATATACAAAAAGTAGTAGTAGAGAAAAAAAAGCTTATAGGAAATGGTTGTATACAAAAAATCTCGAGGATACGAAAGAATATGCAAGGTGCAATATGCAGGTAAAACAAATGATCACAATAAATTGAGAGATATATAGGAGGAACAAGAGTGTCACAAGCGTGGAGCATTATAAGAAATCTTAGAACGGATAGAAAGAAAACAGAAGGTCCAAATTTGATAGGAGATAGGAATGGGAAAATCACTATAGAGAATTATTAACGGAAAACAAAGAAATATTCAAAGGAAATAGAGAAAAACCAAATACGAACGAAAAGGAAATGATAGAGAAAGTCAATGTGAGAGAAATAAGAAACCCACTGAAAGCCATGAAATGTGGTAAAGCGGAAAATATTCCCATAGAGATAATTCAATTTGCACCAGATGTCTTGCTAGAAGAGATAGCAGAGCTTTTCAACGCATGCATGATACGGTGACAAAATATTCCTGAAGACCGGAATATGGCTTACATTAGCTCAATATATAAAAAAGAAGACGGGAAAAAATGTAAAAACTATAGAGGAATAAGTGTTACGAGGTTTATGGGAAGATTGAATTAAAGCAGACTACGAAGATATAGAGGAACAAAGCGGTTTCAGAACCGGAAGATCGTGTCTGGATAATATATTTACTCTACAACAAATTTACTTACATACCTTCTGTTTATCAATCTCGAAAAAGCATACGATATTGTGCCCTTAAAAAAATTATTTAATACATTGACGAAAATTGGCCTTAATAGAACATACACGCGAGCAATTGCAAATAAAGGGTGTTCAAGTAGCGCCGAATTTCAAAGGGCAATAAAAACTCAATTTTCGCTCAATTTGAAATTTTTTATTGGAAAATGTAGCAAATATACTCCGATTTAAGTATGAAAAATCACATCTGGCATGTGCCCACCCAAACTCGCCGCACACTGCCAAACGGTCATTGAAATTTGATCACTCGCCTGTCGTTCAAAAGTGAGCCGTGGTTTCTAATTTGCGCACAATCTTCGAACAGTTGATTCTTTAGGTGCCTCATTACGTCCTAGACGATTAGAAGACTAAATCGTTGCCGTGGGGCTTTCATTATACTTGTAAAAGTTTTTAACACCAAATACGCTGTTCTTTGGAGAGCTGTTCCATCGCAAAAAGTCACTAAACAACAAAAACTTAGTAACGAGCGGGTCGGTAACTCAAATCGGAATGATAATAGATAACAAAAATCATAACATCATGGCTACCAACCTTCGCGAGAAACCATAGTGTAACTTAAAATTCGGCGCTACTTCTGGAACACCCTATACATTATATAAGAACCCCCAGAGTGCGATTAAAATGGGAAATAAAGTGCCTAACAACACCCTATTTGCTGATGATCAAGTGATTACCGCAAATTGTGAAGAAGATATGGACTACATGATAAGGAAATTAAATGAAAAATATGAAAAGTGGGGAATGAGTATAAACATGGAGAAAACAGAATACGTAAAGATTGGGAGAAGAACAAAATAAAACATAAAACAATGTAAAAATACAAATACCTAGGCACTATAATATCGAACGAGGGACCCAACAAGGACAACAATGTGTGCGGATGCTAAATTCTATCCCATGGTCAAACCAAATTACGTTGAACACAAAGATAAGAATCTACAAGGCAATTGTGGAACGAATACTAACGTATGGGTCGGAATGCTGACATGTAACCCAAAAATAAAAATAAGGTTAATATAGTAGAAATGAATTTCTTAAGAAGATCCTGCAGGAAATTAGGTCTTGAACACATAAGAAATGAAGAAATTAGAAGACAAACAGGAAGGATATATACCACAATGGACAGAATACAAACAAAACAATTATCGTATGGACACGTAATGCGTATGAACGAGAACCGATGGCCCAAAAAAGCAATAAGTTACATCCCGGAGAGAAGAATAAGAAGGGGAAGACCTACAGTAACGTAGATAGAAGGTATACATGCAGCAATGAGGGATCGGAGAAGAGGAATGGAAGGGAAGAGAAGGCAATTAAAATGCGGGATGCGGCAGAGGCTGTAGGACCCCCGCTTATAAAAAAAATTATTAAAGACAACATTAAATTTTATACTTTTTTCACTATTACTTGAATGAAAACAAGAAATCTCCGCCTTTTTAAGATTGGGGCCTAATCGCCATTTCTTGAAATAATTTTCCATAAAAATAAATCATCTGATAGCTTTCATTCAATTTTGAATAAATTCGAATGTTGAAATGAAATTGCCATATCACAGCGTCGACGAATTTTCCACATCGTAAAGAAGGAAGATTAGAAATATATACATTGAAAAGAATAGGTGCAAGAACTAATCTCTGTGGAAAACCATTATTGAAAAATCTAAACTTACTGCTTTATCTTCAACAAAAACTCTAAACTTCCCGATTAAATAACATATATTTTCAATAAAATAAATAATTTTGAAACAAGGAATAACGTTAAACAATTTAAAAAGTAAACCTTCTTTTCACACAGTATCGTATGCAGCAGTTAAATCCAAAAAGACAACTCAGTTTTAAGTTCCTTCTGAAACCAATAGATATAGATACTTTTCACAATTTTTTAAAATTTCGGTGCGGTATCAACTCCGCAACATGTTTTCAATTTAAAATCCTGTACTAAATTTCGTCATCAGTTTAAAAAAAAATGAATTAAGTTTGTGCCGTCATACAATGCTATAAAATAGACGCAGTGGTAGAATGTGACAGACCAACGTCATTGCAATTTACACTTTAATTTAATTTTAAAGATCAAGTAATTAATTTTTTTTCTTGTCAATCTAATTAAATCTGCTTTTAATGTAAAAATTAAAATTATTTTCAATATCAATAATATTCAAAAATATTGTTCAGAATTGCACATTCGTTTCTATTATAAATTCCATATTGTACACACACTTGAATTTATTAATAAGCAGTCAACACTTGTAGAGTTTCATTTGGGTTGAAAAGGACCATAACACTAGTAAACGTTTGCACTTCAAAAACCATTTTTCAACTTGCCTTCTTCAATGCTCCGTCCAACAGAATACGATCAAAATGGACCTATTAAGAACGTTTTCGAATGTATCTCATTGAATAAAACGTACGATAACGTATTATTTTGAGAGACCATAAATTCTATTTCGAGAACACGAGAACAAAAGATAAAAACATGCACTTAACAAAAAAGAGAGAGATGGTCGGTTTATGCATATGTAAATAAAAGATATCAAACGAAATGAACAAATGCGAATGTTTTTCGATTTACTTTAGAATTCATTTGCGAACGTGGAAAACGTAAGTTATCAGAGAGTTGAAATGAATGATGTAAACCCTTTTCGTTGACAGTCTGCACCATTGCTTGTGGCGTCCGTTTTATGATTAATGTCGGTTAAGTATGAAAGCTATTCAGGACCGGCTTTACTAATTCACAGCAAAAGATTTATTAAACGTTTTCTCCATTTATCTGATATTAAACATTCAAACTTTAAGAGGCCAGTACATAAATAAGGTTGATCGAAACAAGGAAGTTCATAATTTATATGAGAAAAAAGAAGGTCATAAAAGTGGAAGGTACAAATCCCTAGTCCGTTGCTGAATTATACGTGAGAGATGCGTCTAACTTTTTTAGTGTCTGAAAGGTTCAACGCTTACCACTTTACCACACGCCATTTCCACTAAACTATACTAATTTAGAAGTTATTTTCTTTTAAATCGATAAGGTTAGAAACAAGGGAGCAATTTCTTTTTCACTTATCTTGTAAGAGCAAGCGTTGAAGTTGCGTTTCCTATTCTATTGATACTTTTACTGAATATGTAGCAACACTTGAGTGCTCAAGATGTTGAACAAAGGGCACTGACATGTAAAAATGATACATCAAGTGCGCATACATCGTTGTCGCCTTTCAGGATAAGAATTCTACATCATGAAAATCATAGAATTCGGCGAGCGCAACGAAGTAGTGGGATTTAAATGTAATCTTATTTTAAAATTGGATTCCTTAAGTTGTATTTGCTTTGATGCCGATTTCCTAAAAAGATATGTACTTCGTTCCTAGACGCCAAGGGACAAATGGCAATTGCACGATTACACGTCGGTATTTTCTAACTGTAAATTAACACCATAAACAACGTGGTTCAAAGGAAACCCCCAAAGGATATACAGGTCATACTTCCGGAAGACGGACGCCCGTCTTCCGGTCGGACGCGCTAATGTGTACATTGTGTACGGGAAGCAGTTTCTCTTAAATAACACTGATTTACCTACTTACTTCTTACTCGGTCAAAAGAGGGACATTTTAATTACAGAGCGTTAGGTGAAGATTATCCCGAAAGGATTAATTAGACGAATGTTCCGGAAAAAGGATCAACAATAATTGCTTGTCCATCATTTTTTTCGAAACGGTTTTAGTCGTCTATTACGGTTTTATATCATCAATCATTCCATATTACTACTGACAAAAAAAATTTCGTACCGCTTTGTGGTTATTTTCATGTAAATAGTACCGAATTACAGCCAGAATTTCTGAATATTTCGTTTTAAGCACACAATTCAGTTCATTTAGGTCTACAATGTTTCCGGGTCTCGTACAGATCCGAATTTATCAAAATTTACATAGCGAGACGTAATTATAGTCCACAACTTAACAACAAAAACATCATGTAGCGTGACACGGTTTTTATTAGAAAATAAATACAAGTCGTTTTAATGTTAACGTTGATTTATGTTAGAACTTTAAATTACACTACAAACATATATAAATAAGGTAAAGTTACTGATAGTATGAAAAACTAAAAAACAATAGAATAAGAATAAAATATTGCCCACACTAGAAAACTAAATGTAACAACTTCAATTACTTATGTCTTAAGGTATTCATTAAGCTTGTATTACTCATTAAAACGTGTTTTCCTGTCAATGATAGTCGCGTCAAAAATGTTTCAACCTTTTCCAATATTATATTATCCCCTACAAAGAAACAGACACACAGCAAGACAATATATATAAATAACTTTTGATTTTGAAACCACAGACTGCCACTCAATTTTATTTACTAGTATAGGTATTGTTTATGTGTGAATGTGAAACGCTGTCTTCCGAAGCAAAATGTTGATTCTATAATAAGTCCTTCATTTTAACAATTCCAAAATTCTAAATCGATTTACCTATCATTTGGTATGTTTTTTAACTCAATCCGAAATTTTCGTTCTCTACATCTCGGCTTTTATATATAAGCCTACGATATTAACAATTATACTGTAAAATTAGTAAATAATAAAAATTTAAATTTATTTAATTATTAGGTCTTTTCTAAGAGACTTAATCTGGAACCTAAGATATCTTTAAATACTATTATTAAAAGAGACTACAAATGTAGAAGAAGAAATAGAAACAATTAAAGAAAAATGGAAGACAAGCAAAAAACAATTATATGATTGATTGAGTTTCAAGAATAGAGATAAAAGTAAAAGTAAAGATCATTAAGACAAACAATTTTTGACATACACAGGAAAATTAAAAAAAAAACATGTAATGGAATTTTTTTATTGTTTCTATTTCATTTAAACTTCTTCTACTTCCACGTTCAGAAAGAATAACTTAAGGGTAACAGAAATGACAACTGAACAAAGAAAAGAAGAAAATACAACACTAAGAAAAAAATAAAACGGTTTGTAATACCATACGAGTTAAATTCGACAAAGAAATTGATTTAGAAGATTACCAGCGGATATGAATATTCAAAGAAACGACAGCATTGGAATATTAATTGAACTAGGAAAGTTAGTAAAAAATGGAAATAATAATGAAGGCAAGAATTTGAAAAATACCCATTAATATAAATACGAAGATTACCCCAAACAACTACAAGTATATTCAAAAAAATTAATTCCACTGATGGAAGAAGCAAAACGTAAAGGACAAAGAGCACAGAAAAAGCCAGGGAAAACGAAGTAACAAAACGAAAGACCACACCTTCAAGTTCGCTTCGCAAAATATCAAGAACTCTTAGGGGAAGAAACAAGTACCTACCCATAAAACGCATAAAAATAAAGGCAACTGACATGGATATGAAAACTACATAAAAGAAAAATAGAACATGGAATATTTATTAGGACATAAGTGGCAAAGAAATAAAACTAACTGACCAATTTGAGAAAACCGGGGTAGAAATCCAAATAGTATCCGAAACAAAAAAGGAAAGAGGTGAAATAGCAGAAGTAAATAAAGGAGGGGTAGGTACAAAAGACAAAGCAAAATCAAGGAATGGTTGCATTTCCATAAAGACATAATCAACAACCAAATGAAGTATGCGACAGAATACTGTTAATAGAGCTAGCGCAGAAAGAAACAATAATAGCAGCACACGGACCAACTGAAGAAGAGAAATTAGAAGATAAAGCTTAATTTATACAAACAATTAAATGTAACCGTAGAAACAGCGAAGATGGGTATTGTCAAAAGCAAGACTTGTTATAAGTAGGAAAAAACAAAATACCCGAAGTAACTGGAAAATTCTGAGAAGAAATACTAAATAAAAATGGAAGAAGATTGATAGATTTCTGCGTAGTGCAAGACTTAATAATCGCAAACACCTTCTTCAAGTACACGAGAGTGGTACCAAGCAGGGGAGAATACTATATCATTGACATTATAATTGTAGAAAAAAAACGAGTATTAATAAAAAAAGTAATAGCCAAACGTGGAATCAAAATAGGGAGTGAGTGACCTGGTAATAGCAAAATGAAGCAAGAAGATAGAAAAGAAAATCCAAGAGATGACGAGGAAGAAACCAAAAAAAGTAAAGAAACAATTAGAACGTATGAACTGAAGAAACAGCAAAAAGTTTAAATAATGGACTACCAAAACATGGAAATTTAAAAAAATATAATAATAGAGACCACCAAAGAGAAAGTTAGAATTACGAAAGTAAAATGGAGAGACTATATAAGCAGAAGAACAAAATTAAAAAACCAAAACTAACATCAAAAATTAATTAGAAAATCAAAACAGCATATCTGGAAAGCGTTTGGAGAAAAACTAGAAAAAGATAGAAAAGGAAATCAAAAACGATTCTTCAAAGTCCTAAGAAAAAGACAATAATGCAGACGCTATGGCAATAAAAAACAAAAATATGGGAATAATAAGAAACGACACAGAAAGATGGAGGAGGTTGTTATATCTGAATGTGCCTTCGCCGACGTAGCGATAATAGCGGATAATGAAATGAATTAAAAAAATTGAAAGATGGAGTAAAGTATTAATCCAAAATGGAATAAAGATGAATAAACACAAAACGAATGTGAACTTACTTTTAAAACAAAGAAATGGTCCGCCACTTAAAATAATATAAAAACCACATAGATATTCAACCAACACAAAATAAATAAATAAATAAATAAAAATTGAATATCTATGTGGTTTTTATATTATTTTAAGTGGTGGGCATTTCTTTGTTTTAAAGGCCTGAGGAAGTGGACATTCGTTGCACAAAACGTTGTCTGTAAAACTGACTTAGTGGTTTTTTAATGTCCCTCCTCAAAGAAGAACAAATCATTTAAATAAAACTTATAGGAGAAAATATTGACCTATCATGATAGGGTAACCAAACGGACAGCATCATAAATGAAGTAATCAGAGAGGACCAAACGATTGAGCATGTGGAAGATTTTTTTGAAAGGAGTTGGTGAGGACACCTGGAAAGCAGAAACCAAAACAAAGAAACAAAAGAACGATGTAGTCGGAAAAGTACTGAAGAAGAAGGAGGCAAAATCGTGGATAGTAAACATAATCAATTTGTAGTCTAGTATATTCAATCCTGAAAAATTGCATCGTTTATGCAGTGCGCAGCACCTCAATAATAATCATGGTAATTAAAATAATTTCACAAATAAACTAAACCAATTATTAGTTAGTTACCGACAGTTCATTTCATTTGTGGTTCATATTAAACAAGATGTTTAGGGTGTTACATTTTGTTAGTGTTGTAATTGTAATTTGTGTTAGTGTGCGACGCAGAAAAAAACGGCGTAAAATAAAAAACAAAAACGTCAGTGCATTACAATTAAACCAACGCCATTCAGCACTTTGGTTGGCATTAAAATCTGAATTTTTTGAGAAGAGACGACATACTCCTATTTAGTTTAATTAGTTTCAAAATGCTAGACATAATTGAAGAAATCCAAACCATATTCTTGCCGGACATCACCATATTAGTGTCTCGACTTGATCAACAAACCCTCTCAGTATTTAACTTTTGCAGGAAACACAATGCACTGTGGTAACGGAAGAGAAATTTTTAGATGTGCTTTAACAAAGTTTGAAGGTAGGTCTTAGAACATTCTTAATCTGACAAGGCTATGACTTTATCAGTTAAAAGATATCTGAAGCGAACTGCAGTAGGAGTTTAACAAAAACATGTATGATATTTAATAATAAAAGCCTGGCAAGGGTGGAAGGAATATCGTCGGTTATTAATCGTCTTTTTTCACTTTTTTGTCCTTGTGTCATTGTAAATAACAAAAAATAAAATCTCTTAGAAGTATGCATTTTCACCAACTCGAACATACTGTGAGTTAAAAGAACCGGTAGTATGTAATGATAATGATAGCTTATTATCTATCCACATCATACAATTACTTCACTAAAAATCCCAGCAACTTAGTTATAAGTAGTGTTGTCTAGAGTCGAGTCTAAAGACCGACGTTAATTGGTTTTCTAACTTTTGGAATCGCGAAGAATCAGTTCCTTCAGAGATCCTTCCATCTCCCATGTTGGATGTAGACTGATGATTTCGGCTGCACAGGTTGTATTTACAATGGTTCAAAGAGGCGGATCTTGAATCGCAACGGTCAAATCCGTTTTTTCGCAAGGTGCCTTTCGGGTGTTCTTGAGGATTAGATTGCAGATTTGGTTGAGCTTCAAAGATTAATCCTTTCTGTTGGAGTTTTCTAATTGTTTATGAATTTCGATGGCCTCCCTAACCAATCTGTTATGATAACAAATCGGCGCTGCTAGTAACATGGAGTTCTCGAAGAGAATCTTGTAAAAGCGCATGTTCGGCTACCGTTGATTTTTTAAAAGTTGACTCAATTTAAGTCTACAACCTGCGAAGGCAAACTCATCAGTCTACATTCGATATCGGAGATAGAAGGACCTCTGAAGAAGCTGACCACTAGCGATAGAAAAACGTTAGGAAGAAATTCCAATGAACGACGGTCTTTAGACCCGAATCTAGACAACAGTATTTTAAAAACAAGCTACGAAAACCTAAACTAACTTAGTCATACTTAAAAAATTACTATAGTCCGTGTAGATTAATAAGGTTATAAAAATAAGTTTGTCCAAATTATGAAATATGCTTAATAGTCCACAATCAAGCGCATTACATCAGAAAAAAAATAGTTGTTCGCATCACTACAAAAACTTACATAAACTTCAATTCTTCGATATTTAAGGACTTCATTTGGAATTCAAATGTATATGGAAAGTGACCCACTCAGTGACCGAGTCAACGAACGTATAAGCTCAAAACTCACAAAATTAATAACCCTGCCATATAGCAGCGATAATATTGTATGTGGGGAGAGAGGACTGTACAGAGGAAATTGTAACAAATGTAATCTTATTTGCACTTCGAAGCGTCACAAGTCACATTTTTTGGCTGTGGAAAGTGTGGATGAGAAATATGTGTTAGCTTATGCTTAAGAACAAAAGACATGGAATGTTAAACATGACAGCATTGGTTCCCATACTGTCAATTTGATGAAGGATAGGCTGCATGAATTTAAGTGGAATACTATCACACATCCTTAAAAAAAATGGATTCGAAGGCGCCGCTAATAGTAAGTATTTTTGAGAAAAAAAACTTGTAACAGACAAAAGAGGTTTCAAGGTAGACTACTAAAAGTCACTTAATCAACTTTACAACCAAGTAAGATTCTAGACTGAAAGAAGTCGTAACGTTGGCAATACGGTTATCATTTCTAAACTAAGAAAATTGGCATTTTTCTTAGTTTATACTATTCACACGTGTCAATGTTTTACACGAGATGTCGTAAGACACACATTTTACTTGTGTTATCATTTCTACACAGTCCAATCCCGGAAAACGTTTTTGTTTTAACAATACCTATATAATGTGTATGTTCGGATAAAATTGTACCAAACCAGTATAATAAAAATACTCATCTTAATAATAATAATATAAATACAAATGTGTGATAAATCAGGAATTTAAAAAATATATTGTAATACTGTAACAAAGTGTATTTAGGGCAAACCAAGACAATTACAGTTGTTTTTGTTTCTTTATAAGAAGTACAAAGTAATATTCTATTGAAGAAATATCCCCAACACCTTTTATCATCTATAGTACTATTGTATTCAACTAATAGTTTTTGCATAGCATTTCTGTCAGTCAAACTCTTCTGCGCCCCAAATTAAAATTTAAACGTTTTCGGATTAATTCAAAATTAATTCACAAGTTCACAAGTCTAATAAAAAATGTATCACTATTTTAAATAAGTAATAAATTTAAATATAACATTTATTTGGAATTCAATTTTGCTTTTACATGCTAAATATGTAATAACGTAACGTTATAAAAAAAATTGGAAGAGAATAAACGCATTCGTTTCCTCTAATTTGACAGGAAGTTAAAAATCCCTGACTTTAAAATAAAGAACTACACATAAATACATGAAACACTCTGAAGTCGACTTCAAATAAATAATAAACGAAAACACCGAAACCCAATTTTCCTACAACAGATCAAATTTTTAATTAAAACTCAGTAAGATAATAAAAATATATATTAAGGTGCCCTACAAAATACTTTGGAAAAGTTATAAACTTTGAAAGTTTTTCTTTAACATCGACGGTTATATTAATCGATCTGCAACTAACGTTAAAAATCTCGACGATGCAAATTACTTTATAATTTAATATTTTTTAATTAATTAATGAAATCGTAATTAAAACATCGCGTATAAAAATGACGTTTTACCATTTAATTAATTTTCCAAGACGTTAGCATCTGTTTTCCTTAAAATACGTCAAAAACTGATGATGTAATTCAACTCATGTGAAATTTGATAATTAAAATGTAGAGCCGAATTAACGCCGCCTTATGAAAGTAATTAACTAATTGAAAATTTATAAACAAACAAAAGGACTAAATAATTAACTGAAGATATTTTTTCCGTAATCTTTGTACGGAAAATTCTGTTGTTTAATAAAAGATTTATGTACGACCTTCTGTCAATAAAGAAATATGTTCCCTTTTAAAAAAATCAATAATTTAATGCGTGTTTTTATGAAAGAAAAACATCTTGACTGAGTACAAAATAAATTGAGCTGTCTTTCACAAAGGTCTATGTTTTGTTCTGAACGTGCATGTCTTTGGTACAATCACAAGTAAATCAAATACTAAACCGCAAAAATATGGCCACAAGTGCAGGTTAATATCTTATTAGAGTAGCGTTATCAAAGATGTTTATAAATAATTCTGAAATATGTCATATCTTAAAAATATATTATATTCTCCATCTTCATAAATTTCATTAATTTACAAAGAAATACTAATTCTATTCCTACAGATAAATAGAAAACGACAATCTACAATCAAAACATAAAAATGAATACAATAAGTTGATCATACTGTTTGTGTTTATTTAGGTTTCAATTGATCTTCACATAAAAATATAAAATTATAAATTCAAGCACGTGTTTATGTAGCAATCAAAAATATTTCAAACTAAACAATAAGATGTGTAGTAGCACACTCGGTCTTAACGCAGTTCTTTTTGCTTATTATGTAAAGTAATAAATAAAATAAAATGAAATAAATTGTGTTAAATTAATTTTTCCGTTTTTCAACTTAAAAAAGACTTTACTTTAATTAATCTATACCCGGTAGCACAGTTATTCCTGGTCGATAGTTTTAGTAGATCGATTAAAGCTAAAATAGTTATTAAGGCGCTACTTAATTTTATATGGGAAGTAAATTTAGAGTTAAGAGTAATTTGGTAACATCTGAAACTGTAAAAACAAGGTATTTAATTAAAACAATGAAAAAAAATGTTTAAAGTAATTAAACATACAAATTCTCCTTTAATTGCCCAAAGTCGTTTCTATAAATTGGTGCAAATAATGCACAAGCAAGATTGCGAAATTTATATTTAGTAATAGCATTAACATCATTTCATAATCTGTAGCTTCCATTTTCACAATATTTTACTGTAACAATAAGTAAACCGCTTAATGCACAATCTAAAGGGTACAAATACTCTATTAAAATTTCAAATAAACATCATTCTATTAAACCAGTTTGATCATTTGGCACCTATCACAGAAGCTGATATTGTTGAAATATTGCTTACCGGGGTAGATAGATAGTAAAAGTTCATCGTCCTTTACATTTGGTCCTTCAAACCGGATTTCTATAGACTTCTATTCTTTTTCAAGTTTCTCAAACCAGTTTTCCATAAAATAGTCCTCTTAGAAGTTTTCTTCATTGACCATGATGTCTTAGTGTAAAAATTGAATTGCTTTCCATTCCTTGTTTATCTTGTTTTGTAAAAATTGGTAGCAATAATTTTATTTGTCTTCCATCATTTCTTGATTTATTTGAATTAAGTATTGTACATTTTCTATTCTTGCTTCTTCACACGCTTGACTTGCATCGAATCTCTTGTGATTGTGAGAGCATCGTATGTTTCGATCAAAATCGCCATTTCAAGACAGAAATTAATCATATCAGAAGACATCAACCGGTAAACAAACAAAGCAACCTACTCTTTCTTTCTACGTTTCTGGATAACAATAACGTGCTTCGAGTGGGAGAGAGATTAGCACACTCAAACTTGGAATACAACAGGAAACATTCCATAATCTTATCACATTCAAGCCATCTATCTACACTTAGCATAAAAGACGCTCATCACAAGACGATGAACACCAGCAATCAGGCGGCCCTGGCTTTCGTTCAAAGAACATATTGGATAATAAAAGGAAAAAGAGGCGGTAAGAAGCATCATCAACCAATGTATCATATACTTAAGGAATAAAGCAACAACTACACAACAATTAATGGGGAATCTACCAGATCCAAGAGTAACACCATCACCACCATTTTCGCATACAGGAATCAACTACGCAGGGCCAATCCAATTAAGAGCTTTCAAAGTAAGAGGTCACAAGTCATACAAAAAATACATCGCACTATTTATATGTCTATCAATTAAAGCAATCCACTTGCAAATAATGAGCAGTATGACTATAGCCAGAAGATGACAATGCAGTCACATATGCAGCAAATTACTAGAAAAAGAAGTTAACAAACTCATCAGTGAAGATGCAGTTCACAACCCTCGTAGCGGCTGGTAGTATTCAGTGGCATTTCATTCCCCCGGCAGCTTCTCACTTCGCAGGACTATGGGAGGCCGGAATAAAATCGTCTAAAGCGGAGAGTTGATGATTCAAAATTAACATACGAAGAATTAACGACACTTCTCTGTCAGATTAAAGTATGCTTAAATTCGCGAGAACTGTGTCTTTAGAAAACAACGCAAACACCATAGAACTGGAAGTATTAACGCCGGGTCCTTTCCTTATAGGAAGAGAATTAGTTTCTCAATCAAATCTAATTAATACCTTTATTACCAACAACTTATCAACAAGGTGAAAGTTTCTACAAAAGGTAAAAAAGATATTTGGCAAACTTGGTCATCAGAATATTTAAGTCGCCTACAACAACGGGTTAAATAATAAACCAAAAAGAACAATCTGAAGGTACAGTAGCTCTAATAAAAAAAGACAGCATCAACCCCAGTCAATGGCCATTAACACGCATAACAGAAATACATCTCGGCGCAGCAACTACAAGGTTCGAGTTGTCACCATCAAAAAAGCTGATAAAAATACACTGAAGAAAAGTATTATGAACCTAATTCCACTGCCAATCCACGCGGACGTGAAAACAACATCGAAAGAAGATGTTCAAAAGATCATTACAAACAATAGTACTGGTAGGCGGCGCAGTTCTCATCTAGGGAATATATCATTTCTGGACTGGGACGCATCCTATATAGCCATCATCAAGACTAGAAACGCACCATCAGACATCACCCAGACCAAACAGTGAAGAAATGATTGAACTACAACCTCTAAACAAAATGCAGTTTCTTCATTCATAAGACCAATCACAAAATAATTAAAAATATTGGTGCAGATAGTCGCAATGAAGGTCTAATATTAAATTAACTCATTGAACAGCTTCGAACAGACATTTATAAAGTAATTCATGCAAACCATACAATTCGACTAAAGTGTACTTTTAAAGAAAAATCTTGTTACAATTGATTTAGCATCACTTTTTAATAACAATATTTTTATGTAACACGTAAAGGTCAAAATGTGAATAAAAAAAAAGTTATTTAAAAAAAACAAGTTAACCTCAAAAAGCAAAGTTACACTCCAAAAAATTATGTTGGCTTAATTAAAACTTAATAATAACATGAAAACTAGAATAGATGCTGTTATGCAATACATTACAAAAAAGTTTGTTGATACATACATTTCTACGTGAAAACCGTAGTGTGGCGGTTAACGCAGCCGATTACCAATAGTAAAAATCCGAATTCAAATCTCCTGCTGGGAGCAGGATTTTTTTCATTTGCATTAATAAAAGCGTGTTAAATACGTGTACTGAGTCAATATAAGTCTCAACAATTTTCTTTTTAATACGTACATACTTCCTGTAGTGTTTACTGCACGTTTTTATTATTTCCTATTCCGTTCATTATAATTAAACTAGATTAAAACCCCGTCGATTGGCGGGCAAACTTTAATGCATGAATTTAATAATGCTAGACCTATGGCGAACGGAGACGCCCCTAGCCACGCCCCTGAATGGAAATTTCCGGTTTTCGGATTTTCCCCGTTGGTTTGAAGGCAAGACCCATCGGCATGCCGAATTTCAAGTCTTTACGACGTGTGGAAGTACCCGTTTAATTTCGGGGACAGACATGAAAAAAATAGGCGCTTTATTATATAGGATAACAATTACGTCAACATACTTTGGTTACAAATGATTGTTATTGTAGATTAATAAATGTTAGAATAATTGTTATGTGCCCTAAATTAGTGTGTGATTGTGTTTGATGAAATTGTGTTATACATTTCTGCCTTATTGTTTATACTGACCTTCTGGGGCACCATACATAACACTTACATCACAATACAATAGTGAAAATGTATCATACGAATAAATAAATAAATCCTGGAAAGAAAATTACTTTACTGTTCTGCTCTGCTGCTCATTATTTGAAATTTATTAAGCAATTACAGTCTAGTTTAACAAATATTAGTCTTCAAAGACAAAGAAAAAATTACGAAGAATCTTAAAACCAAATAAATTCGATAATAAAATCTGTACAACAAATCTAAATTATAAAATATAATTCGCATTTGATATTGACCTTTAAATTGATTAACTAATAATAATAAGATATAAAAAGGGTCTAAAGTGAAATCCTTGAGAAACACCATAAGAGACACTTTGTCAAAGATTCTAAATTCTCCAATTCTACAACTTGTTTGTGAAACTGAAAACATGAAACTCAAATATAATGATGTCATGATAAAAAATCTTTTCAGTTTATCTAAAAGTGAAGAGTGATTTAAATATCTATTTCTTATTCCTTGTTTAACGGGACCATTAGATTTATAACAGTTGTTCCAGCTTATACAGGCTGTCCGTGTAATACCCGGACCTTTCCTTAAGAAGTAGATTTTTTAAAATCAGTTTTGACCATTCTTTTCGGTTCCTCAGTGGCTACAATTAAAAAATATTTTCAATCAAACAGGGTATCCCACCTTCATGGACATTTTAAATGGAAACACAGTTTATTTTTTATTCTGAATCTACGTCAAAAACTACTGACTTTATGAATAAGAGTCTTACTAAAAAATGGTACTTTTCGAGACATCGATTTTTTAACATTACATTGGGCCAATATCGGCCTTCAGGTATTTGACGTTCTTTAGGTTATTATTCGAAATATTAAATTCAAAATTTATTCCCATTTAGGGAGGCAACAACTTTACCTGTCCATGATTTAAAAGTTGTCATCGGTTAAACAGGATGTGAGAAAAAAAATATACCAAACTTTGTAGTTGAAAATGATAAATAAAATCAAATCAAACATCCTGTATATTTTTTTCTAGATCAATGTGGAATTAAACTCTTTGCGACTTTGCTATGCAAGTTTGTTTACCAAAAATCCACTGTGACCCGTGAAACTCGTTTTTATCGAAAAATTAAGTAGGCAATGAAATGCGAAAGTCAAAAGTTTATTGTTGTCACGGTTGTGTTTGTAATTGCACAGCCTATCACAAATTTATTGTATCTTTGTATTTTTAGTAATAAGAGTGAGTTTTCGACATCAGAATTAGTTAGTTAGGTTTATTCTACCGGAAAATCCAATGGAATGAAAGTTTATTGGTAGCTTATAATTATAAAGTAGATAATCCAGAACTACAATGGTATACCTGAGCTGAGATTCAAAAAAACTACAATTGTAAAAATATTATGAAACATGTTTGAACTGAAGAGGAAATGCAATTTGACATCGTTATCGTTATCAGAAGGAGAATCCTATCTTTGGAGTACGACAAATATAGATAACGTTAGAACTTTGAAGACGCCTGCAAATAAGGTGTTACGAAAAAACAAATTCCATCCTTATCGCGTACAACACTGTATCAATACCTGACAAAAACAGATTTTGAATGTCGACGCGTTTATTAGGATTCTTCTCGTATTTGATATTTCTAATTCACTCAAATATTCCTTTCAGTTATTTAAAATAATCTGTCCAGTGTTTTGTTCTAATTTTTATAATTTATTTTCCTCGATGAACTTCTCTATGGTTATTAGTAATGGTTAGTTTCCACGCAGTGGACCTTCTCGTAGGAGAATGTAATGAGGTTGAAATGAAAGTAGTATTTCATTATTGCCTACGTTTCGACCAGTGAAGGCTAGTCTTTCTCAAGGCTCTTTAATTGAAAAAGAAAACAAGAATTGGTAGTTACCCCGAAACGTCGGCAATAATGAAATACTAGTTTCATTTCAACCCCATTACATTCTCCTACGAGAAAGTTCACTGCGTGGAAACTAACCATTACTAATAATCTATTTTATAATTTCGAGTTGTCAATAAGAATATTTTGATGAAACGTGTATTTTTGATAACAAAAAACGAGTTTCAAAGCTAACGGTCGAGTTTTGATAGTCAGACATCTATAGCAAAGTTATAGAGAATTTAATTCTACATTGATTTGGGGAAAAACGTACAAGGAGTTCCATTTGATTTTATCAAGCTATTCATCATTTTCGATTACAAAGTTTGACATTTTTTTCTCATACCCTGTATAACCGATGTCAACTTTTAAATCATGGACAGTTAGGGACGTTACCGCCTTAAGTGTAAATAAAATTTGAATTTGATATTTCAAATAATAATATAAAAACGTGAAATATCTGAAAGCCGATATTTACCCAATGAAATCTTTAAAAATTGATATCTTAAAAAGAATCACATTTTGAGTAAGACTTGTATACATAAAGTCACCATAGTTTTTCACGTAGATAAGAATAAAAAATTAAAAATTATGTTTCCGTTTAAAATGTCAAAGTCGACATGTAGTCCGTGAAAGTAGAACACCCAGTAATAATTGAAACTATTTTTAAATTGTAACCACTGAGAAACTTAAAAGAATGATCAAAACTGATTTTGAATAAATCTACTTATTAAAGGCAATATCAAAGGACCGCGTGCTACACGGACAGGCTGTATAGAAATAAATGAAACGTAACATTGTGTGACACGCAGACGGTATAAAGGTATAATCTTAATTTTACTTTTCCATTTAATCTAAGTTGCTGAGATGATAACTTAGCTATCGAAACACGTCTTCGAGTTTAATTTTACTGTTCAGTTTTTGGTGAATGTTTTCGTTTCAGGTAGAAGCTGCAGTCATATCATAGTACCAATTTATCAATTTTTTGATCTCTCTTTCATGCTTCAGTTGTTAAATATTTTCAAAAATAATCATTTTTTCTTCAAAACTATTCATTACCCAATATATATTTTATATTTTTCCAAATTCAATTGCAATCCAAAAAAGAAAAAATATATAAATTCTCCAATTAAAATGTCATGCCACCATTAAACAACTATCAATTCATCTGAGTAAGTCTCATTATACGGCGTATATCAAAAGTCTGGAGACAGTCGTTTTTACTGAAACTATGAGAAATATTCAAAAACAAATTAACATATCCTTTAAGGGTAAAAAAAATGAAATCTTTGACCTATATTTTTTTCGATTTGGGAGCATCTATAAAGGAGGTTTGGAAAAAAATAGCATTTTTCAAGGGTCTGTATGTATACAGGGTGGTGCTTTTGAAAACGGGTTATAGGTTAATGGTTTTGGTATCAAAATGAAGCTAAAATTAGTTCGTATAGCTGTTGCTATTAGGAGTCAGCTGAATTTCACGTTGTCTCAAAAATTTGTCAATAAAAATAAAAGTAATAAATAGACAGCGAGTGGCAAAAAAATGTGGAAACATTGTTATTGCTCTTGTAGATATTGACGCTTTAGGTTAATATGTGAAGAACATTTTTAAAGTCAGACATAATTATAAACAATAAAAGAAAACAATTACATAAAAATGCAGTGCCGGCAAAATTCAAGAAAGAAGGTACTTATACAGCAAATTAATGTTATATTATTTTTATTTCCTACTGAAATAATTTTGTGTGTTAACTTATATTTCTATAGTTTTTTTAAATTTCAAATTGATAAGATAAAGAATTATGCACTCGTTTGAAGTGATTCACATAAATTCGTCGGGTGTTTTATTAACTTTATTCCGTTTGAAGATTGATCGCATATAATTTATGATTTTTAATTTTTCCAACTGTAAGTTTTTGCGCAAAAACAAAAATACAAAACAAATTTAATAGCTCATTAACAACTTATTTGTTGTTTGATTACAATGTACTAATGTGTGTAATTAATGAGAATTAAAATTTTAAAAAGAATATTTAAAATTAAATACAATTGACTCAGCATATCTTTTATCAGTAAATTTATGTTATTTTTTCCTTTTAGAATCAACTTCCGAAGTCCTTCTCGCTTCAAAAGAAAACCTCAACAGATTCATCTTTTCCAACTGGGTCTGAAGCGAATACATTGTTTATGTAAATAATAACCACAATTACATGGAAATACATAAAAATGATGTTTTCATCATAAGTCGTATTTAATGTGTGTATTTAACACATTGACCTCAACTTGGTCGTGTTTTACTTAAAATTCCTTTTTTTGGAAAAATAATTATACAAAAGTTTAGATCGTTCAGTAGAAGATTGTAACTAGTTTTCGGTAAATTTAATAAAATTTAACTTATTTTCAATGTGAGGCAGATTTAACAAATTTTGAAATAAATTTGTTTTACATATAAATTTTTTGTTTAGTTTGATGCAAACTTTTAAGAATAATATAAAATTTTTATTGTTTTATAATTACACTTCGAGATATGACCCTCAAAGTTAGTTGATTTTCAAATAACTTCAACTTTTTTCTTTGACATCGATTTACTTAAAAAACGACGTCGTTTTCATAATAACGTATCATATGATGTTATAACTTGTGTTAATCAGTTTATAAGGACACCGGTTGTAAAAATATTTGATGAATTATTGTAATTGTTAATTTTCTAGTCCACTTTTGAAATAAAAATTAGTATTTACAATCATTGCATTTATTTACAACGTAGACTGGCTGGCGATAAATAATCGAAACCTGATACCGTTGCTGATAACATTTTATTAAAGCTAAATGCAGTTTTACGACGCTACGGTAGAATTTGTAGTTCCATTTTATAAGCTGGCGTTGCCAAAGTACCGATTCATTTTTTTATGAAAGGTGGGGGTTCTCCATCACGATATTTAACATTAGGTTGCGCCTCTTAAAGAACTTTTTACTCAATGATAAGTGTATGTATGTATTTAGTCACATTGATCTCGGAATTTCAAAGGGTATGTAAGTATTCTCAATCGAACCTTCTTTATGAGTTCTCCCTTTCTTAATAGTTTTGGAGTTGAGGCACCAACTTTTTTTTCAAATGACCTCCAAACGAGGTTACTCATGTCAAAACCACAAAACCGTCAAAAAACCTAACCTTAAATAAGAAATACTGTGTATCAATATAATTGACAAATGATTTGACGAATTTGACAGTCACTCAAATGTCAGTGGGCGACAGCAAGAGCTGCTAATAGTGGCAGCAGTGGCAACATGAGAGTTTTAAATTACTAAATCACGAGGCGCGCGCATTGTGTATCTTATTCATGTTAACTTATAGACATTCACACTAACATTATCTTTGTCTGGTAAACTGAAAGGGTCCATTAGCTACAGTTACAACTGGGAAATCAATTAGTTTTATAAAGAAAATAAGGTAACTTTGTGATACGTAACAGCTAAATTTGTAAATAATTAATGTTGTTATCAGAAATAAAACACGAAAAGGTGAAAGTGGAATATTAAATTCTCCGTCGAGCAGAAATTGAGTGGTGATTCCAACAAAATTGTTTTGGTTGATTTTGATTTGGGCGTTTTGAAACGAACTGTTCATGAAGTTTAGACCGTAGAAAAGAATGTAGCAACGATGACCATATTAGTTAAGATAATGCACGATAAAGTTAACTACAAAGTTGGTCCAAATACTGTTCGAAAAGCATTGTTACAAATAAGGTTTAAATTCAAAGAGTGTCACGACCAATTGTTAATAGAGCGCAATGATATTGTAGCTTGGCGTTCTCGCTGTTTAACGAAGTTTGATGCTTTGGGTGTAATGAAGAAACCAATTACGTACTTACGCAAAACTTACATTCACCCTTCTTATGGAGTTACCAAGTGCTGGTAAAAATAAATTACGTGGTCAAAGATTTTCGACACCTGAACAAGCGGTTCATGTATGAAAAACTCATGTTTTTGAGTTACCTCAATTAGAGTAAAAAAGTGTTTCGAAAATTGGTTCAAGCAAATCAAGTAAACCCAATTTCGACTATTAGAGTAAAGTGCCCTAATATCGGATAGTTGCCTAATATCGGATAGTTCTGTTTTAAAGAAATCTGTCATCTAATTACGAAGAAACCTGTCATGGGGCTTAACCCAAGCCACCGAATAATATTTTAGTGTATCCGATAAAACATAGATGGCTCTAGAGTCACTTATACCGAACTGTCACATTCCGAGTTTTTACAAGTGCTAGTTGAAAACGTAATTGTTAGACATTCAGGTAAGTTTTTGAATTTGTCTCTGTAGTTTAAGTTAGTCTATAATATGTCTACTTCAATTCAGTGCATGCGAACAATGGATTATTATAGTTTTCTTTGTTCCATGACTTTGACCTTCAACAGGAGACAATTTGCCTAATATCGGATGATCACATTGTCTTAATATCAGATATCCGATATTAGGACAAAATATTTCTTATCTGTCTATATAATCTCTACGTAGCTAAGGCCTTATTAATAACTAAATTTTTATGTTTTCATCGACAAAAAGAAAGATTTATGCTATAATCCTTGTGCTACACCTGCTCATGTAATTTTCTATCTTACATTTTTTCTTAATTTTAGAAATAAAATGTCATTGAAACCCAAACAAAAACGAAAAACGTGGGATAGTAAATCCATGTTTGCAGCTGTTACTGCGGTTAAAAATAAAAAAATGGGATACTTGCTAGCTTCAAGAACTTTTAAAATACCCAAGAGAACGTTGGAAGACTACGTAAAAAACAAAATAAAGTCACCTGAAGAGCTTATTATTATGCAAGTAGGGGCAATTACCTCTGCAGAAAGAGGATCACTAGTGACGGTGGTTACCTGTATGAATGCGGCTGGTTGTTATGTGCCTCCAATGGTCATATTTCCCCGAAAAAACATGAAGGCAGAATTACTCAATGACGCTCCACCAGGGACAATTGCTGCCTGCCATGTGTCTGGCTGGATTCAGAGATTCACATTTTAACCAATTGGTTACAACATTTTATTAGCCACGCTAAACCAAGTGAAGCTGATCCTGTTTTATTAATCTTGGACGGTCACTACCCCATACGCGAAACCTTGACACGATAAACTTGGCGCGACAGAACCATGTGGTTATTGTATGTCGCCCGCCGCATTCTACTCACAAAATGCAGCCACTGGACCTTGCATTCATGGGTCCTCTTAAAACCTATTACTCACAGAAGATTGAAAATTGGCTGAGAAACAACCCTGGAAGAGTGGTCACCAGCTATCAAGTTTGCGAATTGCTTGGAAGAGCGTATGTAAGATGTGCTACAGCTGAAATCGCTATAAATGGTTTTCGAAAGAGCGGTATCTTTCCATTTAATAAGCACATTTTTCGAGACCACGACTTTGCTATTCACCATCAAGCGGAAGGTGGCCGAATTCCAGCTACAAATCCAGCCGATGCTTAAGAACAAAAGCAAGTGACTCCTCCAAGGCATGTTACTCCTCCAAGGCATGTGACTTCTCCAAGGGGTGTGACTCCTCCAAGGCATGTGACTCCTACAAACATTTGCAATTCCAGAGATCCAAGAGTGCAGCCCCAAGATATTAGGCCTTTGCCGACCACTTCATTTTACAAGTCTAGTGATAAAGAAAGAAAGTCCAGAAAATGATCTGCTGCCCTATATAAAGATGCCTTAGAAAGAAGTTTGTCAGAACAGAAGAAAAGTACTTCAAAGGGAATTCCGAAATTGAAAACAGACAAATGTAATCCTTCTAAAAAAACAAATAAAAAAAAGGAAAATCTATTGCTAAAAAGACAATGACAACGAAGGTTAGAAAGACTAGTGTTAATAATGAGGAATCTTTTAGTTCATCTGAAGAAGATGACGTACTAATTTTAGATGATGATTCTGACATGGACTGTGACATTGGGGAAGAGAAAGTAGAATGTATGTTTTGTTCTGGACTCTTCTATGAAGATACCTCAGGTGAACAATGGATTCAGTGCTGAAAATGTTTCAGGTGGGCTCATGCCGACTGTGCCAATATAGACAAAGAAGACACATAAATTTGTGATTTCTGCCTCGATGGCTAGTTTTATACCATTATCCTAATATCGGATACCCTATCCGGTATTAGGAACATTATTTTTGTCAACGTAAATTGACCATTTTTCGACGATTTAATAGATTTGATCTAAACACAAAATAAAAAAAGAAATCGAGACCAAATAATTTTTAACAAGAAGATCACATCAGAACTTTCAAGAGTCATTAGAGCTCTTGAACTACTTAGAAACGCAAAATAATATTTAAAAAAAATTATATAATAAATACAAAAAAGGACAAGTATACAAGAAGTTCTTCAGAATAAAAAAAAAATAGAAAAACCTGAAATCATCATCATTTAATAATGATAACAAAGTTAATGTTAAAATTTATAAAATGTATAAAAATTTTTATTAATGAATTTCAAATTTCAGTGTTGAAATATTATTTTTACATAGTTGCTATTAAAATAAAGTGTAGAATTATTTTTCAAATCAGTTTTATTTGATTGTAATGGCGCCATCTCTTAGTCGTTTTTAACTAATTTTAAAAGTTGACAATCGCAATAAATAACTTATCTCAATCGTAAATAATAATTCTATTCTATTCTATTAATTCTAGAAAAATTAAAATGTCAGACAGTGATAATTCGCTAATGAATAACAAATAATTGGCATTAAAATTTTCACGTCAATATATTGGTGACTGTTACTATAGTAAATTTTTCACTTAGTATTTTTTAATCAATTATCGTGGTCTCCATTGATATATAAAATTGTCAATGTGAGAGATTATTCAATTTAATATTTATCGAAAATAAAGTTTGACATTTTCCAGATTTCCCATTCATTAAATTGTCCTGACGAATGACACTCGAGGTTTGTATTTTTGTTTGTTTTATTTCTCGTCAAATTGCTAGACAACAGATTTTCATTAAACAACCCAAATTTACTCTGAAAAATACAAACCTCATGTTCAATTATAAGTGATAAATAAAATCATCCGGCAATGGACGGAAACACTCAAAAACTACAAACAATTCTAACATAGCAGTAAAAATAAGAAACGAGTAATGATGTTATCAATTATTAATTTTTTCTCATCTCCTAGAACTTTACTAAGGTCAACACAAATTGCTGTTTACAGAGTGCTATAAAGCTAGAAAGTTTATAGACTCAACACGAACGTTTTACGAATACTTTGAAAAATATTTCAAATACGACTTCTGACTGCATATTAGAGTGCATTCAACAAGCTCATATTTTAAAGCAATCGTCATGTCCTTCTGTTGTAATCTAAACGCAACAAGTACAACATCAAAGGAGTAATTGTTGGAAATAATTCAATGTGAACGTAAAAATGCGCGTTACTTCGTAAAACAAAATGACACAATCCAAATTTGCAATGTAATTAATCCTATATTACGATAAACAGAATTACAAACTCGACACAAAGTTGTCGGAAAAAGGACGGGAACAAGCTAAATTTGATTTACAACAGTTAAGTTTTACAATTTGTTTAATGTACGAAAATTTAGGTGTTCGAACAAACAACAAAAATTTGCGATTTTCCAATCTTCTATGCGAAAAATTATAAACTTTAATCTTTTAGAAATTTATGGTACAAATTGGAAAGTTAATTCAATTTTATTTTCAACATTTAAATTTATTTTCTATTACTTTATTTAACATTCTAATTTAAATTTGCTTAATAAAATTGTTAATTACTTTTTCCTTAAATGAAGTCGCGTACTCCTTCTCGAAATGCGCACAATATTAAACAAATTTGGAGGTACTCATCTTCAATAATTTTAATGGAAGAACACAATTATTGGAGTACAGTTACAGTTTTTAAGTAGAAAAATATTCACAAGTATGTTTTTTATTATACAGCGTGGATTACCACTAACGGGACGGAGTTTTACAGCAAAATAATACATGTTTTACATGTTTTGTCATTTTAGTAGTATGCACGTTGATAAATGTTTCATATCAAAATTATTTTGAATTAACAGTACGTTACAAAAAAGTGTGGCGCATCAAAGTTATATTTTTATGGAAACTATGTATTTTATTGCGTTTTTGATTGCCCGAAAAATAAAATTTAGAAAGGATACCTATTACCTATAACCAAAACTTTTCTTAAAATATGAAGTATTAAAAAACCAAAAAAAAATTATTCTGTAATATGTCCCAAAAAAGTGTGGCCCATCAAAGCCATGTTTTTGTTATGGAACATCATGTATTTTATTGCGTTTTTTGAATGCCCGTAAAAATAAGGTATACTTTTGTAAAGGTTTCTTATACCTAAATAGAGAGCGTTCTGAGTTACGTCGACTTTTCTTAAAATATGGAATATTAAAAAAAATTCAATATCTTCTCATCCAACAAATTATAACAAATATTAACCGAATGTATTCAATGATTGAATATTAAACATCTCCTTACAAAGTGTTCAGAATTTATAGATTAATTATTGGATCGTCCCATATGTAATATAAACCTTATTTTAAATGACACACCCTATATTTTATTAGTTCATAAAGTTAACACAGAAGTCTTCTTTTGAATAGTATATGGATGTCCTTGGTGTCTTATGCCTAAGTGTTATAGTTTTTGTGTAATTTAGATTTTTTTTTAAATTATTGCAGCCATTAAAGTCTGCTAATGATTGTCTAAGCCAAGCAATCGTAGTTTTTAAATTAGTTGCTACTAAAAATGAAACAGTAAGCGATCCATGAAAGAGTTCACATAATGCTTTGGTATACATTCAGCTAACATCCAATTATTTAGATTTAAGGGTAAATTTGTTATGATTTATTGGATTAGAAGATAATGATTTTTTTACTACTTCACATTTTAATAAAAATCGACGTAAAACTCTGTATTGAGGTATAGAGAACCTTTATGAAAGTATTTAAAAAAACGCAATAAAATACAAGTTGATTTTTAGGAGATACTGTATATTTCAAAATAATTTTAAAATGTAACATTCTTCAACCTGCAAACTACTAAAATGACAAAACTTTTACTGTTTTCATATAAACAAAAAAAATATATAAAAATTTAGTAACTTGTAAACATGTTTATTTTTCAAAGTTTTTATTTGTATCAATTCTGAGACAAAGTGTCTTAAAGTAGGTATATATTTTTTAACTAAGCATTATGAAATGTGACAAAATAATTGTTATTTTTATTAAAACAAAAATTTAAACCGCATTTTCTACATTTTATAACTGAGAACAATTTGCACCCTGGTAATTTACATCTTTGTCTACTTTGGTCATATAATGGCCAGTGGCTGACTCTGTCCAGTCATAAACCTGTTGTAACGGAACACTGTTTTTCGTTTTGGATTTTGCGTTCCAAGTCTGAAGGCCTACATCGCTTGGGTGTTCTTTGAGAACCTATATTGCACAGGCACATAGCTATTTCGGATCGAAAATCTGCCAATTTTATTTCATTTTTTTTTCACCGTCGCTTTCTCTTGAACAAAATCCAAGAGTTCACGACAATTTGATCTTAAAGATAAGTGGTAGAATAGCCGAATAATGTGCCATTTTTTGAACGATTTTTTATTTTGTACCTGCGAATTAGACTGTCCATTAAGTCAATGGTTGTTCTCAACAATTATATTAGCACAATTGATATCAAGTCTCCTTTTTTGTTTTCTATTAAATCTATTCAAAATTGTTTTTGGTAATTTACCAGTATAGGTCGAGAGCAGAAAAACGGTTTTGTTTTTTTCCAACACACAGAAGAAATGTCAACACTATCATTTGAACATACATATTCGCAGCAACTTCCTTTTGGTTTTTTGTTCATTTCCTTTTCTGTTGGATATTTACAGTTCGGAATTATATTCCTTCTTACAGTATCTAATGCGAGTATCTCTTTCTCTTAGCTAAAGTTGTTACCAAAGACACGCTAGTGTAAAAATTGTCAGAATAAATAATGTACATAATTTTGATTTTCAGTTCCTATATCTGTTTCAACATTTTTAAGTTCGTCATTTGCGTTGCCTTTACCAGTATGTATATACAGTATGTCCAGTTTTAAATGAATTACATGGGGATATCGGAAACCGTTGGATATACAGTGTCGGTTAAATGGAACAAAAGGTGCGTACTTTATGTCTATAAATAATCTGGGTTTACTTTATTAAAAAACCGCTTGAGTATTTGAATAGAGGGTGAAAACCAAAAATCGATGTTTTAGAAAAACCTTAATATTTCACTTATTATAAGAGGTACGTTGATCAAATTTTCAGAATAGGTGTAAGAGATCGTGACCATTCCAAAAATTGTAAAAAATAATTTAAAAATGTCTAGGCCTACCCTTTTCAGCGCAGCCATAGTCAAATTTTATTTTCCTTATGGGTGCCATATTGGATTTTTGTTTATTTTTGAATTCTCTTAAAAATGCTTTTCAACCACATATAACAATCATATGTACGGACCACAAAATACGAGAAAATTGAGTAATAATAGTTAGTCATAGAAAGCCCTGATATAATGATACGAAATTTAAATCAAATTAGCATAGCTTTAGGCAATGGAATTTATATTATTTCCTATATTCCAATTTAACTAGACTAAACAGGC
Source organism: Abscondita cerata (assembly GCA_030710515.1). Classification (NCBI taxonomy): domain Eukaryota; kingdom Metazoa; phylum Arthropoda; class Insecta; order Coleoptera; family Lampyridae; genus Abscondita; species Abscondita cerata. Next base: position 89,139 of record JALBCR010001175.1, read on the forward strand.
ATCTGTCTGTATGTATGTAGTTTAGCTGTATGCTGCCTCTAATTACGTTACCACATTTTCATTCTTCAATCGTCTGAAAAGAACGAAATGGCTTACGAAAACTATGAAAAGTATGATATGTTAGATAAATTATTTGATTCAATTTTGAATTTTCAAATTAAAAGAAAATCTGACAAATCGTGGAACATTTAACAAGTCAAGACCAAAACAGTACAACGTTAAAAATGCTATAAATGTATTAGGAATGGTGGTTGCAAATCCTTCAATTTCAAGACGTCAAATTGAAGCTGATTCTGGAATTTCAAGACGACGAGCTTTGGGTATTTTGAACAAACATAAATTTAAACCTTATGCAACAAGAAAAATACATCACTTGCAACCAACTGATTTTCAACGACGATTGGAGTTTTGTTTATGGTATTGTGAAGAAGTTCAACAAGATGCATGTTTCCCTAGTAGTGTCATTTGGACAGATGAAGCCTACATTAGCAGTGCCGAGTTTTCAATAGAAAAAACGAACACTATTAGTCTGACATTAACCCTCATCGTTCTGTCCAAGTCCAATCTCAAGGACGTTTTGGTTACAGTATTTGGTGTGCTCTACTTGGCAATCGTGTTTTAACATGTCACATCATCTACCAAGAACATCTTAATGGCCAACGGTACTATAAAATCTTGAACCATCATCTAATTGGTGAACTTATGGATAATTTACCCTTAATTCAGACAATAAATATGTTCTATCAACAAGATGGTGCATCTCCTCATACAGTCAAGACCGTTACAGAATTATTAAATACCAATTTTGAAAACAACTGGATTGGAAGTAATGAACCAGTTAGATGGCCACCAAGATCACCGGACCTAACGCCACTAGACTTTTTCTTTTGGGGGCACATTAAAGACAAATTATACAAGAAGAACAATAACGACATCAACGAAGTCAGACAAAATTTTATACACTGTGTAAATTCTATTTCAAATATTCACATTCATAATGCAATTGAAAGTGTTGTGAAGAGGTGTAATTATGCATTGAAAATAACGGACATCAGTTTGAAAATTTGCTTTAATTATAACAGTGTTAATAATATTAGTGTTTCAATTAATTTTATTGTTATTTATTATAAAAATAGATGTAAATATTTAATTTATGAGATTTACAACATCCATCTTATTATATTTGTATCGAATTCTTCACATTTTGGATGTTGTACTTTTCTGGTCTTGGCTTGTTAAATGTTCAATGATTCGTGAGATTTTCTTTTAATTTAACAAAAATAGACTTATGAGGTTGTCTTCTTTCTTGATAACGATTGAAGCATATTTCCGATATTATTTTGAATAAAAACATATCATACTTATCATAGTTTTCGTAAGCCATTTAGTACTTTTTAGACGATTAAAGAATCGAAATGTGGTAACGTAATTAGAGGCAGCATACAACTAAACTACATGACATCCGTCATAAAATTAAAACAAAATTTTTGGTAACTACAATAATTTTATTTGATATTGGAAAATATGATTGACCTTACATGATATATATCGTCGTAAAGAGAAAAAAACTCTATCAAAATAAATCACAGCCAACTATGGTTTCTATTCTCCTTCGTCGCTCGTATGTAACTTTTCCACTCGTACGTAATTGCTTTACTACTCGAGACATGTACTATACTTTTTCTACAACATCCCAATTTGAATCTAATGATTAATAAAATTTGTATAAATTACAAAATACATTTATAAGAATATTTTTGCCCTTCTTTCATTAAATTTACTAAGAAAAACACAAAAAAAATAGACCTATTCAAAGTCACCCACCTTAGCAACTGAGCCAGCGGGCCTTAACTTTTTGTTTTTTAATAATCGGAGTGATGAACCAATTGATTTGACGTTAGAATTAATTTATTGTGGCATCTATAATATTTATCTTAGTTTCCATGACGACGACAATTTTTTTTTTCAATCATTGTTGCATCATTTCATTAGTGCTACATTTTTGCGTCTACTAGAAGGAATGTAGTATATTCATATTTTAAATTATCATTCAGTATCAAATTCAAATGGCTAACTTTCTGGCACATTTTTTTTAATATATTCCAAACAAAAGTACAAAATTTCTTGCATTCATTTTTACTACATTGCTGCATCATTATATGTTACCATTATTTTGGCATCAAAGTATATCCCATTTCGGTAAGACGACTATTCTGCGTCTTTGATGGATATTTTTGTTCACACACCAGATTTTGCTGCGTCACCAACGTTGCCATGTCATACTATGTTGTGTTACTGGTTATGTTATTGTTTGCTCTTTACTTACTGGTGGTGTACATTCTTTGCAATGTGCTCTGATATGTATAACTATTCTTTAAAATAATTGTTATTTAATTAAATTAAATATTGAACTTCCATTATTTTTAAGAAGTTGCTAAACGCCATTTTTTTTAAAAATTCTTTAATATTAATTTATAATTTGACCTTAACAACTGTCATTAATATTTTAATTTCTAATCTATAATTGTAAGTAAGTAACCATTACTTTGTTGACTATTTGTTTCTAGTATGTAAATCTTATCAACTGCTTTCCTTCCACTTCTAAACCCAGTCTGCTAATCGAAATGGTACCCTTTTTCTCCATCTTCTTCAGAAGATTTCTTAAATCTGCATATATTTTGTATCCTGCACGTGTTACGCATATACCTCTTATAGTTTTTAATTACTATATTTTCTCCTGCTTTATATAATGGACATATTATCGCTTTATTTCAATGTTCTGGAAAACGTTCACTTTTCCATATTTTATTAAAAATATTTTTAAATCTTTCCCTCATTTACTCTCCTGTAAACTTCCACTGTTCTCCTTGAGTATCATCTATAACTTCTGCTTTTCCTTTTTTAATTTTTCTTATTGCTTCTTCTACTTCTTCTTTATATACTTCTACGTCTTTTATTTTTTTTATTGTTTTTCTCATTGCTTACACTTTTATATATTTGTGGTTCTGATTTTCCTTCTAGCAGTTCCATACAATATTTTGTTCATTTGTTTTCATCTATACCTGATCCTCCATTTTCTTTTATCCTTCTATATTTAAAAAATCCCATACTTGTCCCTGATTTGATATTTTCTGTATTCTTTTTGTTATTCTTCCTGTTTTTTCAATCTTTCTTTCATATTTTCCTATATAGTTTTTCCTCAATATTTTGTATTCTTCTACATCTAGTTTGCCTTTTTCCTATTTTCATCTCTTTTCTCATTTTTTGTTGTTTCACACCTACCATTTCATTATTTATTTATTTTTTCTTTCAATTTCATGTTCTCTCTATACTTAATTTTTTCTACTTTTTCTATCATTTTCTTTACTACATTTTTCACATCTACTCTTCTGATATGTTCATTTCTTTTTTTCATTTTCATCTTATATCTTTCTAGTATTTTTGTTCATATTGTCCTCCATTCCCATACTTCTCTTTTTCTTCTTCTTTTTGTTTTCTTTACGCAGATGTACTACCAAAGGTTGGTGGTCTGATTCTTATTCGTCCTCTACCCTAAAATGTTTATATCTTCTATACCTACTTTCTTTAATAAGTATCGCATAGTCAATGACTGATTTTCCTCTTCCTCCTATGTATACAGGGTGTATCGCATAAGAACCGGCATGTTGAGAACCCTAAAATATGGTTATATTTAACCTAACCCACTTTTATACTAAGTTGCACTCTTAAGAAGTTATAGGCCTTCAAAATGGAGTTTTAAATTTCGAAAAAAATCAATATTTGTTTTTGAAAAACAACAAAAACAAAAAAAAAATTTAAATAAAATTATCGATAAGACAAATAATAATTTTTTAATTTTTGAACAAGTTAAAAAAATCCGTGACATTTTAAGAGCTAATTACCTCTACTCACCCGTTTAAATTATTTTAATTGAACGTTAATTATCATCGGTTAGTTACATTTGGTACAACTAGAACTTCCACCAAATTTGGTTTTTCTAAGTCGAATCGGTACTGAAATATTGATTTTTTCGAAATTTAAAACTCCACTTTGAAGGCCTATAACTTCTTAAGAGTGCAACTTAGTATAAAAGGTAGGTTAGGTTTAGCCATATTTTATGGTTCTCAACATGCTCCTGCTCTGTGTCGGTTCATATGCGATACACCCTGTATATATTCTTCTTTCTCCATATTTTCATTCATAATTTTCACCCTCTCTGCGCATTTCTAATAATTTTCTGCTTTCATTTATTTTCTTGTCCATTGAAGTTCTATTCTTTATTATTCCATTTATCATCATTCCTCTTTCTCTCCTACTTTGACATTAAAATCCCCTTTTATGATTATTTATCTTTCCTCTTCTGTAATTGCATCCTGTATGTTTTTTTAGTTCTTTTCATTTCCTTTCCATAAACTGTTAATATTTCATATTTCTCCCTTTTTCAGTCTTTTGCAGCCTTCCCTCACCTTTTGTCGCAAACCCCATGTAAAAGTCTTCTAGCATCTTCCTCTCCTATTGTTTTTAATCTCTTTCTTCTAGCCATGTTTCCACTAAGCCAACCACCTTAAAACCTCTTATGCATGGTGTCCGTTCGTAGAGCTCAAGCATGGAGATCTCAGCTATTTGAAGAGATACGAAGTTGGTTAAACTGGGCAAAGTTGGCTATTGTGGCACTCAGTAAAATGCCTTGTTGAAATTAAAAAATTCCGATTACTTCCGGACAGATCCGCAGAAAAACGAAATTTTGAAAATTCGTTTTTATTTTTTCAGAGCTTATTTCACCACATAAATGCAAACAATGAACACTTTATTATTGCTACTTTTTACGCTCTACATTATGATGTCATTAAATTCAAAATACGATGTTTCGTTTTTTGACAGTCATTATCAACTTTATTTTTTTCTTATAGGCTCCATTTTGAATTGTCACATTTTTGAATTCGCATTTTTATTGAGATTACGATGATGTCTCATATGTTAAGATTCCGCTATAGTTTGGTGATAATGACGGAAAATTGTTTTTTTGCAAAGACTAGGAAAAATACTTTTCTTTAAAAAATAAACACATATTTGACATTTCTATGATATTTATTTTAATGTCACCTACGGTTGCAATACCTTTTATAATTTTCTTAATTTCTTTGTTATTTACAATTTAGTTTCACCTGTGTTGTTAATTTAAAATATATTGAAGAACGGTTGTTGTGAATTTAAAACGCATTGAAGTATGGATTTCATTTTCAAGGCACTCTTTGTAAAAACAATTTGCTGTTATTTCCACCAAACAACGAGGCATAACTTTAATATATGATACATGGTCCAAATCGCAATTAAAAACGAATTCAAAAATGTGACAATTGAAGAGGGCGCCCATAAGAAAAAATAAAGTTGATGATGACAACCAAAAGACCAAACGTCGTATTTAGAATTTGACTAAGTATTAATTGTTTGCATTTATCTTGTCAAATAAGCAAATAAAAAAACGAATTTTGTAATTTTCGGTTTTTGCGGATAATTTTCAAAGAGGCATTTTACTGAATGCCACAATACGCAACTTTGAATTATGCCGTTGATCTTGTAGCATACGTACAATTACAGTGAGTTCAAAATTTGATCGTCTAAAATTATTAAAATTTGATTACATACCTTATATGCAGCACGTCTTGAAAACAACATCCGTTGGGATCAAACTTATTTATTTCTTGGTTTTAAATTACTCAGCGGTTTGGCGGTATTACGGGATTGCCAAATTGACATTACGCAGAAATATCAAGAGAATGTAAGAAATACCAATAACAGCTATATACACAGTCAGCGTTTAGCGCCACCAAAATAATTTTGCTCGAACTAAAATATTCCTTAAAAACCACACTGTGACCATTGCTGCGTCACCCTAAAAACTAGAATATGAGCAAGTCCAATATTGATAGAACAGATGGCGCCGGACCCAATTTGCCTACGAAAATATAGCTGCAACCTTCATCACGTAAAAGAATTTATCATTGCCCGGTACCGAATTACAAGTGTTTGTAATTCTGCGTCAATATATTGACATATAAATATATATATTAGCAACTTTGCCGACAGGTATGTAAAGCAGTTACATAGTCGATTCTTTAATAATTATAGCCAACATAACAGTTGGCAAGTATAAAAATTTCGAATCGCCTGCAGTAAAGTACGCAAGTGGTTGTACAATAGCAAACAAACACTGAAAATCACCCGACAGCTGTTTCGTCCTTTTGGGACTCATCGGGAGTGAGAGAACTCGAATGTAAGTTCACTATTGTACAAACGCGTGCTGTCGACTATATGCCCTACTACAGAGTAGTCGTCTAAAAAACTATTTTTACAACTGTAAGGATATAAAATGATTGTAAAAACCATTCAATTACATTACATAAAAGCATTTTAGCGTGGGCTTGCATTACCTTCCTGAAAAATTACAGCAACTAATGATTGCAAGTAGAATTAATACAAATATTTGTTACAATAAAACAACTACACTTAAGAATTGTTCATAAATTGCCACTACAATATGGCATAGTGATTAGGCGGAAGATAATAAACGTTATAGAAATATACATTAAAAAGGTACATAAAGCTTAATAAAGTACACGAAAGATGCATAAGTACATGTTAGGGTCGTAAAAAATTAATTATACGTAAAAATTAAGATTTATACACTTAAGATAAAGTAAAAGAAATGAAAAACATTAAGATTAATGCGGCAATGCGGTTAAAATGGGCGATAAAAATAATTTATGTACAACATTTGAAAAAATTCGCAATTAAGCAACCATTATTAAAAATCCAAACAAAATGAATAATACAAGTAAAATAAAGTTGTCGAGACCAAGCCATTGTTCCAACTAAGTTAATTTGGTAATTGTTTGAAAATAATTTTCAAACAATCCTTTGTACGCAAAACAATAATAGGGAAAGCTAGGATGGTGGAAAGCAAATAGAAAGGAGAATCAAAACTTTAAACCAAAGGTAGTTTGTTGTAACTAGAAAATGTAACGTGTACGAGTTCTAGTAAAATCATTTGCACTATAAAACAAAGCCATACCTTAATTGCTTGAGGTGAGTAAACAATACCAATGGCTTTGGTAGAACGTAACCCTATAATAGTTGCATTGTCTGCTAAAAATATTTGAGTTGATAAAATTAAACACTAATGAAACATTTAATATAAAATAAAACAATATTTTTGCATTTATAGCGCCTAGCACCGTGATGTAGGTCTTTTAAAAAAGAAAAGATAGAAACCTACAGATAAAATACAGAAGAATTAATAATAATAATATGTGAACTATAATCAAATGTACAAAAAATAAAAAAAAAGTAGTAGAATGAGTACAACAACCAATACAAAACTTGGATAAATGAAAGGTCACAGAAAATGAAATGATAGTAAAATAAACGTAAAGAAACAACTGAGGCATAAGAATAAAACAGGACCTCAATATAAAATAACAAAAAATGAAACGAAGACACATTTTAGAAAACTGAAAAGTGTACTTAACATTTTATATAATTTGAAAAGAAGAACAAGAAAAATAAACCATTAAAAATGAGTAATAAAGATTGAAAACAATCGTGGAACAAGTAAGAAATATAAAAATATAGATATCCTTGTGAGGATTCCTTTAAGTGGAGGGACGAAATTAACAACCACTACCCTGCTGGTTTCAATTTTTCGACGTTTCACCTGACCTATGGGGCTTTTTCAAGATTTCCTAAAATTAGGGCTGACAGTCACATCTAACATATTAAATTAAAACCCAACAATCCATAAAATACTTTAAAAACCATTAATCGCTTTGATTATATTTGTTATTAATAAAGATAAAAATTCGGGTAAATAGGCATTGTCGTTCAGATTTTCATACCGATTGAGATGCCGTTAACTAGGACTAAAAATTCCGATCGGTTCTGAATGAAGATTAAGCAACATCCGGTTTCACATTACGTTTACAGCTGCATCAGCACTTTCAAAAATTCTGCTTATAAATCAAATTACATTTATTGTTGACCTAAATAAAGGTTAATGGCTTTTCCTAGAATGTTAACCTTTCAAGCAACCTTGAACGATCCCGATCCATTCCGAACAAGCCCGAACGTTATTATCCGCCATGTTGTAGTTTGCCATTTTGTGGTCCTAACCCCGCCTCCGAAGTTACCGCCATCTTGTGATCCGCCATTTTGTTGTCCTGAACCTGCCCCTCCACCTCAAATTTTTAGCCATTTTGTGGTCTTGAACCCGCCCCTGAAGTTACCGCCATCTTGTAGTCCGCCATTTTGTAGACCAGAACCCCGCCCTAAAATTGCCGCCAACTTGTGATCTACCATTTTGTGGTCCTGAACCCCGCCCCAAAACTGCTGCCATCTTGTTATCTGTCATTTTGTTGTCCTAAACCTGCCCCTCTACCTCAAATTTTCAGCCATTTTGTGGTCTTGAACCCGCCCCCAAAATTGCTGCCATCTTGTGGTCCGCCATTTTGTAAACCATAACTCCGCCCCCAAAGTTACCGCCATCTTGTAGTCCGCCAATTTGTAGACCAGAACCCGCCCCCGAAATTGCCGCCATCTTGTAGTCAAGTTCCCCCACTACAAAATATCCGGGGATCCTAGTTCCCCTACCACAAAGGAGAAACCATTCCTAACAGCTAAATAATTAAAGAACCAGTTTCATAATAATGCACTTGCAAAATGGAGGACATCGATTTCAATTTTTTATTACGGGAGACAAGTTAATTGTATTTTGTGAAATTCACTCCTAGATTTAAGATTTTTTAGAATGCACCCTGGATATGTTTCTATTAAAGGAATGTAGTTCAAAACGTTAAGAAACTTTTTGGAATATGTAGTATTATATTTTTTTCTTGGTATTATGACGTAGTGACAAACAATAGGTTAGAGAGAGAAAGGTATATACGAGCGTGTGACGTCAGAGATGAGGAAGTGAGGTGCCAGAACCGCTCATCTCCCTCTACTGAACTTCGATGATTGTCCAAGTTACTTTCAATTGTTTCTTACTTTGCTGAAAAGTAAGAGAACGGTGATCACTTGAAATCAGTATTATTAGTGATTGAACAGAAGAAATTTTCCAATGGCAATTTGAAAATTGCCCGATATTCCACAAAACACATTAAGTCCGAAACGATATCGATCATTAAAAAATACCAAATACGAAACAATTTTAAATGAGGAAGAAGAGTAATTAACACTGGCGTGCGTAGCAGTAAATCAGATGATGTCAATTCGGGAAATAGAAGTTCTACTTAATATTAAAAAATCTAAAAGCGTTTACAATTTTAAGAAAACAAGATATAAACACTAGATAATAAAATATAATAACCGGTTTGTCAAGATCTTTTATTTCATAGACAGAAACAGAAAAAGTAGTAGAAAAAAGAACGGCACCCATTTAAAATAAGAAAGTTGCTATAAATATCTCCAAAACTATTCTTGCGATATATTTTTTAAAATACATTACAGTTTGCCTTCATTAGTGAAGAAACTTTTGTACGAACTTTTTTTTAGTAACTGCCATAATAAGTGAAATAATTGATATTACAAAAAATGGCATTTTTCGGTTTTTTTCGGATATCTTCGGAATGGATCGGAATTTGTGATACTAGTTAACGGCATCTCAATTGACATAAAAATCAGTACAACATTGCCCATTTAACCAAATCTCTATCACTCATCATCTTCTACACGGTACCTCTTATTTGCACAATTCAATTTATTTATACTGAATACTCTCCCCTATGTAGTTCCACAATGTAAAATCTCGCCACTTTCCATATACTACATATTGCAGATCGCAAGATCATTGGAATGTATGAATTTTTAACCATGTGTATCGTATAGTATTGGGATAAACTTGTATATTGGATATTATAAGGACAGATAGGTGTAAGTGATAAAATAAAATGAGAGTGGGGACGAGAACATTTTAAGCAGCGAACGATGAAAGGAGTAAAGTTAAGATGGTGCGTTAAACAATGAATATGTTAAAATTGTTGTTAACTTTTTAAAAAAGACGGTTTCATACCAAAATATCCATTAAGCCACCTTGGTATTAAGCCCGCACATCGTAGTCAGCCCGTGTATTGTAGTCAGCTTGCGCATCAAGAATTTAAATGAAATAAAAAAAATCAATAGACAATACTGAATAAATTTCATCACGAGGTAATTAATAATTAATCATTAATGGAAGAGTATGAAAAATAAGCATCAATGTTATCAACAAACACACAACTTCCTATAAAACCCATGTTATTTAGGTCATCGTTCAAAGTCGCAAAAAGGTGCACCGTTTACGTCATCAGTAAATGTACATAAGGCTAGTTTATTAAAAATGTAACAATAAAACACATACTGGTAGTACTTTAGAAATTATAGTTATATGCATTCTCCCTTTCCGATTTCTGTTAAAGGTTCTGTAACGTTCGGGTGTTCACTTCTGAGATATAAATCTCCAATTTTTTTATATAATGAGAGTTACCGAGACGATGTGCAAAACAAACGAACAAATTGTTATCTTAGATTTGGTCGGCCCTCATCCCGCAATTGATGTTATTAAAGGGAAGCCATTACATTTTAATTTCTTTGGCAGAATGTAAAAAATGCCACACGATAGATATAATATTTCGGAAACAGACACAAATATAGAAAAAATTATTACATGATAATAAAATTGAAGTAAAAGGTTCATATAAGAGAATTGTAAATAAATTTTATACAGTAAATACGTGAATTAATATGAACATAACTAAATATTTTATAAACAGTGATTAAATGATTTCATACAGGTGAGGTTTCCTTCAAAGTTTTCTAATTAATAGTTTAGGATTTGGTCTGGGACCCTTTCTGGGTGGAGGTGAAGTACAAAAAAAATAATGAACGGGTTAGCTGAATCACCCTGTATAATAGTTGATATTTTCTATTTTACCAATTTACTTCCACTTTCCACCTTCACTAATAACCTAGATACCCCGCAATTACAACAAAAATGGGACACCCTGTACATTAAATCCGTTAATAATAGGGAGGATTAATAAACGACAAAACAAAATTTACAATATAACAGTATGTTGAAAATTGCATTTGTCTGCTGCATCTAATGATGCAGTGTATGGCAATTTTGTTGCTTTATGTTGAACAACATCAGCATCATAGTTACTGACATTGGCGTTGTCGTCAGGTGATGTCAACAGTTGGGTTGTTTCCATTATTATTAACGTTACCATTATCAGTAACATGATTGTAAAATATCTCTTTGCTTAACGGGTACATGGATAATTTGTATAACAACACATTTATTTACATGTAGTTTATTCACGTTTAAATTAAGATAGAATAACATTGAACGTACAATTGATTCGTTATAGTATCACATTTTTATATTGGTTACATACTGCAGTGATCGCAAGGTTGTTGCAATATATGAATTAGTAACTATGTGTATTGTGTAGTGTTAAGATATTTGTGTATTGTATACTATGAGGATGAATGGATATAAGGGGTACGTGCTAAACCGAAGTGAATGTGGGGAGGAGACGGTTTTGAATAGTGAACGATACCATCGGTAGTAAGTTTTTATTTATTGATTAAATCCCCAATCTCCCCACCTTAGAATCCTAATTTCACAAAAAATCGGTCGTCCTACAAGCTTGTGACATATCATCCCCCGAACTTGACAATCACCTGAAGACAAGATTTAGAACTTCATGTGAATAAACCAGCTGACTGAACCGATTTTTTCAACCATGCAGACACTGAGCCACTGAAAGTATCGAGGTTAAATTTAAAGACACGTTTTTAAACTGCGAGTGGATAAACTACTTGATTCTAACCTTTTGGTCAACTCTGCAAATATCTCAACTGAACCACTAAAAGCCTAATCCATAATTATTTTATAAACAAATAAGAAAAAAAAATACACTTTAAAGCTTCTTTAAAACATACTAAACCTAAAAATTGTTAACGTGGAATTACATATCTATGTATTATTTCGTTATACTTCGGAAATGATTAGTTATTTCCCATCCATGATACTTAAAGTAACCAATCAATTTCAAAAATTTTAATTATAAGCACATTTTTGTCATCAATAAATTTTCTTTCACAATCGAATTGTGATGCAACATGTAATGTTAATGCAACTAATATTTACGGATAACCGATGTTCCAGCCAGAGAGTTTCAATAGTGATATCAGAAGCAACACAGTTTTATCCATAATATAGATTAACGCGAGCACAGCAAATGAAATAAATCTTAAAATAAGCAGCTAAAGAGCAAGATCACATTAATATTAATACAAGCAATAAAGCATCTCGAAACAGTGTAATATATCAAGATAGCCAAGATCTGTATCGGCGTATATGCAAAGCGTGTTACGATCTCACCGAGAATAACAAATGGCGACGTGTCATCAGTCAGTACCTACGTCCAACTATCTCTGTTTACAGAAAAAGAGATTTTCCTTATAAATTATGCATGACGACACCTAATGTTAGTATCAAAAGTTTACTTAATGTAACCGATTTCCTCTCGACTCACTTCAACTGATGCTTACATTTCATTCAATCAATTACCGAATTAAATTCTTTACGTTTTTTAATAGAGAAAGGTTTTTCATTAAACATCGGAGAGGTACGTAATGGAAAAAGACCTTCCTGCCTACATTTGTCTAATGGAGCGTAAAATATTTCCCAGAGACGGTATGGATGTGCAAACTTATATAAAATTGTACCTTATACTAAGAAAATGTGCTGAATTCTGACGAAAGATTTGACTTTATATGCGGGAGTGAAGGATAAATATGTTAAGCTTAAATGTGGGGTGCATAAAATCAACTTTCATTTTTTCCAAGATTCTTATTTAAAGATAGTCATTCGAAAAATAATTTTTTTGTTGCTTAAAAAAACCGTGTCGTGTTCGCCTCATTAAAAGAATTACCGAATATGGTACGCCTTTACGCTTCGCTTTAATTTTTAATTTTGAAATTGTCATGTCATCCTTTAATTGACGTAAATTGCTGTCACTTTACGAAAGTATCTTCAAGCGTTGGCACTGTAATTTGACATTTGTTACAGTCCATTCAAACAGAATTCTAATTTAAAAAAATACGTCATTTTAATTTCATTTTATATTCGATTCAAAATGTTTCCAATTAAAGTCGTTCAAAATCAAATGAAACAATTTGCCCGGGTAAAGCTTATTTTTAGATTTTATATATTTTTCATAATTGCAGCATCTCGTCTAATACCTACTCCATTTGAACCAAACCAGGTATGAGTATTTACTGATTTAAGACAAATATATTTTTCAGAGTTCGTTGAGAATTCAAACTGCTTGTTAAAATGTTTTGGACAACAAATGCAGCAACACACTTCAATTCCATGTTTTAGTATAGAATGACTTGCCTAGAAAATAGTCCAGTTCCGTTCTACAAAGAAAAGGCAGAGCTTATAAAAGAATGATAAAAAAAGTGTTTTTGGCAATAATCGTTTGCATATAAATTTTGAATCAACTATTACCGGAGACTTTCCCTATAATGCTTATTAGATTAAATAAAATTTAGTACAATTAAAGTAGAATTTTGCATGCTCAAACGTCCGCCTCTGATGAGACATAACTCATTTGTCTGAAAAAATGTATAGAACAAAATGAAAGATATGCGTACGCTTAAAATGGTAGGAACATTGTTTATTTTTAACAATAATGAAAACATCGTTATAAAAACGCTCATTTATCAGTGCATTTTCGTTTATATCTTATTAAATATTCATCTGAGGAGCATGATAAATTAAATTTGTTCAAAATTAGTTTTTCTATAACATAAGGTGGAATACAATTTTTCCGAAATTAATTGTTTCTTACAAAAATAAGGTGAAATTTTCATGTGAAAATTAAGGGTCTTAAATAACGTGGATCCAAAATCCGATCTGCTTGAAATTCTGTATTTGGCGAGAGTAATCGAATACAAAAACGTGTGCAAAATTTCCTCCCGATATCTTTAATAGTTTTTGCATAATTAATTTTGTCGTCCAGAAATTTTGTAATTTTGCAGTAAAAGATTGAGTTCTTAAAAAAAACTCGAAACTACTTGTACAAATTATATGTAATACCAAGTAAAATTTAAGAAAAATTGACCCACCTTACGATATTATTTTTTTAAATATTTAACCTTAACTTTACTACTAATTTGTGAAATAACAAATTAACATTATACCAATTAGCCGCCGCGAATATATTCACTAGATCATGTACACCCGTGGACTTTAAAGAAGCCCATCTTCGAGGCGTTTTAAAAAAAGATATTTAATTTGGACATCCTTTAAATGTTTATAATCCTTCAGGTAAATTTTCTATTGTATTAAAAAGCCGACGCAAAACTGTTGCAATTCCGCCCACATATAAACAACAATTTTCAAAATACCTAGTAACGTGCAGTAAAAAAAAATTATCACTATATTATCAATTTATGTATTTATTAAACCATACAAGATCCCACGATTACGATATAAACTCAATACTCAATTAATTTTTTTAATTTATATTAATTTAAGGTCTGATCAAATTTTGAGAAAGTCGCGTTTCTAAGATGATTAACCGACAGATAAAATTAACTGGAAATTAAAAAATCAGGCCTTAAATAATATAAATGTAAAATAATAATTAAATTATATTTGTGGCAACCAATGACCAAGGGATTTTTTTATCGAATCTGCATAGTAATTAATTAGACTCGGGTAAATTAATAAAATGTTTTAGAATGCATTTTAAAAATGGAAAAAATTAGAACGAGTCGTCCCAAAACGTATTAAGACAAATGCACAAATGAAGGTGGTTAGAGTAATCACTTATAGTGATTATGTTTCTTTTGTATACAGGTATTACAGTAACAAAATACTTCAAAATTGAATAAAGAAACATCATTAAGAAGAGTTAAGTAGGAAGTTCGATACCGTTCAACTAATTACATCAAATAAATAAAAGTAGTGGGTAACAATAAAACTTAAAATTTCCCGCTGTATAAGTTTATATTAAAATTAATAAATGAGCTGAATTTTGAACTTATACTCAAGTGCTACTTGTGTTTATATCCTAAACACAAAATAGTTTTCTTTTTGTAAAATATATAGGTTAATAAATATATAAATTAAATACAATAGCCCGTATTCACCGTCACTTTTAAATCTTGAAAGTACTTTTTAAAATCGTTTTAAGTTTAGTTTTAAATTTGACCCATTCACCTCTACGTTTATACTCAAAAATTACTTTACTAACTGCGAAGTAACTTAAAGACAAATTTAATTGCATACCTAAACATGGTTAGAAAATAACTTTTACTAAAACTAGTTTTAGGGACAGATTTAAAAACATCAGTGAATACGGCTCAGTGTCATTGTTGGTGTCATTGTTGAATAACAAAAAGATAATTATTTGTTTACCTCAAACTATTATGTAGTTTCAAAATTGTAGTTTAGGCGGGATTGCGACTAGTCTCAATAAAAAACTGGTTAAAGTGTATTGCGTGTTATTTTATACACAATAGAAAATTTACCTAAAGTATTATAAACATTTAAAAGAAGTCCAAACTTAATGCCTACTTGTAAATCGCCTAGGAGATGGGCTTCTTTAAAGTCCACGCGTGTACTTCTGTATGTTAAGAGTAGATTATTCGTATATCAATGATCGAGTAGATGGCACGTGATAAAGTGCGTCGAGCTGTGTGCGTGGAGTAGTAGGGGGCGGACGCGCAGATTCAGCGAAATACAGTTGATTCGCTTCTTTAACAATCGGAGTGCTCACAAAATTTTCTGTATCTCCTCTTCTATTTAATGTATCTTTTCGATTTCTTTAAATAGGGTAGCAAAACTAAAAAAGTCAGTGGTAATGGTTAATTTGGCATATAATAATAAATAATTTTTATATGATATACTAATGGTTGATCGTAATGGAACGGATAGGCCAGGTATACGTTTGTGTCTGCTGCTTTTTCAAATTTGTAGAAGAATCATAAGCAAAGAATGCATTAAAAATCATAGTACATAAATAAATTTCTTGTATTTAAGTATATAAATTTATTATTTTTATTCAAAAATATTAATAAGGATTATTAATTGCATGAAAATGTCATTACTCAAAAATTTACGATATAGGAGCAAAAGAAGTTAAACTGATTCCTGGAAATAAATTACTACCTCATGACTTAAAAACAATATCTGTGAAGCGAATCAACTTTTTTGGCTGTAGCTGCCTTACCGCACTCGTCTATCATAGTGGAGAGGTGCTTCATGTTGTTGAAATCGAACATTTTGTGGTAACTGCCCATTCCGTAAAAGTGCAAGGACAATTTGACTATTCAGTAAATTTAAATACTTGTCACCATTCAATTTTCCACCTACTATAAAAAAATTGGCCTATAACCCTATTTTCGACAATTCCCAACCAAATCCTGTAGATGCTGTATATGTGTTTCATAAATCCAATTATGGTATTTGACCAATACCTTTAGTTATAGAGGTTTTAAATCTGTTCCCTTTGTAACATCATTAGATGGTTTTTTAAAAATAAGTAAGTTATTTTGCCACCATTTTTTCCTCCTATAAATCAACCATACGTGAAGTTTCTCCCATTCTCCTAGATAAATTTACAGTATAAAAGAGCGAGTTTTATATTCCTTCCTAAATCTTGCTCTGAGATCATCTTATTATAACCGCTTAAAATTTATTGTTGACGATTAATCGCCTGATACCTGATTCCGAATTATTCTCTTATTGACCACCGCTTCCAACCAACTTTCTTAACGTTCTTGCCGTATGAAAGAGACCCGTCTTTAGATTTGATTTTTATCGCAGAACTCTGCAATACCGCTCCTAATTTTAATAACATTCTTCCGGCACTAAAGAGATCTGGCCTTTAGATTTGATTCTGTACGCTAATTCTACCGTGCCGCTTCTAATTTCTATAAGCTTCTTTTCGCACGAAAAAACCAGAGGTAGTAGATTTGTTTCTAACCCCAAAGTCTGCAGTGCAATTTCTATTAGCTAAAATTTCCTTTAAACCAGCGGAACGAAATCCGTCGAACCGTTCTCGAGTGATTCCCAATATACAATATTTTTTTGGAAGGTTTGACGCCCTCTGGCGCCCTTATGGTACACTTTTGGTTATAGGTAAATTGGTCTATTTTGAGACAGAGAACCTCTGGTAAAGCCATGTACACACCTTTCAGAAACACCCTGCATACAAACTGAAAAGTGGTCAATTGAAGGTGCCGTATTCTTCGTTTTTACAGGCTTTTCACACTAAAACTCAGTATGTACGAATTCGAAATAACAATATCTTTCAAAATCTGCATAAATATACAGGGTGTCCCATTTATACTAAAAGTTAGGAGATTTCCGGTTAAACCGGAAATACATTATTAACTAAGAAGCCAACAGGTCATTGTAACAGGCGTTAGTTATACTATTTGGGTGTTCTTTATACACGAGATGTCGTCGTTAAGACACGTATTCGACTTACATTATTAACGAAAAGTGTACATCAGATGCAGTTTGTTCCATTGCACTTACCTGCAAAATTTCAAAAACATCGTCCGTTTCATTTCAAGAATATTTACCTACTTCCTTCCATACTTTATCCCAACCCTGTATACAAAAGTTGAATAAATTGATTAAAATAACATGTAAGCGATAGCGTTACAAATGCGTTACATGTGAATCCAGTTCTTACAAAGGTTGCAGAATATAGAGAAACCAAAGATTGATTTCCTCTTTCAGAAAGTGAAGAATAGAGAAAAGACCATCAACTGCTCCTCGAATACTATATCACCGTTGTTCCTTATGATAAACTAGTACTAATGTAACAATTATAAGTATATAAAATAGAAACAAACCACACAATTAAAACAATTCAAATATTAATAAAATTTAAATACAGACACAAACATAGATAAATAATATGTTGAGGCACAAATATACGTGTTGACAGTGAAAATATCATATAACACTGTATGTAATGAGAATTTGTATTAAAGGATTTAATTTGCTTCATCATACTTTTCGAGAAAATTTTATTTCAAATTTTGATTTCTCTGAAAAGAAGTGGCTGGTGAGACTTTTACTAGTAAACAAGACGTTCAAGTTTGTTTTACTTAAAATATCGACACAAGTTGCATGTAAATAACACTGGTACTTGATTCTAAACTCCAGCTTAATATTCCAGAATCCACTTGCACAAATTGCATTGTAAATATGTAACTATGCCAAAATTGCTATAAATTTCAACATTCCACTACACGAGCCGAGAAAATACACGATTTAATTAACAAATCAATGATCGTTTAAAGTGCAGTGATCAATCACGATTAGATCCGACTATAAACTTTTTTTTTGAAGAGACAAATGAAACACTATTACCATCACTCACATTTTAGTATAAATTTATGTTCAACACTAACACTTCCGCTGCAGGTTTTTTAAAACGAGTTATATTTCGGGTTACATTAATTCAGTTTGCATGCAAGGATATGGTTTAATTTTTGTTAAAAAGCTAAATAAATTCTATTTATTTTAAATAGGGTACCGTACAATTAAAAAAGTTTGTTATGTGCTGCTTCTTATTTGTATTTGAGATGTAATTTATTCAATGTACACAGCAAGTATCGTAACTAATTTACATACCCGTAAGCACGCAATTGTTTTTACAGGACAAAGTAAATAATCTCACTTGAAGAAAAAACATTTACTTTGTAATTAAATATTTTTATGCTCAGGGAATGATCGAAACACGCGTGAAAATGCTGTAATATGAAATACTACAATTTTAATATATCAACAATAAAATTATCATTCATGTCATACATAATACCAGGTTGAGCTTGTATCTTAACAACTTACTAAGGTCAATAAAACGTCAAATATTTGTGATTAAATCTTTGTATCACAACATGATAAATGACGTACAAAATTTTACAACCCGTAAACAATCGATAATCCAATATAAAAAAGAGGAAAAAATTACAGCTTTTTCTATAGACGCGTTGTAAAGATAGAATCTCGTCAGGAAGTTTGATATGCAAAATCTTACACACATCAATCATTTGTGAGTGTTAACAAGCTCATACATTCAAATACGGTAGCGTATTACATAGAATGCCATCTATCAACCATAAACCGTTCGTTGTACGTAGATCCACTCTATAATAGTCCTATTTTTCAGGAAGTCTATTAGATAAATTTAAAAGGGTCGCTTCCTAAAATTATGTTTTGTGTTTGAGCACGTTTTGCTTAATTGGAACTTCTGCTTATCATTAATTAAAATGTATTCTAATAAAGTTAAATTGAAGTTCTAGGAAATAGAAAGTTTCGTTGTAGTTTGTAGTTGTATATTATAGTTGGTGAATAAAATTACTTGACTTAACTCCCAAATTTGAACATGCTTGCACAGAAAATTACATTGGGAAATTAAGTAGAAATTTGAGATATAAATATTGCTAAATTAACGTATTGATAAATATTTTTAAAAAAGTAAATGAAAATGTAATAATTCTAATGGCGGTTTATTAAATTAATTAAAAAGTTATGTGGTCATTTAACTGGTGAACTAAGAAATGTAAGAAATGTGGAATTAGTTGTGTGTAATTACAATCAAATTTACTTTGTCACATTTATGTAATGACTTACGATTTAAAGTTGTAATCCTTCTAGGCGGAGGTAGGCCCAAACCAGGACATTCTTGTTTATTTATTCTGTCGTTCGTCTAGTATACCCGGGTTCTTCTTTCTTAGTTACACATTTATTCTATGTGTACTTTTAAATAATAAAAATGAAATCATTGGTGAGATATAGGCAACCAGTTATACCACGTTATATTTGCACAAATCTGCACAACTTGGGTTAGAATTATTTATTTTTTTTATCCAGAAGTAATTTCTTTATAAATTATTAACGCAAATCGCAAACAAACAATAAAATTTATTAACGCAAACAAATAACTAATGAAAACAAAGTTAGTAAATTAACATTTCATCAATGAACTTTACAATAATATTTAATAGGTACTCATTGCTTTAATAGCCTAATAAATACTCAAAATGTCCACCTTGCCTTTCGAGACAATAAGCTACGCGGTCTTGAAAGGAACTTAAATAATTTTGAACAAATTGTGGATTCATTTCATTACATGCAGTGCGTGTACGATATTTTTAATTCGTGTAAGTTTTGAATGAGTACATTATTATAAACTTTGCCTTGTAGGTTACCCCATAAAAAAAATCATTAGAAGCCAAGTCTGCTGATCGAGGTGCCCACGAAATAGAACCAAATCTTCCAATCCAATCCTGTAGGCCGTTCCACAACATAACAGGAGATATTTATTTTCATTTCTTCGATTAGAATATAATTGGTTTTGCTTCTTTTTCTATGACTAGTTATAACACAACCATCTCTTATTTTGTTAAAATATTAAGAATGGTTTTTACACAAGGTATAGGCCTTTCAGGGTAGTAGACTGAAAACATGTCCCGAACGTTTCTTAACCTACGATTTTGTTGGTACCACATAAGCATTGTCACTTTTTCTTCATTATTATTCATACAAGGTGTTAAAATTTTTGGTAATTATACAGCAAAGGGGACCCACCTCCGATCGCCTTCTAAATAGGTGCTTTGGACGCGGCTTCCGATGCGGAACAACTTTTCCCTCTGACATAATTGGGAGTCACGTCGGTAAAAAAAGATATTCACCATTAAAGATGTGATAAATATTGTAATTTGAATAGCATGACACTTTGTACATTCGACGTCTTTGCCATATTGTCAAGGACACCCTCCCGAGTAACTTGCAAGTAATTTTACTCGGGGGTCATTGTTTCTTAAAAAGTTATTAACAAATGAAGGTGGTGATAACAGCCGTACAATGGAATCTCAATTGTACCACACCGTGTACATTCGAGATGTCTTCTATTATGAGAACACTTACTCTATCTCCAACACTTGTTTAGAGACGTTTACAGGTTATTGCTGTTATTCTTAATTCATTTATATTCTACGTTTAGAGAGCGTAGTAGACCTTAACTAATACATTAACTTTATTCGTTAATAACTTTTTAACAAACAATGACCCCCGAGTAAAATTACTTGCAAGTTGCTCGGGAGGGTGTCCTTGACAATATATGTGAAATTTAAGGTCATCGGAGGTGGGTCCCCTTTGCTGTATGAACGGGGGTGAACGGTGTTGGTTGGTAGGTTACAGTTATTACAATTTTCTTCTTAAAAAATTACATGTTTGAATGTGGTTTGAGGTAAACGGTGTTGGTTGGGAGGTGCAATCGGGGTAAATATACAGCAACACATCTTTAATGGTGAATATCTTTTTTACCGACGTGACCCCAATTATGTCAGAGGGAAAGTTGTTCCGCATCGGAAGCCGCGTCCAACGCACTTATTTAGAAGGCGATCGGAGGTGGGTCCCCTTGCTGTATATTTACCAAATTTTTTATTTTCCTCGGTTTTTTTGCGATATTTTGCGAACAAATTGAATCTATTAACTTTAGTTTTTTTATTATTTATTTCTCCATTTTCGTTCTTAAATTCAAAGTTAAAGTAAAAAACCTAACATACGTTACTTTCATTTTTAATTACAATTAGCCAAGAATTATAGGGGAATTAAATTAAACTGTTCATCAACCAATATCTCGAAAACGGTTGATCTGAGGGACATCGACCAAGTATATCTTTCTTGCTCAGAACTGAGAAAAAGGAACAAACTAATTGTAATGTCAATATACCGGGTGGTAAAAGTTATGGCCAATTAACTTTAGCATAAATATTTTTAACACCCTATGACCTATAGGGTCATATAGCGTTGCTGAAGGTTACCGTAGAGTTACGGACACCCCGTATAATGTATTAATTTGCAATCGTTTCAATCATTTGACATATTTTAAATTCTGTGACCCACACAGTTTTTTTTCCCATCACATATTTTTTGTGTAATTATTATTTTTAAAAATATGATTAAATAAAGGCCACTTAAGATCGACATAACTGGGTTATTACCGGTAAATAAGCATCAAATTACAAAATTATTTAAACAAAATTGTAATTATATTAGCAAAAGTTTTATTTGAAAAAATATTTTACATAAACAAAAAGTGCTGTAGGTTAAGTGTCCTATCTAATAAAACCTCCGGTATTATAAAAAATATGCACGCGCCAAATTTCATTAAAATAAGGCGAGTGGCTTCCTTGATATCGTTTTTATATACAGACGGAGGCCGACCTATCGGCCTCCTAACATAATATTTCTTTCAGTTTGCCCTAGTCAAGGTCTTGACACAAAGATCACATGTCTAATCGTTGTTGTGAAAATTTCTTCATCTGTGTATCTTCCATAGTGTTTTCATCGTGTTGTTTGTGTTACTGGCGTATACATTCCTTCTGTGGAATCTTTTTCAGAGTTACAGGTTCCGGGTTGACATTTTTACCTAGGAAATCAGTCTCAATTGATTCTATACAGCAAATGCTGCCAGCCCGGAGATGTCCATCCAGGCATCTGATTACGACGTTCTCAGCCGTCCAGGCAACCTAATTTTTTTTCAACAAAACACGTACTGCTGCCTGACAATATGTAGGAATTCATTCACCAGTCTCCGTTCGAAGAAACATTGCCGTTGGGAATGTTCTGTCGCGTCCTTGTACTACATCGGGGCGGACAATGGTTTTTGTAGCTCCTGTAGCAATTAGGACTCTGGAGCACCGTCCGCTGATAAATCCCTCGATGTAGATGCTGTGTACGTCGGTGATGGAAATCTCCGAAGAATTCTTCTCTGAAATCGACTTTCGCCCCTCTAGGACGACCAGCGACGTTGAACATGGTCCATCTCACCACAGTTCCAGCACCATAATGGTCTTTTAATTCACACGAAATATTATTCGCCGAGCAATTTCTTCCATATTTTCCTTAGTTGGTTCGAACTCTTGTGTACCAGCATATCAAAGTTTCGGGATACCGATGTGAGACGCTTGGTTTGCCGCTTCAAATTCTAAAGCATAGGCCAAACACCATCTAATGTCGCACTATCTTTAATGCCATCTACAAATGTCTGAATAGCTAGTTGCTCAAGGAAACAATTCGGCGACAAAGGTAAGCCAATCGAACCAGTCTGGCAATTTGAGCTTCAAATTCTTGCAGACTCTCAGTAGATTTTTGAATACAATTTTTCATTTGCGCGAGATACACTTGCTGGCCATCAAAAATGGTGTAGAACATTCAGTGCTTCTCCACGCTGGGCCACAATTAAGGACGTAGGTTTATCTTCTCTGGTACTTTATTAGCTGACCAGGATACTTTACCATCGAACGTGGATGGTTCAATCTTCATTCTGACGCTCATATCTTCGTCGTTAGGTGCTATTTGTAAACTTTCCGGTTCTACAATGCTTATAATTTTTGGTTTTGGAAACTTCTTGGGTTCATTTTTCTTCTAGACGTTTTATTCTGTCGCATATTTTCATATTCCCTTCTTCTAGATCTTCTATTTTCTTTTCCATTGTTGCTTCCAACGATTCCAATTTTTGTTCAATTTATATCTTCTATATTTTCTATCTTCTATTCCATTGTTTCTATGTTTTGTTCCATTTTGTCTTGGATTGCTTTTGAATTTTTACTTAATTGTTTCTTTCATTAATTCCTCATTTCATGTAATTTATGTTTAATCTCACTTTTCTATCGATTTAAATTTTCATGTAATTTATGTTCAATTCTCTTCTATTAATTTTCATATAATTTCTGTTCAATCTTATTTTTCATTCTATTTCTTAAAGCTTCCAAATATTTAAATATCTTTTCGTCCAATTTGCTAGTTTAAAATCTTGTTAAGAGCAACAAAATAAAAGAATTTAGTTTATAATGCACACGCACTTATTTATTTGTCTACACACAAATAACAACGTTAATTTAAGATTGATCAGTTTTTATATTAAAATTAGATACTTGCACTTTGCACTTACAATTAAAAAACAAAACACCCCACACCGATCACCAGTTGTTACGAACTTTATTGTTGTTTGTTTTTGTTATCGCAATTAGAAGCGCAAGATTAATAAACACAGTTGATCAAGTTATACTTATTCTTTATTTTACTCGTACAGTTCTATAACTTGTATACAAACACATCAACTATTACATACATTTAATTTATACCAACTTAACATGACGAGTAATAACTTCGGATTGATTCCTAAATTTATGCTAGAAGATAACTGAATGTTTTCAAACGGAGTTCTAAAAACGCAGCAATTATTCTATTTTATTCTGAGAACTCCAGTGGCGTAACATAAAGAGTTAAGTTTTATAAAGAAATAAAAATATAGTTTGCAATTTTTTTTCTTTTAAGAGTTTCTTTTATAAAACATAACCCTTTACATGTGTAGTGCTATAATCTTATCACTTCTTTCAAATATATTTCTTTTACGTAATTTTGTTTCGAATAAAAGTTTTGTTTAAACAATTTTTTGATTCGATAAGTAATTTGTTTAGAAAAACCTACCACTTTTGATATAGAGTTCTATAAATCGTATCACTTGTTTATTTTAGAGAGAAACGGTGAAACGTTGGATTCAGTGTAATAAAATCGGAGAATTGGCCAGGGCCAATATATATTACAACGCAGGCTGAAGATATACAAAGGGTTGATAATCAGCGTTTTTTGTCATCCGTTGAAGTCAAAGAACAACTCCAAATACCATTGCCGTCAACAAGCTCGACAAATTTTATTAACACCGAAGCATGCAGCAAGACGAGAAGAATTTTGCCACGTAAACATTAACAAGGACTGGTCAAACGTCAAATTTTCCGACGAAAAAACATTCGTCGTCGCTAGATGGGCCTGTCCAATTATGACGAAATGGGACAAGCACATAGAAAATGTTCTCCCTAAAAAAAGAAGCGGCCAAATCAACACTGAATATTGAGGATGGATGTGCCACAGCCAACGTCAAGGTACTAAAAGAAGTGATGCTACCTAGCGTACGAGCTATTTTTCCAGAAACAAAATAGAAACTTTCTTTTTTAAACAAGACAATTACACAATCCACACTTCGTGTATTGTGCGAGATTAATTTACAGATCACCCGTAACCTACAATATCACCGGACCTCAATCCAATTGAAAATTTGGGCGCAGCTAGCGTGAGGGGTTGGAACCATTTTAACGAGGGCGTTAGAGAACGAAATGCTAATGAATTAACACGTCATGTAACAGTGTCATGGGAGTCTCTTAGAACCAGATATTTGTGATGCCTAATAGGTTACAAAGTTGCATAGAAAGCAATGGATATTATACCCAGTATTAGAAATGATTTTTTCTATATTTATAATTTTTATGTTCTTTTAAACGTCCAATTATTTTTTTTGCAAATAAAATATTAAAACAAATGCAACGTAATGTTTGTATTATTATTGTAAAGTTGGCTTTTTTGATTTGTCATTAAATAGGATTAAGTTTGGAAGGGATGCCGTTTCTTTTCTTAGACTGTAACCTTCTACTTACACTAATACCTACAACATTTCATTACCTATGACCATGACTGTACAACGTTTACTTTTCTGATAAGTCCTACTTTCACTTCATGGGAAGGTTAACCGCCATATCTGTAGATTCTGCAACGACACAAATCGTCATTTATTGCGAGAAGCTCAACATCAGCAAAAGCCAAACGTATGGGTAGGAATTTTTGGAGGACATTTAGTTAAATGTTCTCCTTAATTATTAACTGGACCCCTAACAAACGTTAGGCCTTTAATAGGATTGTGCCGAAGGATTCTGACAATTTTCAGTTGCTGATTGTGAAAAAGCTTGAACAAATCAGCAACCGAAACGTCGGATAATGAAGTAACTTTGATGTTATTGAGTCAGAATCCTTCGCACTTCTTATGAAGGGTTATTGTGTGTTGGAAATCACTTAGTTGGACCCTAGTTTATTGACGGTAATTTAAACGGTGCAATTAAATTATATTAAATTAAATACCTTTTTCTTCTCATTTTTTCATATTTCTAGAAAACTATTACTTAGTGAGATATTCAAGCTGAATCCTTTGAGATAGAATATTATTTATATAATAATTAATAACACTGGTACAGTTTTAAATAAATAAAAGTCTGTTAAAATAACGACCATCAATCACAAAATATTACACAAATATTAACGAAATACGCAACCGAATAAACAGGACATCAATGCAAGAACTCCAAAAATTTAATAATAATAAATACTTCCAAAATTCCACATTTTTTATCTCTTTAAGTGAATACTCAAATACAATAAACGTAAAATGAAAATATTGGACAAAAGATTTAAAATCAATCCGATCTCAAATAAAAATCGACTTCGTCTGGAAATAAAGCACGAAGATTTTACAATTACTTTTCAGACAACACAGTTGTATAGCAAATGCACCAACATTACAATAACTTGTATACGTATAGTAAACTTCTCTGCGAGAATGAGAAATTTCTATCGTCGAAGGAAAATGTACACCGGAAATTAACGTCAAAACTGGATTCTAAAGCTCCATTTCCTATACTAAAATAACGTAATAGGGGCATTCGATATTTTCTAAAACAAAGATCGATAGTATTGCTACTTTAAATTCCAAATAATGTTATTATCTGAAATAATGGCGAAATTTATTGTTATCTTTCAGTTTTTTAATACTACCCACATTATCAAATTTCTGTGGCATTTAAAAGTATAAAAGTGTGTCAAATTTCATTCAGTTTATAATAATAATGTCAGCGTTTCCCGTCCAAATTCTGTTTTAGTCTCTTGTGTATATAAATATTTAAGTTTGCAATTTTCCAATTTCAGCGGATATTTTCCAGCCATTACTGTGTATTTACTTTCATTATCGCGGAACCTTTTATTGCACAGCTTTATTTGTGTATATTCCCTTTTGCTTTTTGGCTTTAAAAAAAAAATAATTACAAAAATACGGTTTTAATCTAACTGATGTAATTCCTAAATGCTAATTATAAAGCGTTTTAAAATGAACAAATTCCATTCTAATAAAATTAATAAAATTATCGCCTTTTTTATGTAACTTGGCCGATTTAATTTCAGTAATAAAATTTGAAAAAAAACATAAAAGTTAATCGATGTAAGAAATTATTATTTACTATCAAAGCTTTGATATATAATATCTAACCAATTTTAACCATACTAACTGCAATCTAAATCAATTTATTTCTACGCATTATATATTTTAATAATCCACTAACAATCAGTTAAATTATTAGCTTTACTCTTATGTTTGTAGGCGCATTTTACGGATACCCACGCTCCACAATCAGTAATAAAAGAAATAAAATAAAATACACGCCATAGATCAATCTTTATAGAACCTACAGTCAAAGTTTTATTATCTTCATCTATTGAGAAAAAAAGTTCTAATGTAATTCGCTCATTTGAAAAGGTATTAAGGTTTTTACTTCTTGTACATGGTATGTTGTAAAATAAATAAATAATATAAATAAGAGACTTAAAATTTAATATGTATTAAGCAGAGACAGAGACAGTACGAGTCGTACGTTGGCGGGAAGTGAGATGTGCAGATTGCACCATAACAATGCATTACTGCAACCAGATATTTTAAAATGATCCATGTTGGATATATACTACAAATAAAGTTGGGACTCAATAGTTTTTACTTTAATAGTAAT
The DNA here is from genome assembly GCA_030710515.1 of Abscondita cerata. NCBI lineage: Eukaryota > Metazoa > Arthropoda > Insecta > Coleoptera > Lampyridae > Abscondita > Abscondita cerata. The sequence continues at coordinate 116,889 of JALBCR010001175.1, forward strand.
GTAATCGAAATAGTGTATTTATGTACGGTTTAGTTCCTCCTTGAAAGTTAGATTCTCTTTATATTTACCTTCTTGTAGGACGTTTATTTTCCCCTCCTACAAGAAGGCAAGTATACAAGAGAATCGAACTAGTCAGCTTTATTTATCTCAACATTACCATCTTAATTATAAATTTCCAGTCTGTTTATAATATAATTGTTTAGACGATCAATTACTAACATAAAGTTAGTCTTAAAATTCTTAAATTCCTAAATGGTGTTACTAAATTTTGACCCGAGTTTATTTCATGAATATTCTTTACGAGTGTAAAAGTGCATTCTTGGTTGCAGCTACTGTTCTGCATCTGACTATACTTCTGTAGCAAACACCGCGTATAGAGAGTTTCTCTGCAGTTTCTCAAAGTACATCTCCTGGATGACAAAAAAATTTGGGTGTTTTCCTTCCAACCAATATTCAAACAATTGGAGAAAGGTAATTAAATTTTCTATAAATCACCTCAGAACAAGTTTTTAGTAAAAACCAATACTTTTCATTTCAAACAGCATTCTTTGTTTTAAAGTTTGATATTTTTATGATTTTTCCAAATTTCCTCGGAAACTGTAGAGTTTAGCTTAAATATGTTCTGGGGTTTTTTATTCTCTGATATCTAAGCTTTACATAAAGCACTTAATTTTTATTGTCGGTCCGAAACTTCAAATTATATTACCCATGATACAGTACCAATAGGCATATTGTTAATATATTTATTATAACGCGTGATTCAAAAAATTTTTCATCAAACTTTGGCATGAACGACAAAGCAAGATATAACCGGTGTACCTTAGCTTAGCTTGCACATTTGTCAATTCTGACAGATTTAATTTCAATTTATGATTGTGTTGACATTATGGCTTTCACCGACCACCATACACGCTGCATGTTAGAAATGTATTTTCGAAACAGTGTAAGAATTGATGGGCAATGGGTTTATTCTACTCGTGCTGCGTTTCAAGAATTCCAAGAAACCTTTCATGAAGTGATCGTTCACTTTGATCGATTTAATAGACATCTTGTAGACTTATTCAGGGAAACGGGAAGTGTAGAACGTAAAGAAGGTAGCGGAAGATCAAGGGTGCGAACTGAGGAGAATATTGAAATTGTAAAGCAAGTTATTGATGAACAGCCAAATACATCAATACGTCATTTACAACAGCAAGTGAATTTGCCCTATTCCACTTTCAACGTATTCTGAAGCAAGAAGCAGAAGATGTCTAATCTGATCTATTTTTTTAAGGTCAACACCACTCTTACTAGTCAGTTCAAAACGTAAATTTTAAATCAGGTGAGTATTCCTCCAAAATTATAAGTTTTATATAAAGTTTGCTCTTCTCGAGCCCTTCTAGGTAGAGGTGAATGAAACAACAAACTCAATACGTTGTCAACGCCGACGTTTAACTCTTATTTGTTATGAGCGTTGGTAAAGCCCTACGCATAGGGGGCGAAATGTCGGCGTTGACAACGTATTGATTCACCTCCACCTAGAAGGGCTTGAGAAGAGCAAACTTTATTTAAATTTTAAACTTTCAGGAACACCTCAACGTTGTGAGATACCGTTTGGAAATTTTATTTATTTTTTATTTTTTATTTATTTATTTATTTATTTATTTATTTATTTATTTATTTATTTATTTATTTCTAAACAGACATTAATGTCAAATTATAGAGAAAAAACTAATAATTTACATATGAAATATTCAGAACAAAAAGAAAAATCTAAATTCAAATCCAAATTAAGATACATTTGAAAGTTCAATTAAACAATTTTAAATTCTTTGGGACGTGCCTTAAATATATCAATATGATCTTGGATGGTATGATATAAAATATACATGCGATACAATGGTGAGTTGAAATGATGCAGTGTGTAAGGGTCTTGTACTCAAAAGTTAGATTATTTCGACCACATAAGCGTGGAACATGAATATTTATCGAATTTAATATGAACGGATCATCAATAAGAAAATTTATGATTTTGTGCAGATAATATATACATATATGGTTATGCTTAGTTTTGATCGGTATAAAGTTGAATTCGCTTAACACAACTATTGTAACTAATATTATAAGGAGGAAAAGAATGGTGTTTGTAAAGGTACAAATATTTAAGAAAGCGTTTTGTACTTTCTCTAACAGATTTACAAACTTAATTTGCTTTGGGGACCAAACACAAGCGCAGTAGGTTAATTTACTTAGAACTAATGATTCATATAATTTTATGATAGATTCAGTGGAGGTAAACTCCTACAGTTTCGAATAATAAATCCAAGGGTCTTGCTTGACTTATTAACAATATGATTGATATAAGCATTAAAATTATACCTAAATCCTTTACTGAGTTAGACCGGGTAATTTCTTTCTCATCAATTTTATACCTATGTATAAATGGATTCTTTTTCCTGAAAGTACGACACCACACTAGATTTGGCGATATTTATAGGTAGCCCATTGTTATTGCACCATTCATTCATCAGTGTCAGACTATTCTGTAACGTTGCGCAATCCTCCATAGAGTTGATTACATAAAACAATTTAATATCGTCCGCATATAGAAGATATTGGCTACAAAGTACACTACACACATTATTTATGAACAACAGAAATAGCAAAGGTCCTAAGTTGGAGCCTTGAGGCACACCACTTACACTATTATACTTTTTAGAAACATTGTTTTTGAAGTACACAAAATTTATACGATTAGATAAGTAAGACGAGATCACCGTTATGATGTTACAGCTGATATCAAAAATTTTCATATACTTAATAATAAGTGCATGTGGTAATCGATCAAAAGCCTTGCTTAAATCCGTGTATATTATATCAATTTGATTGTTCTTGTCGAGTTCGCTTGAGATAACTTGACTTATATTTATTAAGTTCGTTTCGGTCGATCGCTTTTTCATAAACCCATGCTGATGTGGTGATAAAGTAGAAGCTACAGTAGTATATAGTTCTTCTGCTAACACACTTTCAAAAACTTTAGAAAAATTACACAAAATTGCTATGGGACGATAGTTAGCAATATCATTTATGTCATTAGATTTATATACAGGAGTAATACGACTGACCTTTCAGAGTGTTGGAAATACCCCTGAGGCAAGTATAACATTGAATAAATGCGTTAATGGCTTGACAAAGATAGATGCACAATATTTAACCAAAAGGCCGGTATTTGATCATTGCCCATAATAAATGAAGCTTTGATTTTGTTTAGGTGTCGAAGCACGATGTTTTCAGTAACTTTGTAATTTCCTATCTGGTCCTTGACATGTTTGCTCAGGAGTTTTCAGTGTTCCTTGTAAATGATTTACTGAAATGTTCAGCAAACCCATTTAAAATATCCTGCGGTGTCCTAAGTTCCACATTATTGTAAACCATACGCCCGGGTATTCTTGAGGTACAACGCTTGCTGCTAATAAAGGTCCAGAATTTTTAGGATCGTGGTTAATATTATTTTCTATGTTTTTATATAATTTCGGTAGCACCCGCGTTCAGATTGTTTAAATATTTTACGCGCATTTCTGAATGCAGATCTGTTAGCTACAGTTGGATAGGATATAATTTTTATGATATTTAGTTTTGATCTTTAATAAGTTAATTACTTTACTATCATACCAAACAGGATAACATCTAACTGGTGACTTTCTGTGTTTCAACGGAACGTAGGTGTTAAACAGATTGTAAATTTCCGCATATACATGTTGGCAGCAGTCATTTGCTTCATGTGAAGAAAATACATTCGACCAATCCTCAGTTGAGAGAGATGTATATAATGATAGAACGTCTGCTTTTTTAAAGTTATAACTAGACCTAGATGTAGTACTAGTAAAATTACTATTTGTTGATATTGATAAATTAAACATTAGCGCTGGATGATGCCCATCTTTGGAGACCAGAGTGTCTTCTGCCTTTCTAACATTGCAGATAATGCTTTTAGATACAAACACCAAGTCCAGTAATCTATTGTTTTTATTCAGCAAATCGTTACATTGTTGCAAGTCATTGATGACCATAAAATCATTTAAGCAACTTATTTTAGAATTTATTTTGTTGTTTATTAACCATTCGCGATAAGCTGGTAAATTAAAAATCACCTATTAAGATTATGCTAGAAAAATTTACATTAGATTCAAGGTAGTTAAAAACAATTCATATACTTCCAACCTGGATTCAGGGGGTATATATGTGCAAATGCAAATAAATTGTTTATTATTTAATGTAATTTTAGCAGCTACAACGTCTATTTCATCAATTGGCAAGTTTAGCGGAATACGAATGCAATCAATTGTATTTTTAATTCCTATAAGTGCACCTCCTCCCCTTTTATTTGACGTTCTATCCGATCTTAATATACAGTAATTATTAGGAAATAGTTCATAGCTGTTGATGTTATCCTTTATCCACGTTTCAGTTAAAAGTATGATGTCAAAGTCACTTGCACAAATATTATTATAAAGTTTCACACATTTAGAATTTAAACCACGTACATTCTGATAATAGAAGGAAACATTATTAATTTTATTTACATAATTAGTTAGTTTTTTTTCACATTATTTTTGTTTTCTACAATCTGTGGTATACCATATATGTATTTGATGGTTAGGTTCACTTTTCCATTATCATGTTGATCTTTTAATTCGGTTCGTAGTTGTCTAAGATATTCTTGTTGAGCACGCGATAGATCGGACGAAATCTTGATATTACCGAATTTAATTGAGGTTGACTCTCTTAGCACGTTTTTAGCTTTAGATACAATTTCAAAAATTATTTTGATAGGACGTATTTTATTGGTAGGAAATGAGCCAAGCCTTATGATCTTAACAGTACTTACGCTCACGGAAAGATTTTTAAATAAATTCATAATATATAAAGTGTCATCACTTATCCTGTCCTTACTATCAGCCTTAGACGACTCCGGAACATTGTACAATATGATATTACAAGCACGCTGTTTCTGATCTTGGATTTCACTCATATACTGAAAAGGATTCCGCATTTTGATAGTATCTTTAATTTTGATAATTCAGATTTGAGTTTTTTGTTTTCATCTTCAATCGTTACTATACGTTCATTTAAGATTTTAAATTTATTTGATATTGTTAATAACAAGTCTTTTTAAATGATTCAAATTGATTTTCTAATATGCGGTGCATCGTCGTTTCAAATTCATTTGTATTAAAGTCTGTTGGAGTTTCTGTACAATCATTGTTCGGTAAGCACGACTAGCACACCCACTTATCGCCATCAGTTAGATTGGATTGAGATAAGTAGTAATCAATTCTAAAATTTTGTAGCTGGGAGCACACAGGGTGTACCCAAACTTTGCATTCCAGTGCATTTGAGCGATGGCTAATGTATTTATGGCAGATATTACAATTTTGAACCATTTTTGCAAAGTATACGTATTTTCCAAAAGTGATAAGAAAACAATGACCTTACAATTTACTTTTACTATTGAAATGTACAGATTTTATTAAGAATAGTTGTAAAATATGGTTTACTTGCCCCAATTTTTTTAATTAGTACAATATTTGTACATCGAAACGTCGATTTAATATTCACAAATTAGATTTTTACAAATTAAATTTTAATTTTATCACTTACTCGTTTAATCGTTTTTCACACGCTCAAAACACGTCTTTACTGTTCACGGGTATACAAACCTTGTTGAATGACGAATTAACCCAAGGCTATTTCCAGCAAGACGCACCGCATTCATACAACTTGGGCAAACATAAACTTTTTAATGCAATTCTATGGTAATAGGTTTAGTAGTGTATATATGCCACAAGAGTGGCCTCGCCGATCTTATGATCTGATCCCATGTGACTTTTTTTGTGGCCATACATTAAAAACTCAATATTTAGTACACCTGTGGTCGATATCGAAGATCTCCGACAAAGGATTAGCAACAAATTTGAGGAGATTAATAATTTGCCAGGGATGCTGGAAAATGTTATCAATTCAGTTAACAGAAGAGTTAGGTTGTGCATAGATGAAGATGGTGGGCATATCACCCATCTGTTTTAAGTTAAATTTTATCATTAGATTATTTTTAAATCATTTACATTTGTTGCATTAAAATGTTCCTTTAAATTGAAGTATTTTCTTTTCCGATTTGCCGATTAATAATTCAGATGACTTCAATAGTACTTTGGTAGGTCAAGCACATTCAGTTTTATGGATTTAGAGTAGACGTACGTGAATTTTTTCATGATCCACTTTGATGAAAATTTTTTTGAATCCCGGGATATAATTCAATAATAAATTTCATAATATCCAAATAATGTATTTACATATACGTTAGTATTTTAGTGTTCAGGTCACGGGTACCTTTAAAACGAATTCTTGCAGTCTTCTGCACATGAGCAAAACGTTAAGCACTGTACTTGTGATTATGATTTTGATTCTGTCTGCACTGGCAAAGGTACGTTGCGCATTTTCACACGTACAAGCACCCGTAAAATTGTTGGGAAATTTATTAATATGTTTACCTGGAAAGAGCAAATCTTCCTGTATTTCGAATCCAAATTCTTTCGGATCTGTAGAAGATTGACCACGTAGGCATTTCCAGGATGTTCCAGGAGATTATTTGCGTCACACAATCGGTCAGATAATTCAAAATTTAAGTTTTGCAAAGCTTCTCTTAAGATACGTGCGCTATCTGCAATAGGACAGCATGATCTTGCTTTATCGGCAAGTTCTTCAATTCGAATTCCAAAAGAAAAAAAAATAAAATGAATGTTAGCTTCATTTGGTTCGAAGAAGATAATAGTTGTACTATTTAATTTCAAAGTTGACGAAAGTAAGATCAGATTTGTTGATTTTTAACTTTTCTCGAACTTCCGTTAATTATATCCTACCCTACTCTAAGGCCTTCAGTTATTTCTTTTACAATTTCGTTAAAAGCTTCTCGTTTGGAAAATATTTTGAGCTAATTCTTTTTTATACGATCAGCATGGCAGTACAAATCTGCACCGAAAATCCTTTCAGGGTGTTGTACGTCAGATTCTTTTGCAATTAATTCTGTTGGCTTCTGTTTAATCTTTTCTAGATTATTCTTGCAGCAGTATTGTTTATAGAATTCGTTAACAACATTCGTTAGTAACATGGTAGTAATATGTTTCATCTCATTTTATCTCTCTTTACTCTCTCTCCTAATTAATGCTGCTTTACGAATTTTTTCTCTTCCATTTTCTGTTGTCAACAAAGATCCTTCTTTTTATGCACATATCACATAAGAATCACTCTTTGCATCCCAGAAGTGTATTTGTTTTAAATGAATATTTTCCATTTGTCTATCAAAACAAGTTTTTACAGCACACTAAAAGTCAATTGTATTGTACGTGTAACTTTACTACTTATACCGGGTGGTCCGTAAGTAATGGTACATAAAAATATGGGAGATTCTTCACTTCAAGATAAAGTTACGGACCACCGTGTATAAAACTAAACTGTTGCTCCACACTTGCAATGTATTTTAAAGGTAATAAATATTATACTCTCAAAGAAGTCACGTTTCAATAATGTTATTTATCAGTAGGTACAAATCATAGAGCATCGCAAAGTATATCATATGCTCTTCCTTTCGGCTGAGACCACGGACCATTACAGCTTAGGGCAGCAAACTAAGAATTTTATTAATCATTGCTTAATTTTTTAAACTTATATTTATAATAATAATAAGCTTTATTTAGTTAATAATAAACTATTATAATCTTACAATTTCATAAATTATATTATAAATGTTTTACTTAACTAAAATTTATTCTTAACATATAGTGTAGTTTTAAATTTGAAATCAGACATAGAGCTACTATATTTTATTTCATTTGGCAATTCATTAAATAACTTTAATCCTTTATAGTACAGTGAATTTTTGGCTACTAGTTTTATCGTATTTTGGTAATCTAAAGTTGTCTCTTTGTCTGGTTTCATATCCGTGAAACTCTCGATTGTGAAATAAATATGTATTAAGGTACCTCGGTAATTTGTTATTTAAACATTTATAAATCAAAAGTAATTATTAAATACTGTGTTTGCCAAATACTGAGTAAACTGGTTGTTTCTAACATATATTTTACGCTGGTTAATTTTGAACATCGTAATATAATGCGGAGGGCTTTGTTTTGTTGTTTTTGTAATTTATTTATTTCACTCTTCGTTGCTTAAAAAGATTATGGTACTACAATAATTAAAAAATAGGGCCTCTATAATTGAACGATATACTAATAATCTAATATCATAACTTAACTTATTCGAAATTTTCCTAAAAAGTTTATTTTCCCACTTACTTTCTTTTATTATATACTCCACATTTTTATTGAATTTTAGTTTGTTATCTCATAACAACACCTAAATATTTAAATTCCTCTTACTACCTCAATTTTGTTGTTTTCTACTACAATTTCGACATTTTCTAAATTTGTAGGTTTTTTAGTTCCTAGTATCATACATTTGGTTTTAGATACGTTTAATTTTAATTTATTAGCTTTGAACCAATTTGTTAATAACATCAAATCGTCATTAATAAGTTTAACAGTTTCTTGAACATTTTTTCCCGAAGCTGAGATAAGAGTATCATCCGCAAATAAATGAATAGAAGATGATTTTGGTACGGAAGCAATGTCATTTATATAAAGATTAAATAATATTGGACCTAGTACTGAACCTTGAGGGACTCCTAAACTATTTAGAATATTTTCGGACATTACGGTATCTATACGGGTTCTTTGGTAGCGATCATTAAGGTAACTTTCAAACCATTTATACTCGTTATTTAGTATTCCATAAAGTTTTAATTTATGAAGCAATCGTTTTCGACATATAAGTAGAAGGGGGGCACCGTGGACTTTGGACCCTAATTAGTAAAAGTGAACAGCAGCTAGCCTAATTAGGCTAACAGCCTCTCACCTACCTCTCACCCACCTCTCACCTCATCAGGCAGTTCCCTAATTAAGCCTCTCACCTCATTAGGCTGTTGTTGTCAACAGGCTGTTGACGTCAATGGAAAATACGGCCTCTCACCTCATTAGGCTGTTGTTGTTGAAGTTGATTTCCATCATGGCGGATGTTTCGGCGGTCGATTTGAATTTCCAACATGGCGTCCCATCATGGCGGATGTTTCGGCGGTCGATTTGAATTTCCAACATGGCGTCCCATCATGGCCTCCTAAAGTTTTTTTTATGAATTTAAAAAACTTGGTTGAGATTCGAACTTGCAACCATTGCATTACCGAGCCAAGGCTTTAACCACTAGGCTACGGCGACAATTGAAAGATGGAGTTTGAAGTTTGTATATAGCTGTAAAGGTTGATTAAGATGAATTAATGATGGTGTAAAATGTAGGATAAGACCTGTTGATTAAACATTTAATAAACAAGATGAAAAAGGATAAAAAACATATTTATCACTCTCATTCATTACAAACTAATTAACAACCAAAATAGCAATTACGTACCGCCATCTTGTATGATTAAACATTTAATAAACAAGATGAAAAAGGATAAAAAACATGTACATTTTTCTTTCTCATACTTTTATAAACTAGAAAACAAACACGAAAAACAATTACCTAAAGCGATTCAATATGGCTGTCAAACCAGTATGGCTTCAGAGTCAGTGCTAGATTTAAATTAAAGTTGTTGTACAAGGTTGTTTTTTCGAAAACATATTTTTCAAAATAAGTAATATACGTTTTTTCCCAATAACATTGACGTCATGATATCAGAATTGTATAAAAAGCGACGTCTTTGTGTCTAACATTTAGTCTTGAAGTGTCTCGACAGTACTTATTTTAAAATGGCTGGTAAATTCAAATTCAACTCTACCAAGAAGAACACAACTCCTTACCATAGGCCACAATCACCAGTGTACAGACCTTCAGAAGTGGACTATAAAATGTGCAACGATGCTCGAAAATCTTACGGTGTCACAACAGATGAAGAGTGTAAACAGAATCTAGAACAACGTGAGAAAAATACACTGCTTAATGAGGTATTTATTCCGCTAAACAAAAGTTATACCAAATCAGTTTGTTTTGGAATGGATGTTTACAATGATTTTAAACCTTGTTTAAAAATAATCAAATCAAGGTTTAATTCTACAGTACATTTTACGTTGTCACAATTTAAATCGTTTCTGGATGAACTAGATTATATCATTGAAACGCTCAACCATAAAGATGTTGGAAAATACGAGTTTGAAGATTATACAATCCACACAACAGAATTGAATGCTGTACGCTTCATATCAAAGAAGAACGATGAAAAGTATCAACTTTATTTAGGTCTTACTTCGCTACAATCTATTAGAAAAATGAAGAATTATTTTACATCTCGAATGCAAAAATTGGAAAAGTCTGATTTTCAATTTTATGAATTTGTTAAAGATGTGGTTAACATAATTGATAAAAAGAAAAATGTTGGTTATCAAGAGTACGTAGATATAGAAGAAATCGGGTATGACGACTTTATTAAAGTGTTGGATGAAAAATACAAGGAGAATATTACATTACAAGATTTAGTTAATAAATTTCCACATTTTGTAGCCTCACAATAAAAAATTATATGGAATCTTATGATGATCGGTTTTTGTACAAATAATTTTGTAATTATAATTTGTAAAATAAAATTGAGTATATTAACACGTTTAATTTAAAAAACCTCCTTACTCATCATTTAACTATCGACGAGTAATATGTATCAATTCGAACACCCATTTTCTGCGATTGTTGCAGGCCCTCAGGTTGTGGTAAATCATATTTCATTGTAAATTTCTTAAAAGAAATAAACGCAGTATGTGATGCTAAATTTGAAAAAATATTCTGGTTTTACGACGAGTGGCAACCCTTTACAAAAAATTACCTGAAGTGCAATTTCAAGAAGGCTTACCGAGTATGGATCTGTTTAACGGTGTAGAACCTGTTTTAATAATAATTGATGATTTAATGCGTGAAGCAAATGCTTCAATTGTAGATATATTTACAAAAGGTTGCCATCACCGTAATCTAAGTGTGTTTTTCCTAACTCAAAATATATTCCATCAAGGAAAAGGCCAGCGCGACATTTCCTTAAACACGCATTACATTGTATTATTCAAAAATCCGCGCGACAAAGCCCACAAAATCTTTATTAATTACATTAACCACGGCTTTAACAACTACTTTTAAATTTACAGCTGATTAAAATTTAACATGCTGAGGCTCGAACCATTAACGATTGATACACAAACTTTTGTAAACAGATGACACCATAGAAATAAAATGCAAAGTTTATTTTGAACAGTAAAATAAAATTAAAAAATAAAATAGTTGTCATGTATACTCAATGTATTACCAAACATCCGGTATGATGGAAATATTTGAAATCAAAAAATAGGTGATTAAAATGGGATGTCTATGTTACCAGCTATAAATATTTCATCTTTCTAAAATAAATACGTTATAGATTTTTTCTATATAATTTTTCATCTATATCGTTTAGTTTATTGATTTATCCCATCTAAATGTTCTACGCCACCGGTGTATTATTCTCCCAACTAAAACGTACATTTTTAAATTTTTTCTATCTAAAAATACGTCATCATGTTAAAATGATGCTCAGTGTAATGTTTTATACATATATGATATTCGTGTTTTGTGAAATAGTTTATAATGTACGTCATCTGTGTTTGTGGAATAACTTATAAAGTAATACATTTATGTATGTATATGAGATAAAACCTGAAACATCCGCTTTGACTAACATGGGTACAAAATATTTAGTTAATATCATGTTCTAAATATTTAATTGCATAGATATACTAATATTTTATTTGGTGTGATTAGTGGTTTATTAGAAAAAGCTAAGATTATAAACGATATTAAGTAATTAAGTAAATTAAGTCATACTTAAGTAGGATACATGTTAAAAATATCTTTGTGAATACGGTAGATGATGTAAAAAATCGTTTAGCGAAGTACTTCTATAATAAAATTAGTGCAACATTTGTTTTTTTCAACTTTCAAAAACAGAGTTTTGCATATCAAACGAATTTTTGTACAATAAAGTTTTTAATTGATTATCTTGTCAAACAGTGTATTAAGTTTGTCCATGGTTACATGTAAACATATTAGGTATTTTGAATGATTACATTTTTGGTTTTTTTTTTAACAATCGCCTTAATTGAGTGACGGAAAAGTTGTTTTTAACTTTCACACAATAGAGATATTCCGTAAACAAATCCATTAGTGGCAAGTACTTTTACATTTACATTTGATTAAAAAAATTTAACATACTGAGGTTCGAACCATTAACGATTGATACACAATCTTTTGTAAACAGATGACACCATTTTGACATGATGACTTATGATTTTTAAAAACATACCTGTTCAACATGTTAATTACATTAACTACGTATTTGACATATAGTTTTGAATTTACATTTGATTAAAAAAATCTTTAACATACCGAGGTTCGAACCATTAACGTTTGATACACCACCACTACGTATTGAACATATAGTTTTCAACTTTACATTTGATTAAAAAACTTTAACATACCGAGGTTCGAACCATTAACGTTTAATATACCACCACGTATTTAAAATATAGTTTTGAATTTACACTTGATTAAAAACTTTAACACTTCAGGGTTCGAACCATTAACGTTTCAATCACAAACACGAAAAAAAACAATTACCTAAAGCGCTTCAATATGGCTGTCAAACCAACATTTTTCTTTATTAATTACATTAACCATGGCTTTAACAAGTACTTTTAAATTTACACCGGATTAAAAAATTTAACATACTGAGGTTCGATATGGCTTCAGAGTCAGTGGTAGATTTAAATTATAACCTGTAGTGGTTGTACAAGGTTATTTTTTCGAACACATATTTTTCAAAATAAGTAATATACGTTTTTATTCTAAAACAATTTAAAACGTGGAATATCGAAAATAAAATTTTAAAAATTGGCGGTGAAGTTAATTTAAAAAATTTTAAATTAGAGTTTAAGTCGGTACTAAATTTTAAAGCTGACGAAAAAACCGAATAACAACGCAAATTAAATTTAAAAATCATAAAAAAAAATCCCGCGCACTAAGTTTTAAAGCTGACGAATAAAACCGAATGACAACGCAAATTAAATTAAAAAAAATCATAAAATAAAGTCCCTCGAGTGTTAAACAAATTGTTAATAAATATTTACAAAAGTTACCAATTGCAAAAATATAATTTTAAAACATGTAGAAAGTTGTTTGTCGAATTTTAAATAGAGGATTTCAAATGAAATCATTCGTTATAACATTAAAAAATAAAAAATGTTAATTATAAACGTTGCAATGAAAATAAAGAAATCATTCGTTAACATTGAAATGAAATTGGTTAAATAAATAAAAACGCAAAACAATTATAAACTTTTAATGAAATTAAATAAAACGTCAAGATAGTGGTAAAAATAATTTTTAAGTAGTTGTTAATGATTACGAGTTGCAAGGTATAATATTTTATTGCGTATGGCAATAACTAACCAATCTAAGAAACATATAGGTACTAAAATAACGAAAACAGAGAGATTTACAAAGTTGTATAAGTAAAAATTAAAACAAATACTAATATTGATATTCGAAAAAACACTTACCCTGTTGGAACAATTCACAAACATTTTATTTAAATGAACGCGTTTTAATTTATCAATATTGAAAAATACATGCACATACAAACTTGTTCAAAATCAAACTGACGGTAATTTCGGAAATTTCTAAAAAACGAAATTAAACGGGGAATTACTCAGCAAACTAATTACTGCACGACCTCCAAAATCAGTACACGCAGTTCAAACAAGAAATATTTTAACAATATAACTTAATTTCAAAATTAATAGATCTCAACAATTATGGTTCTAAAAAACAAAAATAAGAAATATATTGATAAAAACGTTAAAATAAAAAAAATTGAAATTATGAAAGTGTAAACTCTGAAAATAGAAATTTAGTTATAACAGGAAAGTTTGCTAATGATAATGAGTAATTACTTACGTACAAACAAGTCGATTAATGCTTACCTGGTAAACATTCTTTAACCACGTATTTGACATATAGTTTTGAATTTACATTTGATTAAAAAACTTTAACATACTGAGGTTCGAACCATTAACGTTTGAACAAAAATAACACTCACGTAGCACCATTTTGTATGACGTATGATTGATCATTTAGCACCATTTTGTATGACGTTTGATTAAAACATTTTAATAAACAAGATGAAAAAGGAAAAACATGTACATTTTTCCTTCTCATACTTTATAAACTATTTCACAAGCAAAAATAGCAACGCAAATTAAATTTAAAAATCATAAAATAAAATCCCGCGCACTAAATTTTAAAGCTGACGAATAAAACCGAATGACAACGCAAATTAAATTAAAAAGAAATCATAAAAAAAAGTCCCTCGAGTGTTAAACAAATTGTTAATAAATATTTACAAAAGTTACCAATTGCAAAAATATAATTTTAAAATATGTAGAAAGTTGTTTGTCGAATTTTAAATAGAAGATTTCAAATAAAATCATTCGTTATAACCTTAAAAAATTAAAAATGTTAATTATAAACGTTGCAATGAAAATAAAGAAATCATTCATTAACATTGAAATGAAATTGGTTAAATAAATAAAAACGCAAAACAATTATAAACTTTAATGAAATTAAATAAAACGTCAAGATAGTGGTAAAAATAATTTTTAAGTAGTTGTTAATGATTACGAGTTGCAAGGTATAATATTTTATTGCGTGTGGCAATAACTAACCAATCTAAGAAACATATAGGTACTAAAATAACGAAAACAGAGAGATTTACAAAGTTGTATAAGTAAAATTGAACAAATACTAATATTGATATTCGAAAAAACACTTACCCTGTTGGAACAATTCACAAACATTTTATTTAAATGAACGCGTTTTAATTTATCAATATTGAAAATTACATGCACATACAGACTCGTTCAAAATGAAACTGACTGTTAAGAATGCACTTTTCAACTATTAGAAATTTGTCGATGGCTATTAATCCACAAGGACTATTAATGTTTCGCTGGGGAAATTTTAACGACACTAATGAATAATTGACATTCCTCTGCTTTCAAAATTGTATAGTTTCTAGTGAATCATTGCAAATATTTAAAAATAATGTAAAATTTTAAGAAAAACGGAAAAAGATCGTATTCAGAATTTTGTTTTAAAAAACAATAAAGTACAATCGACAAACGAGTCATCAAAAACGAATGCGTGACATAGTATTAAACACTTAAAGGGTATAAATACAATAAAAAAGTACCCTCTAATCTGCAATAAAAAATATAAAACGTAATTTTATTTTGTAAGTGATTTCCGTTTACAAAATCAAAAAAACTAAACTCAAAAAGTTTACTCAAAAAAAAATATGAAACAATTAACACTAACCAAAATCTTCTTAAGGAAACAAACTATTTGCACCTACTGATTGAAATGCAATTTCGGAGTTTGAATCGCTAGCCTTTATTCACTAATTCAGTACAATCAAATTAATTCTTACTTCGAAAAACTGTTAATTGAATAAAACATAAATCTTTAGACAAAACGCTGTTAAAAATAATTCTTACACCCATTCCCGTCTTAATTGATACCTTTTACTGCCTAACAAATTTTGCATGGTTAACATTTACAGATTCTTTTATTGCCTGATACATAGTTACGAGTTTAATAATTTTACAGTACAGAATTTTTACAGTACAGAACGATAATGATCGTTGTTCATGAGTAGGTAAACTACAGATTTTCATCTGAATTTCAAATTTTCTTATATTTTACGTCACAACTAAAAGTTAAAAATTAAATTTAACTACAATTATTGAAAAATAAATCTTTATTTCGAATAAATTTTTATAAATTTAACAAAATCGTTTTTGTAAAACATAAATTGTACAATAAAATAATAAGATGGTCATTATTGATTAAATTAGTATCAAACAATTTCTAAAAATTCTAAAGTATTAATATTACAAAGTTTAAATAATACATACACAAGACAATACTGGCCGCAGAAACCTGAATGGAAATCTTGCAGTGTTTGAGCATTATAAACCCAAGTTCGACAATTACGATCTAAAAATTTTTGGTGATTATTTTCAGGAGGTCTTCCAAATGAATCAAAGTATTCTCCGTTTCCATATTCATCAATGAAAAATGCTGCCCAGTGTTGCCCTGGTCTGTTTGAGGGATCGGTGTTTGCAATTACAGCAGCAGGTCTCGGTATACGATGTGGAAGTTGATTAGAAGCACAGACAATGCGTTGCACATTCTTGATGCTCGGAATACTCTTCAGCTGGTGTGCAAGCTCGACCTGGTACATCTTTACCATTAGTTCTAGACCACTCGCATAAAATTAATGCATGCTCCAATGCACATGACTTCAAATTTTTATAGAAAAGACGTTTAAACCTACTCAAGTAGTTACATTCAAATTTTCTAATGCGTATAAAAAGATTAACATTTTTTCAAATTTCTTAATAGTTTCAAAAGAAGATGCTTCAGTGTTGAAGAAATTAATACAAAAATGAAATTTAATTCAATAAAAATTGAACTAACACATACGTTTGTTTGTTTTCTTATTAAGTGCCATTTTCATTTAAGTTCTGGTTTTTAAAATAAAATAAATTACTTATTACCTAACACTTTAGATTCCGCCAACTTCTTAATAGATTTAAATATATGCAAATTGTATAATTAAAAAACGTAATGATGAAGTTAAACATTGTCCAGTTGTTTCATAGAATTAGTAGTTTCATTTAAAAATTAAATTAAATACGTTTGAATACGATTCATTATTGTAACTATTTTTCTAGCAAACGAATAAACGATTTATGAGTATATTTAACTAAATAAATCTTTTTTTATTCGTCAAAAAGAAGATGCTGCAGTGTTGAAGAAATCAACCAATGATTATATACCTGTTATCGAAAAGATCTTAGGTAAAAAACTATTCAAGTGTATTTATGCAAAAACAGTCTTATTAGTTTAAACAATTTTAATTTTGTACAAACTTATACACAATGATTACACAAAATCAATTTCACATCTTAATAGTTTACAAAATTATTAATTCAACATTTTTATTAAAAATTTTTTAGTACCTAACACTTTAGATTCCGCCAACTTCTTAATAGATTTAAATATATGCAAATTGTATAATTAAAAACGTAATGATGAAGTTAAACATTGTCCAGTTATTTCATAGAATTAGTAGTTTCATTTAAAAATTAAATTAAATACGTTTGAATACGATTCATTATTGTAACTATTTTCTAGCAAACGATTAAACGATTTATGAGTATATTTAACTAAATAAATCCCAAATAAAATATTAAAATATTTATTAAAATCAAATATTTTCGAATACAAGATTAACAGATGAACATTTTACACCTAAACTAATCAATGCGATTGCTTCAGGTTGTAAACTCTTGGTGAACTCCTCCGTCAATACTTCAACCACTCTCTTTGGTAGAAAAACTTTACATGTGGTGGTTATGCATAAAAGCATATCTTCCCCATTTGGACGTTCCTAATACAATCTTCGATATTGGGTATTTTTACCCACCTCTAGATCTGAAGATTTAAACGTTGGTAACTCAGTTGTTTGAGACATAGCTGCCTTGTTTAATATCGATAAATCCATTCTATAAAATTAAAAATAAAATAAATAAAATTACAATAAAATGTAACACATATAGTAGTTTTTTTCAATAAACTATTATAAATAATAACTTACGTTTTTATTATTTTTCTTTAACAGGTTTCTTATTTTTGACTCGACTTGTTTATGATGTATTGTAGTGATTGGTATACGGTTTTATACCATTCAGTTAATTATTGTTATACGTCATTCTATTAACAAGATTTTTGAAAGTTGTTTTTTGTCAATTTTATAATAATGAAATGGTTTTACCAGCTCATAAAACTAAACTATACACGTTGAAAAATATTAAGACCCGTATGATCTATATTGGAAATACTTTATTTACATTCACGTTAATATAAATATAAAATATGTATATTTTGATTATTCACGAAGTCGTATTTTTAATTTCATCAATTAGAAAATTAGTATGTATAGTACAGGTCGTGTAACAATAAGTTTTTAGTATATCTTAAAACATATTTAATTGCTTCCTTCAAATTTTTTATATTCGTCATCTGAAGCTGATTGAACATCATTACAGAATCATTCAAGGTTCAGATTATGGGAGTTAACATCTTTTACTTTATTCAATATAAACTCTTGCATTGTGAATAAAGTTTGAAGACTATGATGTTTAATGTATAATTCAAAAATTTCAATGTGATAAATTGCATTTGTCAAACGTGTACATCTCGAGATACTTAGCATCATTGTTATGTGTTCGCCTACATGTTACAAAAGAATCTTATGCGTTATCGTTGTAATGTTTCTTTTGATTTTGTTAGAACCACTACAGTAATAATAAAATGTTTTTTTGTAAACGTCTTACACTCTTCCTTAGAATGGTTCTCGGTTTAGGCAAATTTTCTACTAATTTAATTGTATTTTTTTTGATAGAATAAGATGGTTTGAAATTAATTTCTTTTGATATAACGCGGGATAGAAATTTAGAAATAAAAGTATGTTGGTGAAGATTTGTAATTAACTATTGGTCTAATAGGATGGTTGGTTTTATGTATTTTAGGTAAAGAGTATAAATTTGGAATTTTTGGATTTGAGATTTTGATGTTTGTAGAATATACATTAAAGAAACTAAATGTTCCTTGAGTTTCATAAATGATTTTGGAAGTTCGTAAATTAAATTTATTGAATGGTGAAGATTGTAATTTTGTGAAGTCAGATGAGTTAAGAAATAATTGGTTTTTATTTTTAATTTAATAGTATGCAATTTTGGGAAAGTTGTAATGTCAGTTTCACCAGCGAGACATTAAAAGTCCTTATGGCTTAATTGCTTTCAACAAATTTTTAATAGTAGAAAAGTGCATTCTTTAATTTAATTTTTATCATATTGTATTTTGTTTAATTTAATTCATTTAAAACGTTTGTGTTTTTTCAAAGTTTTTGTTTTTTTTTATCACAAGGATATAAAGTTTTAGAAATTTTTGAAGTTTGGGAGTACGAGATTGCACAGTATTTTATTCGTCAGCTTTAAAACTTAGTGCGCGGGATTTTATTTTATGATTTTTAAATTTAATTTGCGTTGTTATTCGGTTTTTCGTCAGCTTTAAAATTTAGTACCGACTTAAACTCTAATTTAAAATTTTTAAATTAACTTCACCGCCAATTTTAAAATTTTATTTTCGATATTCCACGTTTTAAATTGTTTTAGAATAAAAACGTATATTACTTATTTTGAAAAATATGTGTTCGAAAAAATAACCTTGTACAACCACTACAGGTTATAATTTAAATCTACCACTGACTCTGAAGCCATATCGAACCTCAGTATGTTAAATTTTTTTAATCCGGTGTAAATTTAAAAAGTACTTGTTAAAGCCATGGTTAATGTAATTAATAAAGAAAAATGTTGGTTTGACAGCCATATTGAAGCGCTTTAGGTAATTGTTTTTTCGTGTTTGTGATTGAAACGTTAATGGTTCGAACCCTGAAGTGTTAAAGTTTTTTAATCAAGTGTAAATTCAAAACTATATTTTAAATACGTGGTGGTATATTAAACGTTAATGGTTCGAACCTCGGTATGTTAAAGTTTTTTTAATCAAATGTAAAGTTGAAAACTATATGTTCAATACGTAGTGGTGGTGTATCAAACGTTAATGGTTCGAACCTCGGTATGTTAAAGATTTTTTTTAATCAAATGTAAATTCAAAACTATATGTCAAATACGTAGTTAATGTAATTAACATGTTGAACAGGTATGTTTTTAAAATCATAAGTCATCATGTCAAAATGGTGTCATCTGTTTACAAAAGATTGTGTATCAATCGTTAATGGTTCGAACCTCAGTATGTTAAATTTTTTAATCAAATGTAAATGTAAAAGTACTTGCCACTAATGGATTTGTTTACGGAATATCTCTATTGTGTGAAAGTTAAAAACAACTTTTCCGTCACTCAATTAAGGCGATTGTTAAAAAAAAACCAAAAATGTAATCATTCAAAATACCTAATATGTTTACATGTAACCATGGACAAACTTAATACACTGTTTGACAAGATAATCAATTAAAAACTTTATTGTACAAAAATTCGTTTGATATGCAAAACTCTGTTTTTGAAAGTTGAAAAAAAACAAATGTTGCACTAATTTTATTGTAGAAGTACTTCGCTAAACGATTTTTACATCATCTACCGTATTCACAAAGATATTTTTAACATGTATCCTACTTAAGTATGACTTAATTTACTTAATTACTTAATATCGTTTATAATCTTAGCTTTTTCTAATAAACCACTAATCACACCAAATAAAATATTAGTATATCTATGCAATTAAATATTTAGAACATGATATTAACTAAATATTTTGTACCCATGTTAGTCAAAGCGGATGTTTCAGGTTTTATCTCATATACATACATAAATGTATTACTTTATAAGTTATTCCACAAACACAGATGACGTACATTATAAACTATTTCACAAAACACGAATATCATATATGTATAAAACATTACACTGAGCATCATTTTAACATGATGACGTATTTTTTAGATAGAAAAAAATTTAAAAAATGTACGTTTTAGTTGGGAGAATAATACACCGGTGGCGTAGAACATTTAGATGGGATAAATCAATAAACTAAACGATATAGATGAAAAATTATATAGAAAAAATCTATAACGTATTTATTTTAGAAAGATGAAATATTTATAGCTGGTAACATAGACATCCCATTTTAATCACCTATTTTTGATTTCAAATATTTCCATCATACCGGATGTTTGGTAATACATTGAGTATACATGACAACTATTTTATTTTTTTAATTTTATTTTACTGTTCAAAATAAACTTTGCATTTTATTTCTATGGTGTCATCTGTTTACAAAAGTTTGTGTATCAATCGTTAATGGTTCGAGCCTCAGCATGTTAAATTTTTTAATCAGCTGTAAATTTAAAAGTAGTTGTTAAAGCCGTGGTTAATGTAATTAATAAAGATTTTGTGGGCTTTGTCGCGCGGATTTTTGAATAATACAATGTAATGCGTGTTTAAGGAAATGTCGCGCTGGCCTTTTCCTTGATGGAATATATTTTGAGTTAGGAAAAACACACTTAGATTACGGTGATGGCAACCTTTTGTAAATATATCTACAATTGAAGCATTTGCTTCACGCATTAAATCATCAATTATTATTAAAACAGGTTCTACACCGTTAAACAGATCCATACTCGGTAAGCCTTCTTGAAATTGCACTTCAGGTAATTTTTTTGTAAAGGGTTGCCACTCGTCGTAAACCAGAATATTTTTTCAAATTTAGCATCACATACTGCGTTTATTTCTTTTAAGAAATTTACAATGAAATATGATTTACCACAACCTGAGGGGCCTGCAACAATCGCAGAAAATGGGTGTTCGAATTGATACATATTACTCGTCGATAGTTAAATGATGAGTAAGGAGGTTTTTTAAATTAAACGTGTTAATATACTCAATTTTTATTTTACAAATTATAATTACAAAATTATTTGTACAAAAACCGATCATCATAAGATTCCATATAATTTTTTATTGTGAGGGCTACAAAATGTGGAAATTTATTAACTAAATCTTGTAATGTAATATTCTCCTTGTATTTTTCATCCAACACTTTAATAAAGTCGTCATACCCGATTTCTTCTATATCTACGTACTCTTGATAACCAACATTTTTCTTTTTATCAATTATGTTAACCACATCTTTAACAAATTCATAAAATTGAAAATCAGACTTTTCCAATTTTTGCATTCGAGATGTAAAATAATTCTTCATTTTTCTAATAGATTGTAGCGAAGTAAGACCTAAATAAAGTTGATACTTTTCATCGTTCTTCTTTGATATGAAGCGTACAGCATTCAATTCTGTTGTGTGGATTGTATAATCTTCAAACTCGTATTTTCCAACATCTTTATGGTTGAGCGTTTCAATGATATAATCTAGTTCATCCAGAAACGATTTAAATTGTGACAACGTAAAATGTACTGTAGAATTAAACCCTGATTTGATTATTTTTAAACAAGGGTTTAAAATCATTGTAAACATCCATTCCAAAACAAACTGATTTGGTATAACTTTTGTTTAGCGGAATAAATACCTCATTAAGCAGTGTATTTTTCTCGTTGTTCTAGATTCTGTTTACACTCTTCATCTGTTGTGACACCGTAAGATTTTCGAGCATCGTTGCACATTTATAGTCCACTTCTGAAGGTCTGTACACTGGTGATTGTGGCCTATGGTAAGGAGTTGTGTTCTTCTTGGTAGAGTTGAATTTGAATTTACCAGCCATTTTAAAATAAGTACTGTCGAGACACTTCAAGACTAAATGTTAGACACAAAGACGTCGCTTTTATACAATTCTGATATCATGACGTCAATGTTATTGGGAAAAAACGTATATTACTTATTTTGAAAAATATGTTTTCGAAAAAACAACCTTGTACAACAACTTTAATTTAAATCTAGCACTGACTCTGAAGCCATACTGGTTTGACAGCCATATTGAATCGCTTTAGGTAATTGTTTTTCGTGTTTGTTTTCTAGTTTATAAAAGTATGAGAAAGAAAATGTACATGTTTTTATCCTTTTCATCTTGTTTATTAAATGTTTAATCATACAAGATGGCGGTACGTAATTGCTATTTTTGGTTGTTAATTAGTTTGTAATGAATGAGAGTGATAAATATGTTTTTTATCCTTTTTCATCTTGTTTATTAAATGTTTAATCAACAGGTCTTATCCTACATTTTACACCATCATTAATTCATCTTAATCAACCTTTACAGCTATATACAAACTTCAAACTCCATCTTTCAATTGTCGCCGTAGCCTAGTGGTTAAAGCCTTGGCTCGGTAATGCAATGGTTGCAAGTTCGAATCTCAACCAAGTTTTTTTAAATTCATAAAAAAACTTTAGGACGCCATGATGGGACGCCATGTTGGAAATTCAAATCGACCGCCGAAACATCCGCCATGATGGGACGCCATGTTGGAAATTCAAATCGACCGCCGAAACATCCGCCATGATGGAAATCAACTTCAACAACAACAGCCTAATGAGGTGAGAGGCCGTATTTTCCATTGACGTCAACAGCCTGTTGACAACAACAGCCTAATGAGGTGAGAGGCTTAATTAGGGAACTGCCTGATGAGGTGAGAGGTGGGTGAGAGGTAGGTGAGAGGCTGTTAGCCTAATTAGGCTAGCTGCTGTTCACTTTTACTAATTAGGGTCCAAAGTCCACGGTGCCCCCTTCTACTCATATAGTTTCAAATGCACGTTTTAAATCTACAAAAACCGCTATTATTACTTGATCTTCTTCTAATTCATTTTTCCAGTTTGCTAAAATGAGATTTAGCGCTGTTTCGCAGGAATGCTTACTTCTGAAACCCGATTGTGCATCATTAATTATATTTTCCTGTTCCAAATAATCGACTAGTTGTCTCTTTACTACTATTTCTAAAATTTGTTCTAATTTAGGTAATATATTAATTGGACGAAATTCCTCACATTTTTTCGTATTTTGTATTTTTGGGATGGGAATAACCGTATTTATTTTCCAAATATTAGGGACCGTTCCTATTTCTAAAGATTCATTTATTAAGTCTACTAAAATATTTCCTACCACCGAAATACATCGCGCAATATCTTAATCGAAATATTATCTACACTGTTTGATTTTTAATTCCGTTAATTATTTCTTCTAGTTGTCTTATAGACACACTTCTAAATTTAAATTTGTTTACGGCTTGATTTAATTTTATACTTTCATCAATTGCTAATGGAATAGATTCGTTAATTTCTTTGACGCTATTTACGAAATATGTATTAAAATTTGATGCTAATTCTATGTTCCTTGTAACTTTGGTATTGTTAAAATACACTTCTCTGATTGTGTTTTCTTTTTATCTCCTATAATGTTTTTAAGTAGTTTCCACATTTGTTTTGGATCGTTACGGTTCTGCTGCAAGTTGTTTTTGATAAATTCGTTTTTGTTTCTCCTAAGTAAATAAACAAACTCGTTTCTTTTAGATTTATATACATTCCAATTGTACGCAGTTTTATTCAATTTAGCTATTTTATACAGGTCGTCTCTTTGTTGTTGTATTTTTTAAGTTCATAAGTGAACCACTTATTTTGCTGATGATGAACTTTAACTTGTTTGTAAATAGTCAGTTCATTAATCGAGGTTTGTATTAATTCCATTATTGCACATACTTTAGTATTTATGTCAAATAATTGCATTATGTCTAAATTTACTTTATCCATAATAGATTTTTGTAAATTTGCTATATTGTAACTTACAAATTTCTTAATATTTACTAAATGTTCTACTTTTAGGGTCATCGGCTTATTGAACGTAATTTCTATTACATTATGATCTGAAATATTAAACGTATCTAAAACCTTTGCTTGCAAATATTTGCTATTTGTAATAACTAAGTCTATTATAGTATTAAATTTTGATTGCATCTAGTAAAATCTTTAACAATTTGTTTGACACCAAGACTATTAATTACGTTTTTAATTTGGTACTATAAAATTTATCTTTAGATACATCAATATTAAAGTCTCCTGTTATTAATATATTTTTACTTTGGTTTTCCAAAATCAACTGTTCGCACCAGTTATTAAATAAATCTATAAATTCGCTATCAGCTTGAACTTGGTGAATTATCGAAAACGGTCAAAAAAGCATAATGCATAATTTAACATGCTAGAGATATTTTCGTGTAACATTATAAAAATTTGTCAATAAATTGTACTGACTAGCATACAGGGTATCACTTCTTTGTCTTTTAATAACAAACTTCCTTAGACGAATTACAATGTATATAACCAGATATATAGGTACTCGAAACAAGTAAACATTTATTTATGTTATATAGCATATAGTAATATTATTGATTATTAAGGATAGTATACACATTATTGGTAATATAATTTGAAGGTTGGGATCGACAATATTAAGTACTCTATGTAAAAGCTTAGGTATCAGAGAATAAAAAACCTCAGAACATATTTTTAGCTAAACTTTACAGTTTCCAAGAAAATTAGAAAAATGCATAAAAATATCAAACTTTAAAATAAAAAATGCTATTTAAAATGAAAAGTATTGATTTTTAGAAAATTTAATTACCTTTCTAATGACACCAACTTTATTTTGGCCGGAAGCCGCCAAAACACCCAAATTTTTATGTCATCTAGAAGGTGTTGTACTTTGAGAATCTGCAGAGAACCTCTCTATACGCGGTGTTTGCTATAGAAGTATAATCTTATGCAGGATTACTAGGTACTAGTTAATAAATCTGAGGATTTTCTTTGATAAATTCCCGATTTTTCGGTACTGTAATCTGAAACTAGAATATCTAGCCGCAGTACGGATTCATTTATATTGTGCGTACTTCAAAATTTATTCATTTTTAAAATTGTTGTTTGCAAGTTTTTTTTTCTTCCTTGGGTGGAGGTGAAGTAAAACACTGCCTATACATGTGTTAGCATTGCCGACGTTTCGGTCCAAACATATGGGAGCTTTATTAAGACTAAACTATCTTTTGAGGTCATTATGTCCATAAAATGAATGCTTAGATATATAATACATCATGGACAAGAATATTGTTACGCCACTGGAGTTGCAAGAATGAGTAAGAATGATCGACGATTCTAAAACGATCGCATTCTTGAGTGTTCGAAAATATTCTACAACGAAGTGTTTGTGACTTAATACTCAATTATTAATACTTGCAAGTTATTTTGTGTTACGGTATGATATATTTCTTGCTACTCAAAATATGTTATTAGAGTGAAGCCTGTCAATAATTATAGTATTTTACTTACCATTTCGTATTACTTTTTATATCCTCCCTTCAATCCTGTTACGTAAATTTGTAAGCCAATTTTTTGTAGTTTAAACAGGGCAGCCCAGTGGACCACAATAAATTTACACTAAATAAAATTTCCTTCCTTTACATCAGAAAACTAATAACAATTAAAAACCGATATGTTAATCAATCCTGAGTTTGGGGCACTATTTTAGTGCAATAATTATATTTTAGGTTGAATGTTTTTAAACATGTCTAAATAAAAAAAAACTATTCAATTGAAAACTTACAATTCAAAGTTGACATCTCAACAAAAGTAATTTTGTTCAAAATATTTACGACTATTGAAGATTTATATAATAACAATGACCTGTAATTTTAAACCGTAAATTTTAACAAAAAGTTGCACTTATTTAATAAGTTCCTGTAATTACAAAAAAAAAGTTCTGTAATGATCAAACTCGACGTAAAGTTTATCGGTTCCGGAACTATTCCGCAGTATAAAATCATTAATATTTTATACTCAAACGTTGCGACAACATAAATCTTTGAAGTTTTAAATGCTAAATCTACAATACACCAAGATAGAAACAATTCATAACTTCTAATATGTGACCTAAATTTAGTACCTACAATTTAAATAATGTTGTAATTTCTCCCTTTAATGTAGATTATATTAGACGTTTAAAATTTTTTGTTTGTTAGCTTTAGTTATCATAAAAAGGTTTTCGCTAGTAAAGCACGTATTCAATTAATTATTTAAATGAAATACACCGTTTCAGTAAAATGTTGTTAAAGTTATAAATTTTTTACATGTGGTAAAGTATGTATTAACTTTCATATTGTTTTAACCCTCATTTAAATTTTACAAAATTGTTTTTTTTTGAGATACAAAGATAATATGCAAAGATGGAAAATCTTGTTGTTACCAGTGCTTTCATTTCGTTTTTTTGTAACCTGACTAAAAATTTTTAAAATCCTTATTTTAGTTATAAATTTCTGCACCTAAACATAGGGCAATGTGTAGTGAACTTACGCAAAACCAGAAGAAAAGTTTAGGAAATGTAGAAAGAATTATCGGAGACGTGTGTTTAAAGATGATTTATGATAATGATGACCTTTGCCAGTTAGTAAAAATGTCAGAGATCAAACTTCAAGAATATCTATCGTTCCCCAAACTACCAGAAATATCAGACTAGAAGTGTTTTTCTTAAACAAACTTTAAAAAACACGTGCAAAAGTATTACAAATCAAGAAGCATCTCAAGCTAGTCCTAGAGTCAACTGGTGACAGTCATGTCACCAGTTCATCCCGCACACAAAATAAGCCTAATGGCCGTATATACCAACACAGCTTGTACTTAACTGATGTTTAAAAACTTAAATACAATTGGAAAAACCATATCAACGACTGTTTTTAGGCTTCGTTTAAGTTTAAGCTTTGTTGCTGCATATGGCCATCAGCAACAAAAATAAAAATTAAATAAGTCAACGTAGTGTTAATAAGAAAAATATATGTGGTCGCTTCATAATCATTATCAAAGAATTTTCAGGTATCAAGGGCTATATTGTCATGGCATTATCCTTGTTGATTTTAGTCAGTCAATACCCGTTAGAATAAGTTGAGATGACTCTTGCGTTGGTTGTAGAGTACTTCTATTTCAGTACTTTGTAACCCTCGTTGGAATTTTCCCTTTTAAAATAATCGCTAAGTCTTTATTATGCATATTTAAATTGTGTTAAATTTCATTCACACGAAAAAATTGTTTTTCGTTTGGTATTGTACGAATGACCAGTTGGTTAGCCGGACTGTCGGCTCTTTCGGGTTCCAAAATATTTTTTTTTGTATTTTCTTTTTTACCATTTGTTTACCGTCAAGGGCTTGGAACACAATTATCTGGTGGCGTCCGACTTTAGGGACTTGGGTACGAAGACAAAAAATCCGCTGACTTGTGCCGATGTTGGGGTTTCTTATTAACCCTTTATGTTACCCTCACCCCTAGCTGTGGAGGTGCCGGAATCGCTAAGGGTTGGTCTATGAGGGGACCAATGATAACTGAACAATGATCTAGCATGTTCTGTGAAAGGTACGTGCATATGGAGTCATAGAGAGTATCAATTGCCGATTGGCGGGCAGTAAACAATCCAGCTCTAGCAGATTTTAATCACGTGTGTGTGGAATAAATAAATTTGGAGTTTGAAGTTAGTTACGGGTGTTTTCCCCTAGTTACTTCATACGTCCAAAAAATTTACGTTTTGAAATTTAACAGAAGCTACCATTGTTATTAGTTTTAAAATTCCTGTACCACAAACATAAGTTCCTGCTAAGTAGGATCTATTAAAAAGAATATTTTAGTATCGACGTGCCAGTTTTTGACGTTTTTAAAAAGAATTATTTTGATCCGACTTCTCGTCTTTGTTTCCATCCGTCCGTTCTGCCACAACAACTTCTGGTTCACCTCAACAAACCATGGTTCACCGTCAGCCGTGACCTCCAGGTATTTATGTTTCTGTTTAATTAACTATGTGAACAAAACCGAAATTCAAATTCAAAAATACTTTGAATCTCATGTTGTAAAGTATAAACTATCCCGAAATGTTTTCGTAATTACGTGCATATTAACTTTTTTAATTTTTCATAATTATTGACGATTTTGCAAAAAATTTCACCAAAGCAAATCATCTCGCAACCCACTCTGCCCACTGAGGTAAGGCAACCCCTATTTATGTTACGTTTTTATTTAAAATTGTCTTAACTTCTTTTTGCAAGTAACAACTCGGTCAAAAGGAATTTGTCAAAAATTTTGTAAGAAATGAAGTTTATCTCATCACGAATCATAATCCACTTCTTTTCTTCTTCATCGGTGGTCTATATATCTTCAACTCGTTTACTCCTCCGCAATTAACTAAAGAAGAGAAAAAAAAATATCGGTTGCAGTGATGTAATCAAAAATTTTTGAGGTTCCAAAGACCCCTATGCAGGCATTATCAAGTCTTCGTAGTATAAAAAAGTTGGATAAGCAGTCGATAGGATTTAATTTACGCCTAATTTTTCATTTTCATTTTGGTCGTATAGTTCCCGAAATACGGCAAATTTTGCCCGTGCGCGCAATTTGAAAACGGCGCGCGATTTAAAGACTGCGCGTCACCTTAATTAAAAATTAATATCTCGGAATCTAAAAAAGCTTTTAAAATTAAAAAAAATGGAAAATACTCGTCTTTTAACGTACTTTTCAGTCCCGAAAAATGCGCATCGAAAAATTTTTAAAAAGTCCATTAACTTCATTTGCTAATTAACGATTTTTTTTTAATCCTACGGCCGTTCTATGAGGTTTCAAAATCTGTAACTTACTCTTTTTATCACCACAAAAGCGTAAAAAAATTAGGAATCCACCAAGTGATTTACAAAAAAATCCAAGCCAGTGACATTAATATTTATTATTTGTAGGTTTCTTTATTAAAATGCCTCCCTATAGGAGTGGGATTATATCATAAAGAACTGGTTATTCTGTTCCGTCGACGTTTCGGCAACTGAACTGTGTTGCCTTCATCAGGACAGTTCTTTAATCTAAAAGAAAAATAACGATTAAAGAACAGTTCAGTTGCCGAAACGTCGACGAAACAGAATAACCAGTTCTTTATGATATCCTATAGAAGGCCTTTTAATAAGAATTAATAATTTTGCAAAGTCGTATCGATAATTCTTTTTGTGTTTCTATACTATCAGTTTATTAAACTATATTTAAATTGTTTAAATGCTATTGCACATTAGTACCCGAGTTGTTACGTCATCTCATCTCATCTCAACATCTCCCAGTAAAAAAAGTACATAACAATTAAATTTTTTTTTGAAAATTGTAATTAATTAAATTAAATTTATATAACGTATCTCATTAAGGATAATCGCTGTTTTTTCGAACGACCTGTCACCGGTTCAAAACTCATAAAAAGTTCATGTTTTTTGTTTAAAATTGATAACATTTAACAACAAAAATTATTGTTTTTTACAAAGTTTTAGACCTATATCAATATTAACCAACAGAAAAACACCAAAAACTGCACCAAAAACTTTACTCGGACACGTGTTTCAACAGCTAAGCTGTTATCATGAGCGCTACCGATACTAAAAATAAAAACAATGGAAAGCTTATACAGGGTGTTTCATTAATCAGTACAGAAAATGAAACTGGAGATTCCTTGCAAAATTTAAAGGGGGTTTAACATAAAAAAAATTTCCTTAAAGCCTCCCTTGAAGAGTTAGACAATCTGTAGCAATGCTAGGTAGCGTTAACGGAAATTTGTTCAAAAGAATAAGAGCCTGTATTCAAGAAAATGGTGCCCATTTTGAACACTCTCTGAAATAATATTGTTAATTTAAATTAAAAATGATAGTTAATAATAATATTGTTATTTATGTCAAACTTGCATACGCAACTTATTAATTAAAAATTCTGTTCGCTTAATTTATTTTTTGGTGAAAAAAGTATTGAGTTTACGTGAAATTTTAAGAGACAAAAAAAGTTTTAATTGAATTGGCCCTCCAAAATCTGAATTTTAAAATTGAAAAAAAAATTAGTTAAAAAGTTCTGGTAAAAAAACTCTAAGGGGTAGTAAGACTCACCCCCTTGCAGAGAACAAGGGTGAATAAAATTATGAAATTATGGAGGCTTCTTGGTAGTAGTATTTGAATGTTTAGATTTCTTTTTTTATTTCAAGTCATTTCAGAAAAAAATCGATTAATGTGAATTTTTTACACATCTTTAAGGGGCTGTAACTCTTCAGGGGAGGCTTTAAGGAAATTTTTTTTATGTTAAACCCCCCTTTAAATTTTGCAAGGAATCTCCAGTTTCATTTTTCTGTACTGATTAATGAAACACCCTGTATATACTATCTGCTTATCACGCATCGTTAAACTTAATTGATTCTTAGATAAGCTTAAATAATTCGAAAATCCTAATGGACCGTTATCATCATAATTCATAAGCAAATTTCTGTTTTTAAAAATTTCTAAACTTTCATAAGAATCAAGTTCGTTTTATTATATACCCTCTTAATTAATTCAATGTCGCCTACTCTATGGCCATTTTCAAGCATATGCATGGCAACACTGGACCTATCTGTGCGATGATATTTGACATGAGCTACGTGCTCTTTAAAACGAGTTTTAATAGGTCTCTTGGTTTGCCCTATATATACTTGGTTACAGTCTTTACAATTAATTTTATATATTCCCGATTTATCACACATTTCTATTGGGTCTTTCGGATTGCCTAAAAGATTTTGCAAGTTGTTACTACTAGAGGTTACTGTTTTATAATCAAATTTTGAAAATATTTTTGAAGACCTTTTGTGTATGTGGGATAATTTGGTAATTTGACATATTTCTTATCTATTTTGCTATTACTAGTTCCTAACGTTGTAATGTTTCTAATGTTTAACTTATGTTTATGTTTTCTAATTATGTTTGTGACAATTGATTCTTGAAAACCATTGTATGATGCAATCTGCTTAATATTTCGCAGTTCTTTATCAAAGTTTTGTTTTGACAATGGGAAATGTAATAATCGGTGAATCAAAAAGTTGAAAGATGCAAGTTTATGTTGCATACTATGGTTGGAATCATTTGTTATAAACCTCATAGTGTTAGTGTCTTTACGATAAATATCTATATCTAGTTTGTTGCCATTTCTTGTCACTAAAGTGTCTAAGAAAGGTAACTTAAGGTTTGTTTCTGTTTCATAGGTAAACTTGATCGTCTCAAATTTTGAATTTAAAATTTCTACAAATTGCTGAGGGCTGTAAACTTTAGTGTCGATGACTGCAAAACGTCATCTACATATCTACACCAAATTCTAGGAAAATAATCTAATTTATTTTTATATCAGTTTCAAATTTACCCATGAACAGGTTAGCCATAAACGGAGATAAGCTGTTACCCATTGTTGTACCATAATTTTGTTGATAAATATTATTGTTAATTTGAAAGTAGGTTTGACTCATACATAATCTTGCTAATTTAATAAAATTATCTACTTCTGAATTGTCTAAATGGTTTTGGTGTAACATATCTTTCAAATAATCTAAAGTGATATCTATCGGAACGCTTGGAAACAATGAACAGACATCGAATGAAACTAAAACTTCGTTCTCAGTCAGCTCAATGTTTTAAATTTTTCAATAAAATCGTATGAATTTTGAACACTGAAATTTGATTGTTGATATTCAAAACTGTTGAATTTATTTGACAACCATTTAGATATCAGATAAGTAGGAGCATTAATACCTGAAACAATGGGACGCATTGCTTTTCCGGGTTTATGTATCTTAGGTAAACAATACATTCTAGGAAGAACCGGGTTAGATACCGTTAGTCTAAGCCTAAGTTGTTTTGGTATAATATTTCCACATTCTAATAAGACTCTACAGGTATCAGCAATCATTTTGGGAAGAAGATTTTTAGATATTAATGAATAGGGACCTTCATTAAGCATCACCTGAACTGACTCAAAATAATCCTCTTTGTCCAAAATAACTACTTTATTGCCTTTATCTGCTTTGAGATTACAACAATTTTTCTCTTTAAGATTTTTAACAATGTTTATTTCTCTCACGTTATTTTTTTGGTAACTGCTGAATGTTATCTGAAATTTTAATTTTACAGGCATTCTAATGAATTTTTAGAATTATCGTCTAAAAGTTTGATCGAACTTTCAATTCCTACAATAATTTTATCTATGGGCGTTTTGTTAAATTTGAGGTTATATTACCATCTTAATTGAACAAATTAATTCTTATTTTTAAAAACCTCAAAAAATTTTTAATAATAATTTAAAATTTTGTAAAAAAAAATTTTAACTTTTTTTTTTTTTAAAAAAATTTAAAATTTTTTTTTTTTTATTATTTTTTTTTAAAAAAATTTTTTAAAAAAAAAAATAAAAAAAATTAAAAAAAAAAAAAAAAAAAAAAAAATATTAAAAAAAAAAAATTAAAAAAATTAAATTTAACTACACATCCCTTTTCACAATCCATAATGACATTTAATTTCCAAATCTAACCATTTACGCTTAGCAAATTCAAGCGCCTTTTTACATGAGTATGAATTAAAATTTGCATAAACTTTAATGGATTTTGGAAAAACACCTGTTTTGCGGCAAGATTTAAGAAATTCAATGTCACATTTAACAAAAGAAATCTTACTTTTAATCTTGAAGAACCTGTTCCGTAGTGTAGACCCGGAAGCCATCTTGATCAAAATTTTATTTTTAGTATCGGTATCGCCGATGATAACAGCTTAGCTGTTGAAACACGTGTCCGAGTAAAGTTTTTGATGCAGTTTTTGGTGTTTTTCTGTTGGTTACATAGACGCTGTAGTTGGTATTCCTTTCCTTTGATCAAGATGGCTTCCAGGTCTACACTACGGAACAGGTTCTTCAAGATTAAAAGTAAGATTTCTTTTGTTAAATGTGATATTGAATTTCTTAAATCTTGCCGCAAAGCAGGTGTTTTTCCAAAATTCATTAAAGTTTATGCAAATTTTAATTCATACTCATGTAAAAAGGCGCTTGAATTTGCTAAGCGGAAATGGTTAGATTTGGAAATTAAATGTCATTATGGTAAATTAGGTAAATTAAACATAAACATAAGTTAAACATTAGAAACATTACAACGTTAGGAACTAGTAATAGCAAAATAGATAAGAAATATGTCAAATTACCAAATTATCCCACATACACAAAAGGTCTTCAAAAAATATTTTCAAAATTTGATTATAAAACAGTAACCTCTAGTAGTAACAACTTGCAAAATCTTTTAGGCAATCCGAAAGACCCAATAGAAATGTGTGATAAATCGGGAATATATAAAATTAATTGTAAAGACTGTAACCAAGTATATATAGGGCAAACCAAGAGACCTATTAAAACTCGTTTTAAAGAGCACGTAGCTCATGTCAAATATCATCGCACAGATAGGTCCAGTGTTGCCATGCATATGCTTGAAAATGGCCATAGAGTAGGCGACATTGAATTAATTAAGAGGGTATATAATAAAAACGAACTTGATTCTTATGAAAGTTTAGAAATTTTTAAAAACAGAAATTTGCTTATGAATTATGATGATAACGGTCCATTAGGATTTTCGGAATTATTTAAGCTTATCTAAGAATCAATTAAGTTTAACGATGCGTGATAAGCAGATAGTATATATAAGCTTCCCGTTGTTTTTATTTTTAGTATCGGTATCGCTGATGATAACAGCTTAGCTGTTGAAACACGTGTCCGAGTAAAGTTTTTGGTGCAGTTTTTGGTGTTTTTCTGTTGGTTAAATAGACGCTGCAGTTGGTGTTCCTTTCCTGTGAACTATATCAATATTGGTGATTGTGTATCTGTCTGTCGGTTTGTTTATTACTTATGGCCGCATAAACGAAACATCCCCTAACACTAAAAATTGACTTACATGACCAAAATTTGACGGTTAGTAACATAGGCTAGGTCCCATCTCTCCCTGACCTATATGAGGGAAAATACACGCAAAAGAAGACCTACATGGGCCTGCGTAAGTCGTGCAACGCCGGGTATTATAATTATATAGCATTCAATATAGTATACCTTTAATATATGCACAGAATAAAAAAGTATTAACAAAACATTTTTATTACTTATAAAAATGACACACTTGTAAGTATTAAAGTAAAATTATAAAAATTAAATTATACAACTAACTAACTTTCAAGCCATGGTTCGATGAAATAGATACTCATACAGTTTCTAATTAATTCTAGAAAACTCGTCTGTGTTCTTTAGATAACACTGAAACTTTGTCAAGTACCTTATCTACGTATAAAAATGCAGGAATTTCAAATAGTTTTAGTTAGTTACGGAATTATCTAGCGTTATATAAATTTTACAAATAAATAAATCTCTGAGCATAATCGATCTTGTTGTTTCCATATCGCGAGTCAAAAAGCAAATTAACAATCATGCAGAAACAATATAAATGTATAAGGCATCAAAACGCTAAACAACAAGTGACAATTAAAACAGTAACATCAGTAGCTAAAGAAATGTTCTACAAATTCAATCGTGTATAATAGCGAACATCAACGTACTTATTGCACTAACCGATTATGAAATTACTCTATTTCAAAGTTATACACATAGGGTGAATTACCATAACGCTGTATCAACGGGTCGTATGTAATTAGGTAGATGTTGCAAGTGCTAATTATTGCTTTATAATTATCACAAAGAGGATTACAGATTGTGAAATGGAAGCGACATAGTGTGTGGTTTGAACATTAAAATAATATATTTTCTTTTTAAATACGTGAAGTTAAATGTTAATTTCATTTGATCACTACGGTAAATTAAAATAAAACGAATAAATCTAATATGACCCTTGCGTTAGAACCGATACACTTTTCAGTATATTTATAATTCACATAAATTCTCCGTTCAGTTACTTTATGAATAGCAATATGTTTTACGAAATATAACGAGAAAGCGATTTTTTGTTGTATATGAAAGAATGTATATTGCTGTTATGTTAAGAATGACAAGATGTGGAAGAAATATATAATACATATTATTTTTACATTTGTCGGCGCGGCGAATCGAAAGTGAAAAAGAATATCGCTTTCGTTATTGATAAAAAGGAATATTTCAATAAATGTCCCTCGCGTCAAAATAAATGCAATTTGAAAATAAAATCAAAAGAAAATCTAACCTATAAATGCCGTGGCGAACGCATGAAGTTTATTACTAGCACCCAAAATTTTCGTAACTCACAATAACGCGAACACCGCGTGACAATTCCATGTGTTCAGCGCGACAAGTATAGTACTACATTAGAAATAAATTAAATGAAGAAACGTTTTTAAGGCCTGAGAAAAAAATTCCATGAACATTGTTAGGTTACACCGAAAATCATGTTTCGTTACGTGTAACATACAATATTTTTGTAATTTTGAAAAAAAAATTAAAAATTAATTAAACCTATTTCGAATTCAAATTCTCTGAGCGTGACCGATGTTACTATGGTTACCACTTTCTAAACAAATATCAAAATAATCTGACAAATGACAAATAAATTCACTTTTCGTAACTACTTACGAAAAATATAACATCTCGTAACTAGTTACGCAAAGTGATCCTTTTTAACATCTATTTTGATTATGTCAATGTTACTTTATATGTCAAAATTAGAAAAAATAATATCTTATACTTACTTATAAAAATTTAAGAAAGAAAAGAAAAAAGAGAAAAAGGCGATGATTAGATAATACCAAATCATACAAAACCTAAAACAATTTTCTCGCTACCTAAAAAATCTATTAAACTTAAACTTGGTTTATAATAATGTCACTTCTGTTTGAGTGAAAAATTGTTTTTTTACGTGCGAATGATCTTGGCTCATAAGTGCTCATTTGAGTTGGGATGTACTATAGTTTCAAATTATTTCTTTTACGTTACAATGCACGTGTGTTTTCATGGTCATGTTTGCTGGAATAATTGGTTTTGATATTTGATATTTTTTAAATCAGTTGGTGTAAGGAATCGCATTATCTTTACGTACACACAATTAGGGCTTTCAAGAAATGCTTATTTCAATAGTTTCATACAGGATTTCTTCGAATTTAATCAACACATGTCGCAGTCTATTTTCCAATCGCAAAGGTGTCTTTGTTGGTTTCCTGGGAAACAGCTCTGTGGTTGTCGCCTTTATCTTTTAAATTTGATACTTGTTTTGACTAACTGACTAATCTAAATTCTTAATTGTCAGTTTTGTTTATTCTTTCTGAGAAAATATTAGCGCGTTATTATTTTTGTAATTATTTGTGTAGGAAATGATAAGAGGGAGACCCTCAAACCTTTTGATTGTAAATAGTTTTTTAAGTTCGTTCTTTAGATTTAGATTTTTTTTAAATTAAAATAACCGCCCAAGTATAATGAAAGTGTACGTTTTCTGCGCACATATCGAGAGTACTTAGTTCGTGTACCACAAAAATAAGAAATTTTCTGTTCGCGACCCTTTAGAGAGTATCGATCGACTAATTAAAATAATTAATCGAAATAAACGCGCAGTGGACTATTTAACTAACGTCTCTAAACTGCGAACTTATTACGGAAAAATGCAATATCGAAAATATGCATTACATACGAGATCTTCGGATTAATACAAACTGTTCCTGGTGGATCAAATAAACTTGTTATTTATTTATTTATTCGTATGGTACATTATACAAATATTGTATTGTGATGTAAGTGTTATGTATAGTGCTCCAGAAGATCAGTATAAACCTGTATAGTGTGGTGACGAAACCGTGTGCAATAGTGGATTGGTTCGTCTTGGCAAAGCATTTACTTCAAGGTTTACGAAAACCTAAACATGCCAACCCTTACCCACCCTAGTATTCACATGTAAAAATATTAATTAAGTGTGTAAACATTATAGAAGGTAAATAAGAACATAAAATATAACAGCACAGCCATTGCATGACGACATATAATGGACCGGTCAAAGCGCCAGTCATGACAATGACGAAAAAAATCGTAGGTTAAAGAAATAGCAAAACAAAATAATGGAAAAACAAATAATCAAGACAAGAATGCAAAACATTGCTGAACTTCAGATGTCCTTCAGATTCGTAAGCCATAATATTGCTTCATCCGTTAAATTATGAATGTTTGGAAACCCTCCTTTAAACTTTAAACTTGTGTAACGACGACATAATCATTAGCATTTACCCTGGATGGGATTATCCTTCGTTTCATCGACTTAAGAAACCAACTGTAAGTTCTCTATTTATTTACCTCAAAAAACTCTTCGGGGTTAGTGACTTTGTGTTCGGGTACTCATAGTCGAGTTAAGTTAGACAGCGTCTGATGGTATCCCTTGTTTTAGCTTTAGTAAAATATGTACTGTAGTTCAAAATGATGGAACTGAGACGGGCATGTTATTCACCAATTTGATGATAAATCAATTATTTTATTTGTTAGGAAAAACGGATACGTTTTAATGTTAAGATACCGACTGTGGTGTAATCTGTGTATAACTTGTTATTTTGAATTTCAATAGAAAACCGAACGTAATTATTGATTCTTTTATTGTTTGGAAACGTGTCCTTCAAGTGTTTACATTTTTCCCTATTCTTTAGTGAGCATTTGATATAAATATTTAAAAGACTAGGATGGCACCTAGCAATCCCAACTGTAACTCGTATTAAGGACCTTTAGTCTTCATTACACCCTTCGCCGTTTGAGCTAGCTGGTGCTCGTTATGCTACGTAGATGTTCTTAAAATTTCATGGCGTAACAATATATAATAATTAACATATTTGCCCAACAGTAAAAATACCAATTACAGGACAACAATAACACGAATACTAAAAATAAAACTATTTATAACTAATATAATTAAATACATTTTCTCTAAGAATAGTATTGAATAGTGAATATAATTATAACAAATATAATGTTGTTGTGACTCCTTACTATATATTTTCTTTTTAATTGTAGTTTTCCCAAACAAGAGAGGGCCTTCTTTCATAGGAGTTGAGATGGGGATGTTAGAGTGAAAACACCTTGTCCTTTATTAAAAGTGTCGACCTTTCGACCGACGAAGATAAAGACCGACCTTCGTCGATCGAAATGTCGACACAAAGGACAAGGTGTTTTCACTGTAACATCCCCGTCTCAACTCCTATGGAACGAGGCCAACTCTTGCTTGGGAAAAACTATAATTAACCTTCGACGAGCGCGCGGTTTATTTACAGACCGGGCGCTTGTCGTATTTTTACGACAAGGAATGACTGTTTTCAATACTTTTGGGTCGCCTTATATGCTTGTAATAGCACAGAACTTTTTTACTTTGCTGTAATATGACAATGTAATTTCATTAAATAAAACACATAAAAATTATTTAATTTGTAATTAATTAAGAATTATAAAATAGAAACATGTGCTCAATAAAAATATGTATAAATTCAGTCAGTATTGTTCATGCAATCAAAACAAATAAGATTTGTTACGGAATGACGTTTAATGTAAATGATTACATTTGTGACACTTCATTGATGCGATGTTCGTTTTGTTCAAGTACACATTGACGGCAAACTCCACGTTTGGGAAGCGGTTGATCTTCGTTTACTTCCATGATGCTTTTTGTGGTGTTTTTTCAAAAGCTGCCATCTAAAGGAAGATTAGTTATATTAGATCTTGAAATGAGATGATCTTTCATCATGCTAAGTGCCAGTTTTTTATGAATATTCTTCTGTATTTGGTTTCATTTGGTTTAGAAAATGAATACAAAATATGTGCATTTATCCCAGCTATATTCATAATGTTGAAGATACTGCACATGGCCATCTTCTAGTAATTCTAGAAATTGAATAAAGTAGCACATAACTTGTCCACTGTATCAACTCCACCTTTGGTAGCATTGTAATCTAATATTAGGTTTGGTTTTTTGTATCAGGATCAATTTCCTTTTTGTTATGTAAGGTAGACAAGAGGATTACTGCTTTATTTTTCTAGGGACATAAGATGTCAGCATTTTATTTTCTTGAAACGCGAACAATATTGTTTGTACTTTTGGTTTATTTGGTAAAAATTCTGGTGGGATTTCTTTTTGTTCTTTTGGAGTTCCAATTAGTGTTATTTTCTTCTGTAAAGATAATCAGCAAGAGGAATGCTGGTGTAATAATTATCTGTTGTCAGATTCCTACTTGATTTCTCCATTGGGGGTGCTACCAATCTTTTGCAATATCTTGGATGCATTTGTTACGGCATAAGGCCCGTCTGGCTGTTTACCACAGTAAACTTCTAAATTGTATGTATAGTATGTTTTGCGTCACCAGCATACATTTTATGCCATATTTTGCGGGTTTGCTTGGCATGTACTGGATCCACTGACATCTGCCTCTAAATGGATGCAACATTTCGTCAATAGTAGCTACTCGCCAAGATTATAACACGATTGGCTATTTGATCAAATTTGTCAAGTATTTCGAATTGCTGCTAATTTGTAATTTTAAGTCTTTCACTTCTCGTGTTTTTATTATCAAATCTGAGACAACGGGATATAAACAAAAATCGCTTATAACTCATTGTTGCTCTGGCTATTTCCATTCCAGTTCCGTCATTGGTCCAAATTTCTTTTACATTAGCAAAATGCGACTTTTTATGCCAATTAAAAATAATAAACCCAAAAAGCCAAAAATTCACTTTTGTGGTATTTTACAGTCACGTTCTCTAGCATAATCATGACGAGATCTCAGATAATCTTATAAATGTTCGTACATGCAACAATTTCTTCTATCATTGTATCATCTACGATTTTACTAAAGGCTCAAATTCGTCAGATATATATTTTGCGCCATTTTTGGACCTGGTTTTCTTTATAATATTAATCGTTCTTTTTTACCTAGTTAGCATACTCTAATTTACGCCATTTTGTAGTTTGTCTTTTCCAATGTAGAAATTATGATCGCCAAAATTTTCTTCTTCATCTTCGTCTTGCGAAATGTTTTGTTCAGAATCACTATCAAAATTGTCAATATCAATATGTTCCTCACTAATATTACTTGAACAATTTGAAGAGTTTTCTTCTTCTTCTTCGTTATTTTTGAAAACATTTCTTGAACTATTTGTTCAAGTTGCTTTTCAGTTAGAGGTTTGTTTGAGACTGGTTTATTCTATAGATAAAAAAATGTTGGAGACAAAATAATAATAATGAATTATATAAAATGAACAATAATTGTATGAAAAACCACAACACAAAAATATTCGTTTCAAAAATACTTACTTATAAAGGCGTCGTAAATTTTACGTAACCAACTTTCCATAAAGTCCACACTAAATGTAACCCCTTTGTTTAACCCTGAACATTACTCACAAAGTATTGTTCTACAAATAGTTCACGCTCAAACAATATTGCAATCGATCCAAAGAGGATTGAAAATGAATGTTGTCGAAATTTTACACAACGCCCCGCTCGTTAAATAAAAAAATAACAAATATTATAAAATTTTAGAAATAATAAATAAATGTATATTATAAACCGGTCTAGGACAATTCGGTACGGCCAGTTCGGTGGCGGCTAGTTCGGTACGGCCATTTCGGTGCCGACCCAGTTCAGTACCAACCCAGTTCGGTGACAACCCAATTTGCTATTTTCCAATTTTTTATAAAATGTGTAAAATTGAAGCCCATACTTATAAAAATCGTTCGCCAGTTGTAAAAAATTTTTTAATTCGCTGTGTAGTTTAATTCAAACACCGAAAATTGGCGCCGAAACAGTTCAATAGAAGATGACGTCAATCGTTGTATAAATAACATAAAACAGTAAATTAGTGGTGTTTTACGTTAGTACTTAGTATTGTTATACAGGTGAAAGTGTTCTATGTCGTGTCGGGTGTAAATAATGTAAAAAAAAACAACGTAAGTTAATAAAAATACATTATACGAGTACCTTTACTCCTACTATTGTTGTTTTGAATGTATGAATTTCATTGCCAATTTAACTTAATGGCATCCTGTAGTAATTATATAAAGCACAAATTCTATTTTGAAATAAAAAGTGTCTACCTAATGTAATTTATATTACAATGGTATTACTTACGATTTAGCTTTTACACCTCTAATCTCGGCAGAATTAAATCGTTCGTCATTCTTAATAAAGTCCATCACCATAAACATATGTAAAGACAGCAGGTTGTTTGAACAAGCCTTTACAAACTCATCCAATGTGTTAGAATTATAAACACCCACTTTTAATTCCAATAAACACAAACACTGAATAGTGCGTAAAACGTAAACAAACCACCATTTATACGAATGTCCCGACCAATGGCAACGCGTTTAAAGAATGATTTTAAAAGACGGTGTTTTGGATATCTTTAAAATGAAAATATTTAATTCTGAACACATTTATATATTTTTTTGTGGTACTGAG
The DNA here is from genome assembly GCA_030710515.1 of Abscondita cerata. Lineage (NCBI taxonomy): Eukaryota > Metazoa > Arthropoda > Insecta > Coleoptera > Lampyridae > Abscondita > Abscondita cerata. The sequence continues at coordinate 158,882 of JALBCR010001175.1, forward strand.
GGAAAAATTGAGGAAAACTACTGTTTGGTGTTTTAAAAAACTGATAAGTGTAGTATAATCTTTTTTTTTTAATTAAAGAAATACATTTAATAACTGTAACCTACCAACCAACGCCGCTCACATATTTAGTGAATAGTTCATGATTTGTTATACTATGATCAGGGTATGTAAGATTATATTTGAAAAATAGGTATTTAGCAAATCGTGTTTGTACGGACTCAATAGAATCAGCATAACAGTTATAAATTGGGTTCCAAACCACTACACAATATTATAACTTAGACCTAATTAAGCTATAATAAAGAGTTTTTAGGTATTCTAGAATAATTTTGTGTTTCGAATTATAAAACCCAATTTCAATCTGCAAAAAGTTAATTTGTTACAATCAATATTGGTTGTTATACCATTTATAAGTATCAGAAATAATAACGGTCCTAAACTTAAGCCCCGGGGAACGCCAGATACGGCTTAGATGCATGTTCGTTATAAAACACGTATTGTTCTCTCCCTGACAAGTAAGAATCAAAAAAGTTTATCATGTCTGTCGTACACCCCACCGAATTCAGTTTGTGTAACAGTAGTATGATCGATTCAGTCAAAAGCCTTAGAAAAATCGGTGTATATGACATCCATTTACCGTTTTTGGTCTAAGGTTTCCGATGCAATTTGCGTAAACTAAGCTAATTAGATTATAAACCAACATTTCAAAAGCCTTAGCAAAATTCGACAGAATAGAAATACCTTGATAGTTGCAAATGTCGGTTTTGTTTCCTGAGTTGAATGTTGGACAAACTTTTGCTTGTTTCCAACAATTCAAAAATGTACACGATTTAATACATAGTTTAAAAATAATTGTTACAGATGCAGCAAAAATGATTCACTAGAAAACTTGGTATTTTGTCGTGGCTTGCGGTGCTCTTGATTTTCAACTTTTTTAACGCCTTCACAACATTACTTTTAGAAAAATGTTTGAGTGATAGCATTCTCATTTAATATATTTGGGGTTAAGTTTTTAATGTAAACTTCATTGAAGTACTCTGCAAACAAGTCTACAATTTGTTGTGGTTTGTCTGTACTGGTGTTATTGTAACTCATTCTGTTTGGAAATCTAGAGAACCTTTTTTGTTTTTAATAAATGTCCAAAAATGGTTTGGGGTGTTTTTGTAGTGAATTTTGAACATGCTATATATAATGGACCTTTTCAAAGAAAGACATCCTTGTCTAGCTCGTGACGTCACTGCGTGATGGCATTCCACATTTGTGGGTTTTTTAGTTACTTTGTGGTGTAGCGTTCCGCGCATTTCCGTCGGTAGCTTGCATTCAATGCATTTCCACGCGAGAAGAATAATAATGGCGACCGAGTGGTAAAAGTATGACCACGCCGTTGTTGACTACGTTTTACGTTTTTATCTATTTCGTTTTGAGTAAAACGAAGTTTGAATTAATGGATTAGTTTTATAGCGACTATCGATGTTATTGGTGTTGTGTGCGTTGCGTTCAAAAAGAAAAGTTTGATTCAGAAGAATAAACGTGCGTTCCAAAATTGAAGAATATTCGTCATCTTTTTCTGTTGAAGAAAATTCGACTATGCACTTCGTTATTAATTTATGGGAGAAAATTCGTTTTATGGAAAATCCGTATGCATATCCTAAGTGCAGTTTCGATATGAAGCATTTTGATTTCGTCCACACAAAGTACCAAGGTTAGTCAAATTATCTGTTCGGGTTTCGACAAATTTACCAAGAACTTCAAGTAAGTGCTTTTGTAATATTAACAATTCAAATTTTCCGTGCAATGAAGTTAATTTTGACAAACTAAAGTCGGCCTAAGCTGTTCGCAATTAAGTACAGTCGTCGTGATTACCTTTATTTTATCTTATTAGTTTGCGACTACATTATATTTATCTTTTTGAGTTGCCGGTTGTACGACGAATTTACATTTCACTATCTTTAATAAGTTATTTTAGTTTAGTAACGTTCTTAACGCTTGTAAAGAATCCTCGCGTTTTACGTTCATAGTTTAAGTTCATTGAAAGAAATTTAATCTTTCATTTAATACCGTAGTTTATAAGTCAATTCATTAATAGAGTAGACGAATGTCAATGTGGTTTGTTTATTATATAATGCTAAATTTGATTTGATTATTAGATTAATGTTTTTGGTTGTAATTTGTTTTTGTTCCTTTAAAGGTTTTGCTTGTTTTCCATTAATAAATAAGCTGGCGCCCATTTATTCGTTATTATTTACGTTTTTAGTTGAGAAGCATCTCAATAAAGGTAAGCAACAAAACATAAACCAAAAAGCAAACATTCCCATGACCCCATAGAGTCTACGTAGCATTTATCTGAACTTTAGCCGGTGCATTTTAAGTGTGTTCTTAGTTTAAAGAGTTTTTGGCGTTACAGTGGGGATATTAGGGTTTGATTGTTAAACGTCAGATTTGCGTAATTTGTCCCTCAGTTTAATTTTTGCTTTTATGATAGAGGTAAACCATTTAGGAAAATTGTGAGATTTCTTAAAACTTTTGTAAAGTGATTATCCAGCGTGTTATACAATATTGAAAAATATTATACAATCGGTACTGAGAAGGGAATAATAGAAAGTAACAAAATTCGCTTTTATTTAAATTGTAGTCCTGAAAACAGTATTGATTTGAAAGTTTTCAATCTTATCTACACATCATTCCATGTTAATAAGTTAAGGCTGGGTGATGTGGATCTTCTCTAATAAAAAGCGTCCCATCTTTAAAATCGGAACATGTCACAAATGGAACTGAGATCTAATAATCGATATTGATACCATTAATATTATTACATTGAGTAAGATCTAATATAATTCAACAAAAACTATTGTTTTTTTTTGCGGAATGATAGTTACAAAGTAGCAATACCGAAATATCCAAGAATGATGAAATCACAGAAGAGTTCTTCGAAAGTATTAAGAATAATTCATAATCTGCAGAACAAAAATTAGGTAGAATATATAGAACGTAAATGTACATAGAAAAACCATTGTTGATTATACCCTCGCAACCCACAATATCTATTGCTGGTACAATATCTCTTACCCCAGATACATCTACGGGTACTATGGGTAGATAATTTGAAATTTTTCTTTTTTTGTTAATAATTTAACTGTAAATTTATCAATTCTTATCAAAATCTACAGAGAAGCATAATTATTTGACAGTCCACAACGTACCCTTAATAAATGAAGTAATATTTGAAATTCCCTTCTGACACTACAAATTGTTCATCTGCGTTTTTCTCAGAAACAGATGAAATTATCGTATTTAAACAAGAGTACCAATATTGTGTATAAATGATGTTTACGTCATATTCTCTAATCAAAATCACTAAAAAGTTTTGTCAAAAAAAGTTACCGGTCGATTTCATCATCAGGAATCATTTAAGTGGCGCCTCCGACAACAAATTGTAAAATGGAACATAAAATAATGTTCTTGGTCTAAAGTTATGCCTCCTGCCAATTTTGATAAGAATTGTTAAATTTACAGTGAAATTATTAACAAAAAATGAAAAATAAAACTTAATTTAACGCTCTGTATCTTTTTCCACAGCAATATTTTATTAAGGAATATTGGGTCCTATAGTCATATTTTAGCCTAAATAACTCGCCCTTAGCCTATTTCCCAATAGTTATGAATCACCCTGTATAGTTCTAACTGCTTTCTGCCTCGGTCAAAAAAAAATTTTAAACTTTTAAAATTTTCAATTTTGATAATGTCTTTTGCACTCTTGTTAATTACGTGCGACGTTACAAATTAACAAGAGTGCAACACCACTTATTCATTATCAAAAATAATGCAAAGTATAAACAAATACAAATTAGGCAGCTTTATAAATATTTATCGTAAGAATTTAAAAAAATTCCGTTTTTTTAAAACAATTCATAGTATTGTTTTTTACATTGTATTGTATTGTTTATTAACATTTAAATGCAAAAACATGCTTTTTTATTCTTTTTTCAGTTGAGTAAAAGTAATGAAGCAACGTTAATGGTGTCAAAAAAAAAGTTGTAGAGTTTAAAAATACGAATAACATGAGCGCTAACTTGTCTCGATCGGATAATAATTTTCCGTGAAAAATCGAAAAAGTGAAATATTTACGTTTTTCTTTAAAAATTCGTAGATCCGTCATTTTTTGAGATGTAGCGTAAATCTGTCGAGAAATAGGAGGTAATTATACTTACTTAATGTGTGCAAAACCCTGAAATTGTCGGGTAATTAGTTTATGCATAATTGCGATTTAAATTTTTTAATGCAATATTTTCAATCGAGACAGAATGCTCGTGCGGTGGTCCGATTGTCATAAATGAAAAACATTTTTGAACGTGAAATGGAAAGGAATAAAACGTATATTCAGATTTTTCGATAAAATGATATTTGACACGCGAAAAATGCATGCAAAGATGACTGTAATTGACCAAGAGCGAGAAAGCGATGAAGTGGTGGAGGTACCCGGCCGCTAGCAGCGCCCTTATAATCGCAGCCCTCCTCAAACGGCGGTAGCGGCCGGGTACCCCCACCACTCCACTGTATGCTCGTTCTCAATCAATTTTAGTCAACTTTGTATGCATTTTCGCGTAAATATCATTTTATCAAAATGAAAATATATGTTTTGTTCCTTTCCATTTCACGATTAAAAACTTTTTTTATTTCTGACAATCGGACCATCACAAACATTTAGCTTCGATTAAAGATATTGCATTCAAAAATTTAAATCGCATAAACTAATTGCCCCACAATTTCAGGGTTTTGCACACTATTTCTTGAAAGATTTACGCTACATCTCAAAAATGACAGATGAATTTTAAAGAAAAACGCAAATATTCCACTTTTCCGATCTCTCTTGAAAATTATTATCCGTTCAGACTGAGTTAACGCTCTATTTATTCTTATTTTTATCCTCTACAACTTTTCTTTTACACCATTAAAGTTGATTCGTACTTTACTCAACTAAAAAAGAATAAAAAAGCACGTTTTTTTGCATTTAAATTTTAATAAATCGTATAATACAAGGTAGTTTATACTATTTGCAATTACATGGCACAGGCGATACCCTACTATTATTTTTGTCAAAAATTTAATTATTATTTGCTCTATTGACTGGAGTACTATGCATCTATTGTTTCATAATGCACAAGTTGAAAAGGCTATAATCACTTCACTGCTATGTCTGAGATTCTACACGGTACTCGGCTCAGCTCATCCTCAGTGTACTAGTAAGAGTAATGAAGGTCGTTGAGCCGCCGGTTTAGTTTTTGAGAAATTTAATATTGAAGATCCTAGAGGTTTCAAAAACTTTACGCACATGAGGATTCAAATATTTCATGCAATACTAAGGAATAACACAATCGTTACAAACGCGGGAGATGTATGTGATGTAAGCACAAGATGCAACAGAAAACGGAACACCAAAAAGTCCACTGAACAACGAATGCTCACTACTAACATTGAATGGAATATCGAATTGAAATAGGTACGGCATCTTATATAAGAAATCGAATACAAAATAGAAACTGACTAATCTAAAGTCAGAACTACATTCATCAAGATGAAAAATGTCTTCAAGAGTAGTGATTTATCACTAAAAACTTAGACTTACGAAACCTTCGAAATGTGGTGGTACGGGCGAATAGTGAGAATCTCCTAGATGGACCGAATCTCCGACGTAGAGATCTTACGTAAAATGTGCAAAAAATGCAGACTTGTTCTCCTCACCACTACAAGACTAACAATACAGTAGCATTTACCGGCAGTTTTAAGAATCTATTAAAAAAAATACAAGATATAAACAGATTTCGTTTCAAAAGTCGCTTCAATAGAATAATCAATTTTTAATTAAAGTTGTATTTTTTATCACATTTTTTTTTTTTTTTTTTTTTTTTTTTTTTTTTTTTTTTTTTTTTTTTTCTTTTTTCTAGTTTTTTATTCATTTTCCTTCTTAATTGTGCATTTCTCAATTCAAGTTCATAACTCAAATCTTCATTGTTTCATTTTCCTTCTCTTTTTAACTCATTTTAGGTGAATTTTATTATTTATTTCTTCAGTAATTCCTCTTATTTCTTGTACGTTTCTCAATTCATTTTTATATTGCTTTACCATTTACTTTTTTCCATATTTTTGTACGTTTACATTTCATGAATATGTATTCGTTGCTTTTTGTCAGATTTTTTTGCTTTTGATATTTCTGCCTGAAAGTTTGGTCTGTTCACTTCATACTATAGGGCAATTACCAACTGGTAGCCGAAACAACTTGTTGCCAAGACAAGTGGCAGCCAAAACAACTGGCCGCTACCATCTCGCCGCTGAGGAAACTGAGTGCAAGGACAACTGCCTGCCGGCACAACTAAAATTTAATTAAGGTCAAACGACAAAGACGTAAGAGAAGAAACACGTATCTATATGACACCCTGTATACACATTATAAATTTCGATAAACGGAACCCATTTCTAAAAGTGCACCCCTGACCTACAACTCTTAATAATTGTGATTCTTTTGCAACAACCCACCATGGACGGACATAGGTTTTCAATATGAAGATTTTTAATTTTCAACACCCTTTCTATTTTTACACTTTGCCGCGAGAATTTGGGTACTTCTAAGTTTTTATTCAATCAGTCAGGTGCAAAAAAAATTAATTTTTCTTAAAAAAATTGCGATCTTTTCGGAGCTAAATAAGAGTACACTTTATTTTCGTAAGTAGTAAGGTAACTTAAAAATTAAAAAATTGAAAATTGGATTTATTTTTCAACTTCACTCCCTAATAAAAATACCTTTCTGGTGATCATAAAAATCCAAAACAATTATAAAACATCACCTTAACTACCATTAATTATGTACCAAATTCCATTATTCTACCTTGAATCTTAGCAAAGTTATGTCCAAAAATTAAAAATAAAAAAATTTTGGGCATTGGGTTATCTAAATCCAAATTTATAATTTTGCATCCCTTTCGGCTGCTAAAATTAGGCACAAGCGTTTAGAAACACCCGTATACTGGGTGTTCCTTTGAAGTGGGAATCTCGGTAACGGTAAAATATACGAGTATAGTTAAATTAGACAAAAAATTGCAAGTTTAACCCGTAGCTGGTGAGGTCACTTTTTTGAGGCGTAACTGGTGAGGCGGGGTTTAATAAACCCCATTAAAAAAAAGAAACTATGAAAAAGTTTTTTAATAGCTTTTTATATTAAATGACAATATATAAAATAAACAATAAGTAAAAAATACTGAATAATTTATTTTGTCTTTAGGTTACATTAGTTACATTAAACATTGCAAAGTTATACAGTAGGAATACAAATCTTTTTATTCAAGCTAGTAAATATATCGCAAAAATGAAACTAATACATTCTAATAACTAAAGAAGTCTCGAAAAAGTATATGTCAAAAAATATTGTAGTAAGTTTAATCAAAAGTAGTTTTTATCAAGACCTTATTTGGCATAACCCACACAACGACACACAATGCAGCTACCCCAAATATGAATGTTGCAGTTAGCGCAAGTGAATCTTGTCTTCTTATCTTTACCTCTTGGGCATTTACCACACCTAACTTGTTTTTCCAGAGGTTGTTGGTGTCTGGTACCAATGGGTTTTTTGAGGATACGTGCTATATTTAGCCGCAACTCACGGGGAAGATGACCTTACGTTTAGTTGAGGCTCTACAAGTTCTTTAGCTAGAAACTTAATGTAATCAATCCTTTTTTGTGTGGGATTTCCAGGAAAACTAGAAAATATTACATAACCATTGACGAGACTAATATTGAGTAGAGTATAGAAAATTGCAAGAGGCCAACGGTTACTTCGTCGACTTGTAGAGTATATGGTGCACTTTTCGTCTAAAGCATCTACGCCACCTTTCGTCCCATTATAAAATACGATTACTTCCTATTTTCCAGTTTCTGGATCAGTACGATTATCGTGGTGGATGGAGTAAATTGCAAGAATAACTTTATTTTGCTTTGGTACGAAAGATACTAATGCAAGATCATTAGTGAAACCATAAAGTACTGACTTCTCTTCTTTTCTTTTAGCAGGAAGGAATTCCGGTGGTACTTCTCCTTTGTTTTTTCTTAACGTACCAACATATGTCAGTCCCATTTTCTTTAGCTTCAGTGCGAGCGGTATAGATGAAAACCAGTTGTCGGCCGTTATATTTCGGTTTGTTCCTCTAAGGGGGGCAGCTAGGCCTATAACAGATTGAGTAGGTTTTGCCAATCTTTTTTCATCATCAGAAAGAGTATTTCCATCGCTGTCCTTGCCAGAATAAATATAGGCGTTCAAAAAGTAGTGAGTCTTTGCATCATTCAATAACATGATTTTTATACCGTATTTGCGGGGCTTGTTCAGTATGTACATCCGAAATTTGCAACGCCCTCGAAATCCAACAAGCATTTCATCTATGCAAGCATATTCACCAATAGAGTAACATTTTTGACAATTTTGTCTGTCGCAAACAGTGCTTCAAGATCTTCATGATTCGACTTGAAAACTGAAGAATATATCAAGATTCCCAGAAATGCTCTAAATTCGACAATGTCGATATCTCTGTAGTCGTGTCGATCAGGGGTAGAAAGCATCTGCCTCACCTGTGATAATTTCTCGTTTGTTCGTAGAATGAGTTCGTTCAATATTTCTTCAGTAAATAAAAGTTTCCAAGAAGAAAGCTGGGTACAATACTTTCCCATTTGTTTTGCAGGGCCAATGATGCCTGGAAGATGTGTAATTATATTATGTTGCCTTGTGCGAACATTGGGGTTTGGAGGTTCTTCAGACCACTTGAATTTATTTTTTCCGTAAAATGTTTTGGCACTTATTTTTCTTCTTTTAATTTTAGATGGTGTATCTTCATAATCCGCAGATAACTCTTTGGGTCGGATTGAGATAGCTCTTTCTCCGACTTACTTTCATGATCACTATGAAAGTTTGGGTCAACAACGTCCCCTTCGTCGCCACTATAATCACTCTCCAATTCGTTATAAACATTTGTAGCTCACTCCTCAAAACGAGGGTCATCTACTTTCATTTTATGAGCAGAAAACGTAGAGGCCATAATTCAAACCTAAAAATAAAAAGTTACGTATCTAGTGAGTTGGGGTTTGACACATTCCAAATTGAACTTACACCAAGATAATACGAAAATTCAAACTTATTTCGCCGCGTCTCACACGTATGCTGATGATCAACTGACTGAAAGCTACATAAGCGGTGACTGATCTCCCACTACTCCTAACAACGTGGCGAACCGTTGAAGTTTTAATGGGGTTTGACAAACCCCGGCTCACCAGCTACGGGTTAAGACAGAACCTTGTTGGTATCTTATAAAATTCATACATGGACCGTATTAAAAATATTTAGAAAAAAACTAAAGTGGATTTTTTGTTTATTTGGATTTATTCCAAAATTCCAAGTTCGTATTTAAAAAAAATATTGATGGCGTGTGGCTTAATAGCTACAACATTGTATCAAACAAAACCTAGTTGAGTTATTTTTGTATATTTGCGAATAAAACAGTTAGAGCCAAACAAACAAATGTATTTGTATATTTTAAGGTACCACCAATGTTCTGTCCTAAACTTGCAACGGTTTGTCTCATTTAACCAAGCCTATATCTTTTACCGTTACACAGATCCCCATGTTAGTAACACTTAAAAAATAACTTGTATACGAGGTGTGACAATTAAGTAATAAGACTGATTTTATTGCCGCACTTGTGGTAAACGTGCGACCTTGAAATTTCCCTTCCCATTCCCCGGCATTCTTTCCCTTTCCATTGATATGTTCACAATCGCTCTAACTTGTTTAGTTCGCCTGCTGTGTCGTGTTTAGTAGATGTGTGTTGGTAATGCTCGTCACGAAAATGAAGAAGCTTCGGAAACGTACGCTAAAATCGTAAAAGTGGATGGTGATAGTGCTTTCTGTCGTGCCCAGATGTTTTTATCGCATAAACAATGATCATTACCTTTTTTGATAGCCGTGGAATCGCCCACAAAGAATTTGTTCCACCGGTGCAAACCGTAAATCAAGTATACTATCGCCAAGTACTCGAAAGATTGCAAAAACGAGTTAACAGGGTGCGCTCAGACATCGCTAACAACTAGATCCTTCATCATGACAACGCGTCGTGCCACATCGCCCCTCAGCGCCCAGTATTTGACCTCTAAAGGGATTGCAACAGCCGCCTTATTTGCACGATACGTCACCCTGTAACTTTTTTTCTGTTCCCTAGAGCAAAATCTGTGGTCAAAGGAACCCATTTTGAGTCGATTGCAGACATCCAAGCGGCCGTGACGAGAGTACTTGCGAACATCCATGTCGAAGCGTTCCAGAAATCTTACGAAGCGTGGAAGGGGTGGCAGAGTTGTAGAATAATTTTTAAATATACGGTTTTTATGGAATCAGTCTCATTACTTAATTGTCACACCTCGTATGTAGTTTGAAAATCTTTTAAAATGGGTTTTAGAAACAGCACCTGTTTAATTTATTGTTGTGTCAGCTGTCAGTAGGTGGCGGCCAGTTGTCTCTACGGTCAGATGTCTCGTGGCCAGTCGACCGCAACCAGTTGGCGGTGGTCAGCTGTAAGGGATTAGTACGCTAAAATACAAACAGATTTATCAACAATTTAACTTATCGCTCCAGCAAGATTAATTATAAGAAATCAAAGGAATTAAGAACTTCTTTTATTTTCTTCTATTGAAAACGTTATAAATATTAATCAAGCCTAAAATATCTTTTCTTAAATTCCTAGTGTGGGCTAAATTAACATTTATTTTCTCAGAACACATTTAAAATTAGAACACAAAAAGACGAATAAGATCTCAACTAAAAATATACCCGGTTTAATTTAGTTCTGAATTTCTGTCTCGATTAAAAAATTATCCAAAACCCTCGCGGACAAACACATATCGGTCGGTTTACATTAATTTATTGGAGCAATACAACATAAAACAATGTTTTTATAACCCTTTTTTGATATTTGATAATATACATTGTGAAATCGTTCAAACGTAAAGAACGGAAAATCCCGGGGTTGTAAAATATATGAATGCGAGCACATACATACAGTGTAACATTTTATGAAAGTAATTCCACAATGCATACGGATAATCTGTGTGAAAATAGTCATGAATTACATTTGAAAAAACGACATTTTAAAATTCCTCGGAGAATTACAACTTTGTAAATGTGGGAGAATATCGTAACACTAGAAGGAAGATTCTGTAGTCATAACGGTATTTTGCATTGAAGTTTATTATTTAAGCTTTGTAATACAATTGAAGGTTTATTGCAAAAGGTTCTATAAATAATCATGAAAAGCGTGCTCTTCAAGAGTTATTCAATCTGAAATGCAAATATTTCTCTCTACGATGGTAATATGTGTAGTATGCCATCGAAAAGAACATGCATCAACCAGTCATTCGACAAATGTTTTTGCAAAAAACAAGTGTTGGTATTGATTCGTGTCCCATTTAATTTTTACATTTGGTTTTTGAAGTAGTTTCCTTATAGAGAAATGAGTGTGGAGAATTCGTGCCTGTCACAAACCAACTGATCAATACCACTTTTGTAAAATTATCACATTCCTTAATTATGCGTACGTCTAGGTGTCATACGAAATGAATTTCAATTTGAAATTAAACGTAATAAAGCGTGTCATCTAAGCATAGATAAAATTAGTGTAGGAATTAGAACGTGAAATCAGATAAATTATATTGAAATTTCGAGATGTAAGGGGCGACATTGTCATGTAACCGAATATCTTATTACTGGGTTGTTATTCGTTGTTAAATCACTGCTCGTGTGAGATAACTTACTTGTAATAAGATACATAACTTCGCGAAATTCCCAGAGCTTTTGTTTTTAATGGTTACAATATATTTCGTTGCATTACTTTGTTTTTGCCGTATTAAAGAAGTTTCTGTAATATTTCATAAACCGTAACCATTTTCTTAGTGATATCGATACTTTTATTCAATAAAACAATAATTAAGTAGTTCGGTAATTTCTTACTAAATCTTATGTCCCAAAGGGCTTTGAACTGAGGGAGCATTTTTCTTATTAGTGAAGATTAAATTGATTTACGGGTAATAAAAAAAATAAATAAGCTTAAGAGTTTAATGCCACTTAAAAAATCCTAAAAGTTTTGAATGAGGCGTAATTGTGTTTTATCACTTTATTGTGTATTTTTCTGTATGTAGGTACCTATTACTTGTTAAATGTACTAAAATATTTATAAAGTAGATAAAAATCCTTATTTCACAGGACATCAAGGACATCGTTAAGAAAAATAATAGTAACAATAATAAGAAAATGGGAACTCTTTCCGTTTCGTCGACTTTTCAATCCTCCTTGTGTTATCTCAGTCAGACTTTACTGTAGTTACAAACAAAAGCAGGATTAGAGTTTGTGTTAAATATAATGAGAATAATAAGCTTGATTAACAACATTCTAGAAGATGCAAGAATGCAGCATAGCACACAAACAATGCGCTACCGTAGAATGCACGAAAATGGTTATCGCATGTAAGTAAACAACTCACTCTGATAATCAAGTAATGAAATCAACCAGCACGTTGTTAAGAAGAATACATACTAGCAGTGCGCCATCGCTAAACATGCACTATAAGTACCCTTAAAACAGCTTTTAATTTTAAATGTTTAAAGTAAAACTTAATGTTTTATGAAAGACAAAACTTGGGGCGTTGTCACTGTAGTATTACTTTTTTTCCAAAATGCTTACTTTTGTTGTTTTTTTTTTATGTTTGAATTTGTACATTTTATAGCATTTTTAACACCACAATTTTAATAGAGATAAATACAAAATGCAAATTCTACTATAACCACGACAAAGTCCCTTCTTATATCTTCAAATTTCAATTAAAACATTGCTGATAACTTGAAAATTTGAGTCAATTTTATAGGTACTTCGAAACCATTCGACGCATTAAAATGCGCACTGCTAATTCGTCTTAAGGATGCGTTAATCAGTAGATAAACTCGCGTCGCAACAGCTTCTACGAATTTCATAGCGTTTTTTTATATCAGGGTTTTATTCTAACTTTTTTTTGCATTAAACGACTTTAAAAAGTATTGTCTGGTGCATATTATACTTTTTTATATTTCGCGTCGTTTACAAAGCTATAACCGCACTCAAATCGGTGCGTTAATAGAAATTCGAGTGCGTTTATAGCGCTGGTGTACTTATATTTTTTAATATTGGTAACACTAACACTGAATGTCAGAAATCTACGTACAGTTTACCTAACCTTGATTTTTCTTGGTCGATTATTTATTAATAAATACAAGTAAACAAACAAAACGATTTACTTTAATTATGTGACGAAAATGTACAATTATTATAAATATTAATAGTTACATTGGAGTTTTGCTGAGGATTAATGTTAACACCGGCACCAGGTAAAACATTATGGGTAGATACGATATTGTGCTGAGAATTATTTATATTAGGAGCTGGAAGCAGAGGAACATCCGGGCAAGTTAATATTGGTGGGCTCCGATGAAAGCATTTGAGAATGCGGAATAATGTTAAATCCGGGACCAGGTAAAAAATTATGACTTGTTACGATATTTTGTTGAAAATTATTAGTAGGAGTGGTGTGACAATCGGTGGAAGCAGAGGAGGAACATCCAGACAGGTTACTATTGGTGGGCTCTGATGAAAGCATTTGAGAAACTTGAAGTTTGTTTTTCAAAGATGCGTCAATATAACTTTCTGCAACCGCAGAAGATTTCAATCCCTCGTGACGCTTAATTGTTAGTAAATCACCCCCTATCTGCCAAGTGTGTGGCACTGGTTCTCCTAAAACAGTGCCCAGTGAAAAGTTCAGGGTTTGGCAATTTCAAGTATTTGGCGATATCCTTTGAAACTCTTCCCATGATGTTAATCCCAATTGGGCTGTTCACACATTTGCAATTTCGGTAAGTTAAGAAGAATCGCTTATGCGTTGCTGTTGAGGGTCGTAAATTAGCATATTTTTTTATTAAATCGATCCAACTCGGATTGGTTATGGCAAAGACTGTTGGCACGTTATTTTTTGTTTTAGGGACAGAAACCATTATTGAATCAACTTTATATTTAATGTCATGCTGGTTAGTTCCTCGCTTAAAGTGCCACAGTACTCCATTATTAAGATGATCTGAAATTAACGCTACCTATTCGAAATGAAGCTGTAAATATATATGATACCTACTTTCATTGCCAAGTATGTTTGATCATTCGCTTCCTTGATAAATTTGCTAATATCTTCTTCTTCCAAGATTTTGCTTTTTTGGAGTGTAACCTTCAGAAGAACGTTTTAAAAAAGCTTGCAACTTACTGTATTTCGAAATATCAATATTTTGTTTATGCTTAAACAAGATCTAAGCATAGAATAAATTGTCCACATTGTCGAAGGCTTGTAGTTTTTCTTTGTAGCTCAAAGTAAGCTAATAAAACGTTCTCCGAACATACTTGTATTTTATTGGCAACACACATTCGTCAAAAATTTTATATTGTTTTTCGTATTTTAGCCTAGACTTACTAGGCAGTAAGTTGCCAACAGTATTGCCAGCAATTTCTCGTATTTCTGGAGGAGTACACGAAATGCTATCATCAGAACTCATTTTTAATAAATTTAATTATATTAAATTTTCGAATTCAAAAATCGTAGCTAGCTACTGCGACAAAAGTCCCTAAATATCTCAATTGTAAGTTTTCCATTAAAATGGGTTGTGAAAGGGGCAAAGTAGAAAAAATTCTAATTATATTTTAATATTTTATTAATGCTTTTTATAGGAAACCATTTCAGTCTATGTGATAACATTGTTTTGATACTGTACTACACGCAATAAACACACATGCATTCGAAGTTGCGAATTCTGCTGATGAATGGATGATTTAATGGAAACTTATATCCTAAGTCTGTTTCAACACCATATATGTTTTATTTCCAGTGATCACGATAAACCGAACGAACAAATTATCAATGTATTACATGGTACTACCTATGAACGAACTGCTATATATTTTTACTGGATTCTGAAATCATAGAAATCGTAATCAAATTAAGTACAATGGAAAGTTGCCAACTCCTTTCTTATGATTTTAGCAAATACAATATGAGAAATTCTTTTGAAACAACCATAACATTTCTTGTTTATTGCGATTAGAGTTGCCAGGCATTTCGATTAATTGGGATTCTCACCGATTTTAAGCCTCAAGGTAAAATGTCACATTAGACTCTCAGGATATCAAAAATTTAAGTTTTCGAAATTTTTGTTGTGGATGCCTGTAATTTTAAAAGATTTCTGGTCCACCATACATAGCAGAAACCAAAAAAATTAATTTACAATATTTAAATTGATGTTTAATGTTGTTTTTATACTGTCTGCGTTTTTGTTTTGGCTATTGTTGTTCCATTTAATAAAGAATTAATGTTCATATTTGTTGATTTTACTTTATATTATAATATAAATTAGTAGAAACTATATGGAAGCCGAAGTGAGTCAAACTCCGAGGAAAACAACCTTGTAAGGGTGGGATGCTTTTATTTCACTTGAATGAACTTATGGCAACCCAATTATAAGAAATGCCTCGGTGTTAGGTGTTTAAACGCAATATTGTTAATTTCTGGTGGAATTTTAAATACTGTTATAAATTTACATTCAAAGTTCCATAATCTGACAGTTTGTATTGCCAACCTCAAAATTAAAAAATATCGACATGAATTTTTATTTCAAAAATATATTTTATTTATTTTGCAAAAGAGGCGCAAAATAGAAAGAATATTGTATGATACTCGTTTATAAGGCATTTTGTGCGCTTACTTTACTTCTCCTCTCGCCGTGCCGTGCGCCAAAATGCTTCTCATAAAACTCGTATCATAACGATAATATACTATTTTATAATTTGCGTCTATAACATTTCTATTGATACCCAAAAAGTGTTCTATAATGAGGTATAGCGTTAACATTATAGCACCCATGTTATTATTTTTTCTGGTTGGTAGAATTGGTCAAACGCATAGGTCAAATAAAATTGTCAATATTTGCAAACTACATAATTTACATTATTTGAACAAAATTGTTTGTTTATAATTATTCAACATGGCGTATTCTGATATATTGTATCTCCATTGGTTTCGATAATTCATAGTACGAAAGATGCCTGGACTTACAGAACACTTAATGAAGGTAGTTGATACAAGGTTATGTTTATAATCAATTTAAAAAGATAAGGCATTTCAACGCTTTTGCCAAAATGGCGTCTGTGGGGCAAACAAACCTTTGTTTTCATTCGAATATGTGTAATTTCTGTTGATTTTTTGTACTGTTAGTGGTTGTTTTAATTAAGTTAGTTATAGAATCTGTGAAAGAGTATTTTAACTCAATTTATGTTTAAAATTACAAATAACAGGGATTCTAAAAAACTTAACACTGGCACGATTTCCTCTACTGCCACTGTACACTCATGAAATTTAAAACTTGGACACCACAATTTCTGTAAACAAAAGTTTGCACATTGTGAAGCGGGCTTAAGGGTATTACAATTCTAACAGCAGGTAGTCTCAGCAGGGGTTATCTTATAGAAGGACTGTAGAATGAATCATTACACTAAGCACGTTTTAGAAAAATAGGTAATTTACGTTGCTTACTTAATTTTTTCTTTAAAGAATATATTTGAAGGTATCGCTAATTAAACACCATAGCTCGATTAATTATCGAATCAAAATTTTGTTTAGGAAATGTTTACAAAATAAAATTAGAAATAATTTTGATTTAAAAACGTCTACAAGCAATAACTTTTAAATTAAATCAAAAACTAAACATGGTTATTTGGGTTGACTGATTATTACTTATTTTTAAATAAATCTAACCTACTAATTATTGTAAGTTATTAAAAAAAATCATTAAACTCTCTATTCATAATATTTAGTCCTTACAAAATGTATATTTTATGACGTTTCATTTTTTCTGTAGTTAATATAAAAGTGAAAATAAAAACTAAGGCAATTCTTATTGTCAACGTATATATTTAGTTTTTGACAAGAATTTATTACATAATTATAATTAAGATACCAAGTTATAGTTTAAAATTAAATGAAAACTTTTTTTAAATAAAGGTATTACTATATAAATAAATATAAGAAATCAATAATGGGTGTGACCTCCATTATTATTGATACATTCTTGGAGGCGTCTGCTCATTGACGCTATCAAGGTATCAATATAATTAATATTAATCGTTTCCCATGCGGTATCAATGGCTGCAATTAGTGCATTACGGTTTACTGGTATAAAATTTGGCCCTTGTTGTCTTCGGATAACAGCAAGTATTCGAGCCCAAACATTTTCGATAATGTTAAAATCTGGGCTTTTGCTGGCCAGGGTAACAGCTCCAAGTTATTTTTCGTATCCAATTGCGCACAACCCGCGAAGTATGAATAGGGCGTTGTCCTTTAACAACAAAAATACATTATGAAAATGTTAATTCAACAGATCCCGAACTATTTTTGGAGAAAGTATAGTGAAATAAGAATACTTACTTGTTGGAAAATATAATTCGTCTGGATAAAACACTTCGACTGAAGGTTTCATAATAGTTTCCAAAATATCTAAATACGCAGCAGAATCAAGACGTCCATCGATAGCCCAACAAACTCCTGACCCCGCGCGCTAACCCAACCCCACACATTCACAGAAAAATAACCACTTCGTTTTTAGGACATATGTGATTATTTTCGTAACGAGTTCCTTCCATTCTAAAAACTTTTAGTGGTCCATCGTTGCGGCTATTGAACGTTTTTCGTCGCTAAAAATCACTCGATTCCAAAATTCCAAAGGTTCGTTCACATATCGCCTTGCAAATTCCAGACGACGTCTCATATTTTCGTCACTGAGAACTTCTTTCGCAGCAGCATTATACTTCTTTATTCCCATCTCCTTTAATCTTTTTGTGCAGTTATACGGCATCCGGGAAAATGTGTATCTGCTATAGCCCTGAGTATGTAGCAAATGGTTGTTCTGTTACGTAATGAAACAACTCGAGATCTTGAGCACGTGTAGATACTTTAGGTCTACCACTTCCGATGGCTCTTTCCAAAGTGTGTTCAAGATTCCATTTTACTCGGTAATGCCCTACGGTGCTTTTGGTATATCTAACATACGTGAAATTTCACGCACGCTACGGCCCGCCGCTAATTCCGAAACAATCCGCGCTTTCAAATCAGCACCGAGATGAGGTGGCATTTTCACAACACTTGAAATTTTAAACTAAAATGGAATTTACATTTCTTACTTTATTTATTGGTTCACACTACCCCTTCTCAAACAGTAGGTAATTGTTTATTTATTACATACTTCTAATGACCAATGTAACAACCCTTAGAGCAATATGACTCAAAGGAAGTAAATTAAACAAGCAAGGATATTCTATTGTTATTGAAACTTATTCATAAAGTAAAAGCCATTTCCTTATAATGCTAATGGACAGGATTTTCTTTTAAGTATTAAGATTACAATAGAGGACTTATAAACTTTCGAAAATATCTAATTATAAATATTTACACTGCAATTGCGCTTTTCCTTAATAATTTCTTAGCAATAACATACACGTTCTTGGTTTTAAGTTGTCATAAATTTGATATGATATAAATTTGTGTTTCTAATATTACATCACAAACTAATCTTTATTCGCCAAAAATTGTTGCTTGTTGTAAAGCTTCGTACACACCTGAACAACAAACCGAGCAACAAACATAACAACGAACCGAAAGTCAAACAGAACGACAAACGATCTTTTATGATTTCCACAATCCGAACAACAAACGGAACGTTTGTGCTGTTCCCATAATTATTTTCAGTAGTTTTCAGTTCATATATATTTATTATTGAGAAGAGAAAATTGCGGAAAACAAGAAGATAGTGCCAACCAAATTTTTACGCACAAAGAAGAGTAAAAATTATAATTTACTTCTGCTTTTTTTTTATTTTGGAAATTTCCTGCCCAAATGATGCTAATAGGGACATCATTTTTTCTTGCATTCTTAAACACTGATTAATTTAAAACATTTTTCTTCTGTCAACTCCATAATATTACCTAAAACACAACAAACCCACAAAAGGGAGGACAAAAATAAATAATTTAATTCTCCCGCATAAGTTTGTTCGCCGTTTTGTTTAGATTCGTCCAAACCTGCAAACGCATTCGCGCGCATTTTCTTTGATGTCGGAGAAAAACCGACAAGTTGCAGGAACGCCGCAAACCGTTCGTGGAACAATCAGGACTTGCGAATCTGTTCTAAAATTCGTACGTAGCACCGTCCAAATTAATGTTCCGATTGCCGTTCGGTTCGTTGTTCTGTTTGTTCCTCGGTTTGTTGTTCAGGTGTGTACGAAGCTTTACAATAAGCATATTAATATGAACTATATCTTATGAAAGGAGAGTTATGTAACTATAATTAACGACTTAACGTTACGTTAGTAGATTCCATTTACTATTTACACATATTTTCTTGGAACATTCGATAATTAACTATCGGGATATGATGACCCTATACTTCGCAGGTTGTGCGCAACTGGATACAAGCAAATAACTTGGAGCTGTTACCCTGGCCAGCAAAAAGCCCAGATTTTAACATTATCGAAAATGTTTGGGCTCGAATACTTGCTGTTATCCGAAGACAACAAGGGCCAAATTTTATACCAGTAAACCGTAATGCACTAATTGCAGCCATTGATACCGCATGGGAAACGATTAATATTAATTATATTGATACCTTGATAGCGTCAATGAGCAGACGCCTCCAAGAATGTATCAATAATAATGGAGGTCACACCCATTATTGATTTCTTATATTTATTTATATAGTAATACCTTTATTTAAAAAAAAGTTTTCATTTAATTTTAAACTATAACTTGGTATCTTAATTATAATTATGTAATAAATTCTTGTCAAAAAACTAAATATATACGTTGACAATAAGAATTGCCTTAGTTTTTATTTTCACTTTTTATATTAACTACAGAAAAAATGAAACGTCATAAAATATACATTTTGTAAGGACTAAATATTATGAATAGAGAGTTTAATGATTTTTTTAATAACTTACAATAATTAGTAGGTTAGATTTATTTAAAAATAAGTAATAATCAGTCAACCCAAATAACCATGTTTAGTTTTTTGATTTAATTTAAAAGTTATTGCTTGTAGACGTTTTTTAAATCAAAATTATTTCTAATTTTATTTTGTAAACATTTCTAAACAAAGATTCGATCGAGCTATGGTGTTTAATTAGCGATACCTTCAAATATATTCTTTAAAGAAAAAAATTAAGTAAGCAACGTAAATTACCTATTTTCTAAAAACGTGCTTAGTGTAATGATTCATTCTACAGTCCTTCTATAAGATAACCCCTGCTGAGACTACCTGCTGTTAGAATTGTAAATGATACCCTTAAGCCGCTTCACAATGTGCAAACTTTTGTTTACTGAAATTGTGGTGTCCAAGTTTTAAATTTCATGAGTGTACACTACACAACCAAATGCGGTGGTTGGTAAATTACAAATCAATTGAAACGTATAAACTATATTAAAATCCTATACTCAATGATAAAATCCATCTAATTATAACGTAAGTTTGCCCTACACTAGCCATTTTTAAAGGTATTCTGACAGCTATTCTGACAGCGCATTGAAATGCCTTATTGTTGAGTAAGAAAAGTAAATGGTTGACTTAAATTATAATATATTTTTTGATATTTTATCAATGCTTCCCTATAGGAAACCATTTCGGTCTATGTGGATAACATACTGTTTTTGATACTGTATTATCGTTACGCAATGAAACACGCACACATTGGGCAGTTGCGAATTCTGCTGATGAAATGGATCATTTCAATGGAAATTTATATCCTAAAGTCTGTTTGAACACCGCATTCATATGTTGTATTTCCAGTGATCACCGTAAAACGAAATGAACAAATTATCAAATAGTAGTACATGGTACTACCTTACAAACGAACTGCTATATATTTTTACTTCTTGGATTCTGAAATCCATCGTAATCAAATTAAGTACAATGGAAAGTTGCCAACTCCTTTCTTATGATTTTAGCAAACACAATATGAGGATTTCTTTTGCAACAACCACAACGTTTCTTGTTTATTGCGATTAGACTTGCCAGGCATTTCGATTAATTGAGATTTTCACAGATTTTAAGCCTCAAGTTAAAATATCACATTGAGACTCTAAGGATGTCCAAAATTCTAAGTTTTAGAAATTTTTTGTTGTGCATGTGCTTAATTTCTGGTCCACCATACTGTCATTGTCCGACCAAACGCAACGCATGTAGCAAATCAAAAGTGCCGTAGGTACAAAGATTCAACTCATTATTGTCCCGCTTGAAGATAAAATAGTATATATCATTCAGAGTAGAAAGTCTTTCTGTGGTGGGCCCAGAAGATTGACGCGGACAAGACGCCAGTCTCCCAAAATTCATCTACAAAACGTAAGTCGTCTTTTAGCATCTTCAGGTACCAAATCTTGGTAAGGTTTTTCGGTAATCTTGCTTAAGAGCTCAAAAACCTTAGATTGCCGAGTTATCGGGGTGCTTGACGTGTAATCATTGTTCTATCAATGTTGAAGACTTGACGAATTCTGTTGTTGTCTCTTTCTGATTTTGGTTATTAAGAACGCCAAATCCATGTTCCCGAAAACGACTATAAACTTCTACAAAAGTGCGGAAGTGCGTAATTCTTATGTTCAAAAACCGTAGAAGGTACTCTTCAACGGCAGTATCATAAATTCGGAATCGTATCGGAAAACAATACTAATTTATCAAGTGGTATGCGACAAATGTCAGTTCTACAAGGTTCTGTGCAGTCGACACCCACAAAAACAACACCCTGTATAGCAATTATTCTAATTTTTTCTTTCACACATCAGTTACGTTACCCTTAGCATTTAACCAAACACTGGCGTATTTATATCATTTACATGCAATAAAATAAAAACCAAAAAATAATTCAAACTTTAGCGCCATTTTACTCCAAGTGAGCGTTTTTGAGTAATACAAACCTATCATTATTTCGGTTAGTTCCCCATCGATACCTGAAGTTATTCTACTAAAAATCACCTTAAATCACCCTGTATAATAATAGAAATTCATTTTTACGGGAAAAGAAAAGAATGCTTACCCATAAAATTATCAGCTTTAGGATTGAAGAACACTCACCTAAAACAAAAACAAAAATTAAGCTATCAATTACAACAAAAAATTAAGCAAGTGTTAGCAATGTCGTTACTTCATGGAAAGTTGCCATTTACACATTGAACAAATAGAAAATAATTTGTAGAAATATGGGTTAGTCAGGATGTCAGACTTCGTTAAAAATGTTGATTAATTCACAGCCGGCATCCTGACAGATTTTTGACCAATTATTTTCAATCTGCAAACTCCAATCTGCATTAGACCTCAATAAGAATGAATGAGTGTTTTTAAATCATTACCATAAAAGGAATTAAATGGTAAAAAATTTAACTTCATATTAAGATTTTTCCGATGACAATTTTTAAACCATTTTTGAAGATTTCGAACTAATCAAAAACATATCTAAATGTTTACCTACTTTCGTAAAAACCATTTCGCGCCTTTGTCATTTCTCGCATTTGAAAGCCCACCAGTTATTCAAAAAATAAAACGAAAAGAAATGGAGAATGGTCCATATTGACCAATATAAATTCAGGAAACGATTTGTGTCAAAACTACTCTGACGGTGGAAGCACTATGGGCTGTTGCTCCATCATGTGATGAACCATGAAACACAGGTGTTTCGATATACAGAGTCACTTGTAAATTGGATACATTCCTTTGGAGATTCTGATAGAACAAGAGCTAAGGAGTAAATTTAACCCTAATATGTATTATATAAAACTCTCAATGGATTTTTGAGATATTTCTATTTTCAATTTTTCTTAAAAAAGTTGATGTTAACATGTTAAAATCTCTAATTTTCAAAAAAATTTACGCCAACTTTGTGGAACTTTTGATGGAACACTATATGGTCTTCCGTATGGAATAAAAAAATATCCTTTAGCATTTCCATCATGTGATAGTTTCAAAAAAAACTTGTACCAAATAATTTTTCAAAATCAGATGTGATAATTCTTTGAGGTTTTGTCGAAATAATTCTCAACGCTTTTTTACGTACAAATTGTGATAAAACTTCCTTGTTGCAATAGCTATTAAATAAGCTGCGAATCTTTCAACAAACCCTTAACAGTTCAAAAAAAAAAAGTAAAATGAAGCAGTCGACGGAATTTAGTTAACTGCTGTCCACCATTAGACCTTATAACGTTTTCCATGTGAAGTGGGCTGATAAACAACTGAAAGTAGAATATGACGTTTCACTCGTATAACTTTTTGACAGTCTTAAGTTCATATTTGAAGATTCTTTGTTATAACTAGTTGTATTAAGTTTTGCAGATTTTCGTTGTTATTGTTGTTTAACTGAAATATTAACATCAACTTTTTTAAGAAAAATTGAAAATCGAAATATCTCAAATCCATTGAGTTTTGTATAATACACATTAGGGTTAAATTTACTCCTTACCTCTTGTTCTATCAGATCTCCAAAGGAATGTATCCAATTACCAGTGACCCTGTATACTGTTCAATTTCCGTCAATTGGTATTCCAAATTTCAATCCCTAGTGAGCATATCTTTAATGAATTTTGTTACAAGTTTTTTATTAACTAACTTTAGTTAGGTCAAATAAAACTGTCTGTGTTCAAACAGTATACATTATCTAGTCGTATTGAATATTTAAATTATATAAAAAATTAACACCAATTAATATTATTATAATTTTTATTTCATAGACTATAGAGTATAAACATTTTATATTACAAAACCAAGGAAAATTGCTATTTAGGACAAGCCCATCGGATCGACTTGTGCAAGACCGTATCCGCGACATAGATACAGGGTGTTTCTAAATTGATGCGAAATATTCAACAGGGTAATTTTTTCAGCAAAAATTAAGGGGGACTTTTATCATGAAGGTTTTGTTCGAAACCACTTCCCTCCAAGTTACAGCCCCTTAAAGTTAGGGAAAAGACAGGTTTTATTTAATATTTCCACTATGGAAGAAGTTAAAAAATGACAATAAAACTGTTTATCATTATGACATCATTTGACACCGGCCTACTTAATTTTTAAACAAACAAAAAACCCCTCTGAATGTATGCGAAAAGGAATGAGTAATGTTTTATTTTTTTTTGTGATCAAACTAAGAACTTTACGAGAAATAGCGAAGACATAAAAAAGTTGCAATTTGAATCCGTCTTTTTAAATAAAATTTCTAAGTAGGAAAATGTAGACGCATTAAAAAGTTCTGAGGCAAAATATTATAAGGGTTAATTTTTTTACCCCCTTGTTATTTTAAATACAATGCTCCAATTTTTATTTTATTTTCGGTTTTCGTGTAAAATTTTACGTCTTCTACTACCAGGTTTGGCTATCTCTTACAATTATTAATAAAAAAAAATAATTTCAGGCCTTAGCAACGAAAATTTGATCTACTGAAAAATTATTATTTCATGAAACAAAAAAGGCAGATATGTGAAACTTGTACAACGGTTAAACATAGTATTGAACTACGTTTTTAGTGTTAGACATTTTTAAAATTTATTTCTAGGGGAGGTCCGGGAGTAACGGTAATTACGAAAATTAAAATTGTCAAGGAGTCAATTTTTGAAATTGCAAGTAAATTTTTATATACTCATTCAATGCAGAATTTAATTACCTATCTGATATGTCATGTTCCTATAAATGAACTGAATGATCTTTGTGTTATCTGCTTTTTTTCTACTTTCCTGGATATAATGTAGTAAATTAATAGTGTGCTTTGCAATCTGCCTGTCGTATGATAGCTTCAATCAGTTCAATCGGCTACAATCGATTACAAAGCATACTATAAATTTAGTACATCATCTCCAAGAAAAGTAGAAAAAAAAGATAACACAAAAATTATTCAGCTAAGGTAAAGAAATATTATATATCAGCAGATAGGTAATAAAATTATGCATGAAATGAGAATATAAAAAACATCGTTGCAATTTAAGAAAAAATACTCTTTGAAAATTATAGTTTTCTTAACTACCGTTACTCCTGGACCTCTCCTAGAAAAAAATTTCAAAATTGTCTAATTCTGAAAACATAGTTCAATACACGTCTAACCGTTGTACAAGTTTCGCTTATCTGCCTTTATGTTTCATAAAAAATATTAATTTTTCAGTAGATTCAAATTTTCGTTACTAAGGCCTGAAATTATTTTTTTTTTAATAATGGTAAGAGATAGGTACACCAAACCTAGTAGTAGAAGACGTAAAATTTTACACGAAAACCGAAAATAAAATAAAAATTAGAGCATTGTATTTAAAATAACAAAGTTGGTATCCACTACCGGTATAACCATGTCCATTTGAATAAAGTTACAAGTTTTCAGCTGAATCAGTTTTTTCGTTCTCATTATTCGTCTAACATGCTATCGTCGAGACACACCCTGTATAATGCTTTGTGTTTAAGGCTGCGACCTGAACAACACCGATTAAGGTCATGAGATAAAGCGAGTCTCAGAACTAGCACACCATATACCAATATTTTGTCCTCAAACGTTTTTTGCTTTTAAATTTCACATTATCAGGGACAGTCTCGTAATCGTCTCCTTTCATCTCTTAGTTGCACAAACTGAAATATTTATATTTTATAAGGTCCTAAACACTGTAGTCTTTGCAACATTAAATCTCCTGGTCAGTTTTCATTATGATATTCCAATTCTGTGTTTAGATGATTGAGTTCATCGTGGCCGCCTGATTTTTTAGCAAGTAACACTTTCTTTCTTCACATTCTTGGATTTTTCAGTAAACTTTCGATTTGCTTATATTTTCCTTTTAATAATTTTCGACAATTTCGCGTTTCAACATTCACCGTATTTACGGCAGATAAAATTATCGGCATATCCCCCGATTGGACTGAAACTTTTTGTGTAAGCTACTTAAAGTGTGCTGAGTCCAATTAGTGGAGCGCGGACGTACCGATAAGTGACCCTAACGACAGTCAAAGTTTCTTTTTTTTTTTATTAATTTGGGGTTTAGGCCTATCGCATTAGGCACAAGTGATCCCCGTCACGGTCAACCTTGATTGTGGTAACGCCATTTGGTTTTTCTCCAATCAAGGCCTCGAAGGATGGACACGTACCGTATAGATTTATATATTTTCTTAATAATTGTTTTTGGGTTTTCATAATTTTTTTTTTGTTTTTTTCCTCAATACATAAAACAGTCAACAACAAATACCTATATAACTAACTTAGAACTATTGAACATTTTCTGACAAAATCACATTAACAAACACGATAAACGTAAACATTAACTAAACCTACCTAGAAGAACAAAAATTTGTTTAGTTGCACGTTGCAAATTGAAAATAAAAATAAAAGTGGCAAGGCTTTTTGAATAATAGAAAATTGGGGAATTATTTCTTCGGTTTACAGCCAAACGTAAATTACAGGCGTTAGGAATGATGATGTTTGTAGTTTGGTAAGTTTCTTAATAATTTAATACAGTTTCTTTGTGGTGGTAAGAATATATCCTTTTGCGTTGCGTTACGTCCCTATGTAAGAGTTTTCGTTTATACCGTTTCCTTTGTTTGTCGTATTTTCAATGAAACTATTGAATAATTTGTTTATTTTCAGGTTCTTTTGGTTCTGTCTTTTGAGCGTTGTAAAATTACTGTCTTCTTTGTTGGGTAAGTACTAATTAAACTGATTAATGCACCCCTTTGTTTAGTTGCCATGTGGTGAATATCCTACATCGACATGTGGCGTATAACTAAATATAATGTGTATTTATTATTTTGACTGCTTGGTGTTCTCTTAATGTTCAGCATAGTTTAGCGTTTGTTTGTGTTGCCTGATGACACTGCGTGTCAAGGGGTAAAAGTTATGAAGAAAATTAAATAATTTAAAAATATTAATTGGTTGAATTGTGGTTTCTTTTATTTTTTAAGTTCCATAAGCCCCAGTGTTTAACTAGATTTTACCTAGTAGGTTCTAAATAAGTACACACTATAGTAAAATTATGGGTTATGTTAAAAATAGTCTATAGATAGAATCTTTCAAAATCTGTTAAAAATGACTGGAAATTTATTTAAACAAATATATACCTATAAAATGTATATGTTTGTGGGTAAATACTGACTGACAATAAATTTATGCAATAATCTTTCTAAATAATCATTAAAATAATGAATAGATAAAAATACATTCTCGGTTTAAAACGATGGACGATTTAATTAAAAATAGTAAAAAAAATATACGGGTGTATATAAATATATCTGTGTGTGTAAATGCGTACTCTTCTATAAAATCTGACGGACAACAAATATTTAAAATGATGTATACTAATATTAAATAATTTAATTTTAAGTTTTTTTTTTTGAGATGTTTCTTGCTAACATATATTGTATTTTTCAGTTCTTGTTTGTAATTGTAGGAATTTGTCCATCGGCGCAATCGAAAAACGTATGTTCTGCGTTCTGCGCAGACTGAGTCATTCTTTATTTTTATGGTACACAAGTATTTTCCAAAACAACCGTGTCCCGTTAGAAATTGAGTGAGATGAAACGAAAGCTCTCCATGTTTTCTTTGGATCCATGGGATGATATTGCTGATTAATTTGTGGGTCCATTTTGCTTTTGTGCATCTCTCCCAGTTTTCTGCCCATTTAATTATTGTACGTGTGCGCTCTTCTTTTTTATCTACTTGCAAGTTTTTGATGTTTGCTCTCTAGGTGGCTAGCATTCCCAATGGTATTATGTTTGCTATGACTAGCACTGCGTTTTTTGCTACAGTTTTATAACCGTTTATAATGCGCAGACTCAAACGCCGTTGTACTTGCGAATATTTGTTTGCGTTAATTTTTTTTCCAGTGCTACATGCCATACTAGCGCTGTTTACAACATAATGTTGTTGACCACCGATGAGATTAGTTTTCTCTTACTAGTTGTTGGGCCACGAGTACTGGGCATTAGCTTGGCGAGGGCGGATGATATTCTGAGCGCTTTTTGTTGAATTACACTGATATGCGCATTAAACGTTATTCCTTTATCTATGTGTACCCTTAAGTATTTCACTCTGTCTTTAGGTCTGATGTTGAATCCACCGAGTGTAAAGATGACATCTCCCACTTTCCTTTTCCCGTCAACTCACTTTTTGTTGGAGCCAGTTCTATTCCGGCTGCTGCTACCCAGTTATTTATTTTGGTTAGTGCGCGGTTGACAATTAGTACTAGCTCAGTTTCTTTTTTTGCTGTTGCTATCAGTGCTAGATCATCCGCAAAAGCAATCAGTTCCGTGGAATTTTCCATGTTTATTCTAAGTAGTTCATCAAAAACTATATTCCACAGTATCGGCCCTAGCACAAATCCCTGCGGTACGCCACAAGTTATTTGCATCCACTCTGCGCCATCACTGCCTTGCATGCAAAGCTCCCTATCAGCCAGATAGTTGGCCATAATGTTTTGTAATGATTGTTCTATATTTCGTTTCTCCAGTGTTTCTTTAATTGTTTGCCACGGAAGAGCGTTGAATGCATTTTTTACGTCAAGAGCAATGAGGACACAGAGTTTCCGCGTCCGTCGTGTTCCGTTTTTTGCTTGTAGTGGTTTTCTTATTATGTGTTGATAGCGTCTACTGTTGATTTCCCCTTTGTAAAACCATATTGGTTGGAAGATAGTCCACCAGTTCTTTTTACTGCTTTCTCTAATCTCGTTTTAATCAAGCGTTCATAGATCTTTGCTGTAATGTTTAAAAGACAGAAGGGTCTGTACTCTACCTGTTGCCCTTCACTCTTTTTTGGTTTTGGTATTACGGCCAGTATTGCTTTCTTCCACTCACCTGGGAAAATATTTTTTTGTAAATAACTATAAAACACATCTACGAAAATATTAGTGTTTTTTGATATAAGTTCAATGATTGCTTTTGCGGGCACTCCATCTGGACCCGATGCCTTATTAGAGTTTGTTTTGCGTAGAACTTGTAGTAACTCCTGGGGTGTACACGGTCGCAGTTCATGTGCATGAATGAATTCCGGTTGGACGACAGGACGATCGGGGAACAAAGGAGCCACAATTGTTTTAATTTCAAGTAAAGTTGGTCGGTATGGGCCAGGGACTAGCCTTAGTTTTTACAAAACAACCTTATATCCTAGTACCCATGTGTCCTGGTTTATATGTTCGATTGTTTTTTCAGGCTTCTTTCTTAGCAGCTATTATGGCTTGTCGATATTGTTGTTTGATTACGTTGTATTGTTCCTGTTCCACCACAGTGCCTCTTTTGTTAGAACGAGAAGCTATCCTACGTTGTTCATTGCATTTTTGTTTTAGTTCAGCGAGTTTTGCGTTCCACCAGTATATTTCTTTGGGTCTATAGTGTCCATTAGTTTTACGTCTGGGCATACTAACGTCACAGGCTTGTTGTATGGCCCAGGCGAGGTGTCTTGCATCATTGATTGGTTTCACAGTGCTCAAACTGCCGAATTTCTCCAGTAGTTTGTCCTTGTCCATTCGTTGTGTTACCCATGCCAATTTACGCCCGAATGATTTATTTATTGTTCTGCTTTGGTTTTTATCAATTCTTTTATGTATATCGAATCGGATGTATTGATGGTCAATCAATGTTTCTTCGTCAGACACCCGCCAATTCTGCAGCAACATTGGTTTTTCTGCCAGCGTCACATCTATATACGATGTTTTATTGTTTATGGAGAAGGTAGGAATTATGCCGTCGTTCATAACAATCAGGTGATTCTCTGCTGCCCAGTCAGCAAGTGATTTACCCTTTTGGTCTTCTTTAGAGGAGTCCCATTCCAGAGATTTGGCATTTAGGTCTCCCCCAAGAATAAAATAATTCTTTCCGATATTTGAGAATATATATTTTATCTCCCATAGGCATTCCTCAAACTCATTTATGCCACAAGCAGGATTGATGTAGCCGCTGCATATGCTCATGTCTCGAGTTTCTATAATGACAAATTTCTTACCTCAGTATACATTTTGAACTGTAACTTTTTGGTTGCAAATATGTATTGCAGCGTTTTCTTCCAGACTTAGTATTCATTCTCTCTCCTTAGCTATTTTAATGTTGGGTTCGCTTGCTATTATAATATCAATGTCCTCTAGGGCAACTGTGGCACACAGAAGGTCGTGTGCCGCTCGTTTACGTCCCAAGTTTATTTGTATTACTTTATAAGGTGTATTGTCCATGTACGGTACGATGTTGGAGTTTAAGTTTTTCGTTTACTGCCGACTTGTATAGTGGACACCGCATAGTCCAGACGCCGTAACCGGTCACCTTACAAATAGGACACCCACTTTCATTTTGCACAGTTTTTTGTCGTGCCCCTCCTTTCCACACGTTAGGCATAATCTCCTTCGATCTTCATTGGCGCAGTTATACGTAGTATGGCTCACTCCCCAGCAGCGGTAGCACTTCTCCACATCTACTCTTTCTGTAATTCGACACGGTGTCAAACCGATTCATATTCGTTGGTTTTCCAGTAGTTGGTTTGAAATTTCGTTTTTGGCTACCACAGTAATCGTCTGGGTACCGGCATACCCAGGGCGAAATTTTCTACTTTAAACCCATCCATGTTTTCTAACTGTAGTGCCTGTTAAACTGCTTGAACTACCTCCTCTTCCGTCGTTACTTCATCTAAATCTCTAATGTGCAGCGTTTTATTTTCTCTGCTCCCTCTTGTAATGTTTATAGTTGCTCCTAGTAATTCTTTGTTTATTTTTTCTTTTATGTCTGCTGTTTTGTTACAATTAGTGACGAGGAGAAGGTGTCCCTCCCTAGTTTTCTTAACTACCTGCAAATCTTCATTATTTTGAGGACCTGTACCAAACGCCGTTTTTACCCCCCTTAACAAGTCGGCATATGTCTTGCCTTCTCCTTTAACTAAAATCGCACTACTATCTTGCATTAAAGGTTTTTTTCGTTTTTCTTCTTTCTTAATTACGTACTAGGAGTATTTTAATTTCTTCTTCGAAAATATACACTCTGCTATCAGTAGTGCTAATATTTTCATATCTTCTGTACCAAATATGTGCATATTTAGTTCCTTTGCATTTGCTACACTCATCTTGCCCTTAATTGTAACCAGGAATTTGTACATTTCTTCGACTTGGTCTCTTTTATTTTTTGAATTTATGTTTTTGAAATACGATGTGTGTTTCGTGCTTTGTTCTTCCACCTCGTCTTCTTCATGTACAGTTTCAAACTCTGTGATTGTGACCATCACTCCTTCATCCAACTTTTTGCTCGTGGACGGTTTGTTGATTTGGTTGTGTTTCTGCTTTATTTTTCTTATCGTATTATGGTATTATTCTCCTGCTTCCTTGTCTAGAAGATAGAGCACGTTGTTTTTGTTATCACTAGTAGAAGAATCTGTTAGAATGGTGGTTTTATAAACACCTTCTGGCCATTTCTCTTTAACTACTTCCCAGTACAGCTGATATGTGGTAACTTCTTTTAATTTTTGTAATATCCCTTCGGTTTGTGCGTCTTCTGCCTTTATTCGTGCTGTGCATCTTGAGCATAAAACTGTGGTTTATTTTTTGTGTTGATCTTCTTCGTTTGTTATGTCTAACGTCAATTTTTCTTGTTGTAAATCAACTGGCTCATTGACAGTCAAAGTTGATATTGTAATAACTGTAACCTACCAACCAACAACGTTTATCCCCAATCACATGAAAACATGTAATTTTTTTAAATTCAGATGAATCGGGGTTGGGGTCGGTTACTTCTCTTAAGCCAAAATTAATAAAACAAAAAATAATTAATTTACTGCAGATTCTGGCCGACATTTATGTCTTGTAAGAATTATTTATGGTTATTTATTAAAAAATCATTCTTTTCATACCCACCATATCTATGCACATGAGGATTACTTCATAAAACCGTGTTTGGTTTTACAAGGTAGAAGACCGCATGTAAAAACCATCGTTATTATAATACGAAACTTAATCACACAATGACATGACATATATGCCACAGCATGACTGACAGATACATTTCAAAATAAAAATATAAAATGAACGTGTACAATGAGAGCACTGCAAGAGGTAAAACTAGAATATGTTCGTTCTTTTTAACGTCAGCGAGCAGAGCAAGAAGAAACGAAGAACTTTTGCAATGTTTATTTAAATGACATGAGCGGTGTTATTTCATTTCCAATACCTGCTTCAATACATGCATTTTGTCACTCAATTAATGAGGTTTTTTTTCCAAAACTTTAGCACCATACGTTAGAAGAGCAAGCGGGATGACATAATAAGGTTTAGTAATATGCAATAGATTAAAAAAGTACAAGACAGAATATAGTATGAAAAGTGTGCGTTTCGGATATTGGGTTTACATTAGGTAGGACGAGCGGACGCAACATCTTTTCCTTAATTTACTAACTGCAATTTCAGAAAAAAATATTTTTCTGTATACAAGGTGGTCGTCATGGAAAAAGTAATACACAATTTTGGTTAAATTCCCAAAAAAAATCATTTGTGCCAATTCTTCATTCCACGTTAGTGTATAACTTTTTTCTTAATCACACTCTGTTTAACGAAAAATATATTTAGAAGATGCAGAGGTACACCCATGAAATTCAAAACTTGGACACCACAATTTCTGTAAACAAAAGCTTGCACATTGTGAAGCGAGTTTAAGGGTATCATTTACAATTCTAACAGCAGGTAGTCTCAGCAGGGGTTATCTTATAGAAGGACTGTAGAATGAATCATTACACTAAGCACGTTTTAGAAAATAGGTAATTTACGTTGCTTACTTCAATTTTTTCTTTAAAGAATATATTTGAAGGTATCGCTAATTAAACCCATAGTTCGATTAATTATCGAATCAAAAATTTTGTTTAGGAAATGTTTACAAAATAAAATTAGAAATAATTTTGATTTAAAAACGTCTACAAGCAATAACTTTTAAATTAAATCAAAAACTAAACATGGTTATTTGGGTTGACTGATTATTACTTATTTTAAATAAATCTAACCTACTAATTATTGTAAGTTATTAAAAAAATCATTAAACTCTCTATTCATAATATTTAGTCCTTACAAAATGTATATTTTATGACGTTTCATTTTTTTTTGTAGTTAATATAAAAGTGAAAATAAAAACTAAGGCAATTCTTATTGTCAACGTATATATTTAGTTTTTTGACAAGAATTTATTACATAATTATAATTAAGATACCAAGTTATAGTTTAAAATTAAATGAAAACGTTTTTTTTTAAATAAAGGTATTACTATATAAATAAATATAAGAAATCAATAATGGGTGTGACCTCCATTATTATTGATACATTCTTGGAGGCGTCTGCTCATTGACGCTATCAAGGTATCAATATAATTAATATTAATCGTTTCCCATGCGGTATCAATGGCTGCAATTAGTGCATTACGGTTTACTGGTATAAAATTTGGCCCTTGTTGTCTTCGGATAACAGCAAGTATTCGAGCCCAAACATTTTCGATAATGTTAAAATCTGGGCTTTTGCTGGCCAGGGTAACAGCTCCAAGTTATTTGCTTGTATCCAGTTGCGCACAACCTGCGAAGTATAGGGTCATCATATCCCGATAGTTAATTATCGAATGTTCCAGTATGTTGCAAGAAAAAATGATGTCCCTATTAGCATCATTTAGGCGGGAAATTTCCAAAATAAAAAAAAAGCGAAGTAAATTATAATTTTTTACTCTTCTTTTGTGCGTAAAAACTATGGTTGGCACTATCTTCTTGTTTTCCGCAATTTTCTCTTCGTTGAACAGCAACAAACGTTCCGTTTGTTGTTCGGATTGTGGAAATCATAAAAGATCGTTTGTCGTTCTGTTTGACTTTCGGTTCGTTGTTATGTTTGTTGCTCGGTTTGTTGTTCAGGTGTGTACGAAGCTTTACAACTTAAGCAACAATTTTTTGGCGAATAAAGATTAGTTTGTGATGTAATATTAGAAACACAAATTTATATCATATCAAATTTATGACAACTTAAAACCAAGAACGTGTATGTTATTGCTAAGAAATTATTTAAAAAAAAGCGCAATTGCAGTGTAAATATTTTTAATTAGATATTTTCGAAAGTTTATAAGTCCTCTATTGTAATCTTAATACTTAAAAGAAAATCCTGTCCATTAGCATTATAAGGAAATGGCTTTTACTTTATGAATAAGTTTCAATAACAATATCCTTGCTTGTTTAATTTACTTCCTTTGAGTCATATTGCTCTAAGGGTTGTTACATTGGTCATTAGAAGTATGTAATAAATAATTACCTACTGTTTGAGAAGGGGTAGTGTGAACCAATAAATAAAGTAAGAAATGTAAATTCCATTTTAGTTTAAAATTTCAAGTGTTGTGAAAATGCCACCTCATCTCGGTGCTGATTTGAAAGCGCGGATTGTTTCGGAATTAGCGGCGGGCCGTAGCGTGCGTGAAATTTCACGTATGTTAGATATACCAAAAAGCACCGTAGGGCATTACCGAGTAAAATGGAATCTTGAACACACTTTGGAAAGAGCCATCGGAAGTGGTAGACCTAAAGTATCTACACGTGCTCAAGATCTCGAGTTGTTTCATTACGTAACAGAACAACCATTTGCTACATACCCAGGGCTATAGCAGATACACATTTTCCCGGATGCCGTATAACTGCACAAAAAGATTAAAGGAGATGGGAATAAAGAAGTATAATGCTGCTGCGAAAGAAGTTCTCAGTGACGAAAATATGAGACGTCGTCTGGAATTTGCAAGGCGATATGTGAACGAACCTTTGGAATTTTGGAATCGAGTGATTTTTAGCGACGAAAAACGTTCAATAGCCGCAACGATGGACCACTAAAAATTTTAGAATGGAAGGAACTCGTTACGAAAATAATCACATATGTCCTAAAAAAACGAAGTGGTTATTTTTCTGTGAATGTGTGGGGTTGGGTTAGCGCGCGGGGTCCAGGAGTTTGTTGGGCTATCGATGGACGTCTTGATTCTGCTGCGTATTTAGATATTTTGAAACTATTATGAAACCTTCAGTCGAAGTGTTTTATCCAGACGAAGATTATATTTTCCAACAAGTAAGTATTCTTATTTCACTATACTTTCTCCAAAAAATAGTTCGGGATCTGTTGAATTAACATTTTCATAATGTATTTTTGTGTTAAAGGACAACGCCCTATTCATACTTCGCGGGTTGTGCGCAATTGGATACAAGAAAATAACTTGGAGCTGTTACCCTGGCCAGCAAAAAGCCCAGATTTTAACATTATCGAAAATGTTTGGGCTCGAATACTTGCTGTTATCCGAAGACAACAAGGGCCAAATTTTATACCAGTAAACCGTAATGCACTAATTGCAGCCATTGATACCGCATGGGAAACGATTAATATTAATTATATTGATACCTTGATAGCGTCAATGAGCAGACGCCTCAAGAATGTATCAATAATAATGGAGGTCACACCCATTATTGATTTCTTATATTTATTTATATAGTAATACCTTTATTTAAAAAAAAGTTTTCATTTAATTTTAAACTATAACTTGGTATCTTAATTATAATTATGTAATAAATTCTTGTCAAAAAACTAAATATATACGTTGACAATAAGAATTGCCTTAGTTTTTATTTTCACTTTTTATATTAACTACAGAAAAAATGAAACGTCATAAAATATACATTTTGTAAGGACTAAATATTATGAATAGAGAGTTTAATGATTTTTTTTAATAACTTACAATAATTAGTAGGTTAGATTTATTTAAAAATAAGTAATAATCAGTCAACCCAAATAACCATGTTTAGTTTTTGATTTAATTTAAAAGTTATTGCTTGTAGACGTTTTTTAAATCAAAATTATTTCTAATTTTATTTTGTAAACATTTCCTAAACAAAATTTTGATTCGATAATTAATCGAGCTATGGTGTTTAATTAGCGATACCTTCAAATATATTCTTTAAAGAAAA
This sequence comes from Abscondita cerata, assembly GCA_030710515.1. Classification (NCBI taxonomy): domain Eukaryota; kingdom Metazoa; phylum Arthropoda; class Insecta; order Coleoptera; family Lampyridae; genus Abscondita; species Abscondita cerata. The sequence continues at coordinate 194,984 of JALBCR010001175.1, forward strand.
AATTAAGTAAGCAACGTAAATTACCTATTTTCTAAAACGTGCTTAGTGTAATGATTCATTCTACAGTCCTTCTATAAGATAACCCCTGCTGAGACTACCTGCTGTTAGAATTGTAAATGATACCCTTAAGCCCGCTTCACAATGTGCAAACTTTTGTTTACAGAAATTGTGGTGTCCAAGTTTTAAATTTCATGAGTGTACTATTCCATAATTCTGCGCATTAAATTAGGTTGACAAAGACATAAGAAAAGAAATAATACTAAGTAAATGTAAGAGTAAAAAGTAAAAAAAATTAGTTACTGTGAGTCTAAACAATACCCGAAGAAAAAAAATAACTCTTTAGCTGCAATAAGATTAATTAAAACAAATAAAAGAAAAATGAAAAAAAAATCAATGAAAATAACCCTTTATTTGTTCAAATTTTACTTTTTACCAAAGTGTTAGGTACCTAAAATACCTCTTCCTCATTTTATTTGCCTTAGTCGCGAACAATTGTATAGTAACGGGCTCATCGTTCTAATTTATTAATTTCAATGTAAACAATTATATTTGCACTAATTACAACCAAACAAAATTTAATTAGATTAAGGACGACGTTCATAAATTTTGTACATTTAATAGAATCAAAAATTACCAATTTAATAGAAACTAAGCCTCTTAACTATAAATTTATTCGCAAATAAAATTTTATACGATACACTAAAATTAGTGGAGGTTAAGTAGATTAAATCCTATAACTTTAATTAATTTTCCTTTTGCGTCTTCGTTACAAAACTGAACTATAGAAAATGTAATAATACCGAAAACTTGTTTACAAAGACATTCCGAAAAGAATAGTAGCAAATCTCGTTAAAGTTTATCATAATCATTATTGCAAGCACGTCGACTACATTATGAAAACTGACTATTTCAGAAATTAATTAAAATTTTGTATCGATTTCAGTGATACGTTGAAAGCAATCACGTTTAGAAGTAATATTATGAAATACAAAAAGCGACAGTGTTATTTCACGTACGTCGCTTAGGATGCAATAAAAAAAGGATTAGTACGTTATGTATAAATTAAATCAAAAAGAAATCCAGAGTTGATTTGCAGGTTAAAGAATCTACTAAGAGCAGTAGTGTTTCTTTTAGTATGAGGCAATTTTTTTCCCTTTCGATTTTCTCTAACTTTGTTCCAGAATCAATTTTATTTTAGATTGTTCCGAAATATCGTTATGTTCGAAAAAAGCAATAATAGTGGTTTGCATAAAATCTTCAGAACATTAATTAACATTATTTCATTCATATGCAGTTTCAAATGAAGCGTAACTACTATTTGAACTTCAGCGACCAATCAAGACCAAGTTTTGATTAGTTCCGTAACAACTTTATTATAAAGTTGACTTCTTGTGTGCAGAGAGAACTAAACGTCATGCGAAAGTAGGTTAACATTTGACATTATCAAATTAAATTCTCATCTCGTCTTTAACTACCAAAACTTAAATATTTATAGCTGGGATTACGCAAAACCAATGGAGAAAACGTTTTTGATATTACACAAAATGTTTAAGCTTTGTGAAATTACTCTAGTGATCATTAATTTATACAAACTTCACAAGCACTTAATAATGTTGATGTAGCAGTATATAAAACTTATTACATGGCATGTTATAATTTAAGATGCTTTTTACGTGCGTCTCTTATCAAAAACGTCACAATTTCGCCAGCGATAAAATCTTTGATTACCAACTAAAGAACTTATTTGTAAAACACCATTGAATTTATTAGTTGAAATATTATGTAATTTACAAAGTAATGAACAACTTTTTTAATATACCTACGTATACAGTACGGATATATAAAAAATGTAAAATTTTTAAGAAAAATCAAGCGCAACCTTAAATAAAAAAAACAAAAATTACCTTTTCACTGGTTTATTAACATCAATAACAAGTGTGTAAAGTAGGCTTTTTACACACATGTTGCATAATATTTGCTACAACGAACGTTTCACACTATTTATCAATTGATTTATATGTATTGATACTGAACTGATTATTGTCAAAATTTTTCATTCACATTTTTAGCGTTTATTAAACTGGAAAATTTTAACCAACGACATTTAAAACAGGTTAGTCTCAAATTTATTTAATTACTAATATAAAATATGGTTATGCGTACACGTAACTCAAAATACATTTAATTTTTAGGCTCTAGTGTTTGTAAAGATTTTTTATGCAAGCCTTTAAAAAGTGACAGTTTACGTACTAACTTTACTACGCACAGTTGTACAAAAAAATTTTGTATAATGTCACCTCTGTTTGGGTAAAAATTTCTTTTGTACGCGCAAATGATTTTGGTTCATAATAGTTTTTTTGAAGTGGAATACACTATAGTTTTAAATGATTTCGTTACATTGCAATCCACGTGTATTTCATGGTCATATTTGTAGGAATATTGTTTTTGGTCAATTGATATCTTTAATTCTGTTGATGTGGACAATAGCTTATCGTCACGTTCAAGCAATTAGGGTTTTGATGAACCGCTTATTTCAATAGTTTTCACACTCGATGTCTTCGAATGTCGCATTTTGTTTTGCTATCTCAAAGGTTTTTTTGTTTGTTCTGGAAAACAGCTCGGTGGTGCCGCCTTTATCAATTAAATAGAGATTTGTTTTGACTAAATGAATAACACACGGATTGTACCCACGTTCGAAAATTCTGAGTCGTCGTTTTTGTTTGTTATTTCTGAAAAAATGTTAGCGCAATAATTTTTGTAACGTTCTTTGTGTAGAAAATGATAAGAGTGGAGACTCCCTTATCTGATGATTGTTAATAGTTTTTAAGTTTAGTTTTTAAGCAGACTGACATGTAGTTGTTTGACATGTACCGAGTAGTGCGGATTTATGTTGTTTTTAAACAAAATTAAACAACCGCCTAAGTACCGTAAGTGCCAAAAGTGTACGTTTAATCACGTGCAAAATTTTCGAGGGCGTGAGTGAAAAGTTAAGCTAAGTGTGTATCCACAAAAGGACCTCTCGTCTCGCGACCGTGAAGAGAATATCGCCCTGCGGATGATAGACTATCTCTTAAGTACGCGAGTTTTTGATACTAGAAAAATACAATACCGTAGAATGCATTAGTTACGAGATCTTCGGATTAAACAAATGGTTCCGAGTGGATTATTCTTCGACTAGTGGATTATTGAAGAAACCCTCAACTGTAAGTACTCTGCTTAGTTACTCCAGAAAACTTCCGGGCTTTGGGGCGTGAATTCGCATTTGGTAAAATAAATTAGGTATTTTTTTATTTTAATTACGTTGTAATATTAAAATCATGTTTGATGGTGCAGAATGATCGAACCGAGTCCAGGGCATGTTACGTTCGAGTTGATGTTACAGTAAAAATTACGTATTTGACTAGGCCGCAGACACGTTTCGTTTATTTACCCACATAATGTAATAATTTTAGAAACGCGGTTAAAAATCTGTTTCCTCGCCCGATACCGAGTAGTTTGGCCGTTTTGCATGAATGTTTGTTTTTTTGTTATGCGTCGAAAAACGCTTTAATGTTAAGACGTCGTGGAATAAAACGTGTAAAATTCAATTTAATAAAAAACCGATCGTAATTATTTTATTCTTTTGTTGCTTCAAGTGTTTACGTTTCCCCCTTTTCTTTTGTGAGCATTTGATATAATTATTTCAAAAATTAAGGTGACGCCTGGCAATCCCGACTGTGACTCGAATTAAGGACCTTTAGTCTTCGTAAAGGTAAGTGAGAGACAATTCGAAATCAACCCCTCGCCGTTGAGCTAGTTTGAGCATTCGTTGTGCTGCGTACTTGATCTTCAAGTTTCGTGGTGTAACAATAACCGCGAATAAATTTTTTTACATGTTTATTAATTGTGAAGTAATATCCTCCTGCAACAAGTAACGGTTAGTTCCAAACGTAAACTATACCTAATCTAAATAATATTTCAGACACGTATAACGAGTCACATCTTTGGACTCGAGGGACATATTGTTTGTCTAGTAAAGATGAGAACAGACTATAAGCAAAGATTGTTGAACAACAGTTGGGCATCAAACAAGTTCGCTCAATGTGTTAATCAACCTTCAGTTTAACTTTTAAGTTCAAGACGCCATTTTGCTGATATGGTTGCATCTATTGAAGCGAAGTTTTTGAACAATATTTGGCCATTCAACCTTAATTCGTTGTCGTTTTTTTTACATTCTTTTTCGTCACCATCCCCTCTTTCTACAGCTTCTTCATTATTTCATTTTTATTAAGAAGAATTCACGCACACCATGCGATTTAAACATCCTCTTCGTCACTCATTTGGCAACTACTTGAACTACTAAACGAACACCTAAGCAACTAGATAATTCCGAACACTTCTAACACGTTTTTTCTCAACAACTAGCCAAGTGTTGTTCAACAATGTTTGCTTAGTCTTTTATCACCTTAACACCACAGCTAAATCAATAGGACTAAGTTTCACTTGATATTTTTCACTAGCGCTTTGGATTTCCTGATTCATTGTAGGTATCGAGACAGCCTATTGTAGCAACCAGTTAGAAACATACCAAAGGGTATTTGTAAAGATCCTGTTTGTTTAGTTGTAATATTGCTAGGTTTGAAGTACTGGCAGGTCCACAAAGTTAGATGCCATAAGTCGAGATTGGTTTTTAAATGGTCGTACAGAATAGTATTCTGTTTCCCAGAAATAAATGTACTTTGATCCGAGCATATAGTACAAATTTTTAATCCAAATAGCATTCGTTTTCTCATGATGTGAGTTGTCGATCTAACTAAATTCGAGATAGACTCGCAAAGAACATAAGACATACTCAACATCAAGACCAGGCCTGATACACGGTAAGTGTATGATTACAGAACCTTACGTGAAACAAACCGCTAAACTACTAATGTTAAGCCGGCACAGTTAAGACCAACGCAGGGCTCCGAACGGATCACAAGGCCGTCAAAGAATACCGGCGGAAAATCGGAAGATTCACTGACGACACTAATTGTCGACTATGTAGAAGAGCTCCCGAAAAGTACTGCACTTATTGTGCAGTTGCAAGGCGCTGGACAATACAAGACAGTTTATTTTTGGGCGCAACAACATGTTACCAAAAGAGTTAAATACGTATCCGCAACGACCTGCACCTATTAGTGCGGGTGTATTGAATGTTGAATACGTCGATTAACAAGTAAGGGAAGCACAATAAGCCTTTTAAGCTGCGGTGCATCCGGAACTATAGTAGTAGACGGCCTGAGGGGAAAAAATAAAATAAAAAAAAACTAAATTCCTGAGAATTTTTAGTATGTCATTTGCGAGAAGTATTATTTAATGTTACCGGAGGGCAAGTTTTCCGAAGGGCAAATGTTATCCCAGTAGATTTTGTTTCGCTCACACGTATATAAGCCACAACTTCAACAAGGTTTGTATTATGTTAAGGTTTCGTTCAATAATGCTCTTTGAGAGTAAGTATGGTAGGTAGCTACTAGCGTCTGTAGTCTGTACTCCCTGCAGAACGTCGGCTTGAATTGAGAGAATATTTTATTGCGCATCACCGAATTTTATTTAATTTTTTTTTCTGTTAGGTAGGATTTATACCAATAACACATTTGTCTGATGAGTTGTGTTATGTTGTTGTATGTTGTACTGTGTTGTGATCGGACATAGGTAATAAGAATTTCTCTTAAAATGCGTACCTACCCTTCTCAGTTGAACACTTGATACTGATACGTCTTTGTGAACATGACCTCAGGCACATCAGACAATTTTGAAGAAGAAATTGAAGAATGTGCAGCAACGGTTATTTGTATGACCGCCATATCAAAACGAAGTAAAATGTGGATTCTTGAAATAAATGTAAGTAGGAAAACTTTCCGTGAATATTACACCCTAATGACTTTGTTAGAAAAAGAATACAATCGTGAGCGTTTTCACATATGCTTTAGAATGTATAGTAGTAGTAGTAGTAATAGCAATAGTAAGTATATTGATCAAAAGATTATAACAAAAATAATATAAGACACGTCACCACACAATACAAAAAGTAATATTAATGTAGTAAAATTAAATTGACAAAGTACTTAAAATAAATCAAGATATATTAAGAACTTTAATTTTAAAAAAATTCAAATATCGTTTTATATGTTTTGGAAGTTTATTGAACAATTTTGCACCGATGTAATAAGGATTTGTTTCATATAACGTTAATCTATGTTTTCAAATTGTAAGTCATTACCATGTCTTGTGCTGTAAAAATGAAACTTGTTTAAAGTGTCAAATTTACTGTAACTAGCATTTCGATAACATTTCGAATATATACTGCACTGGAAAATTTTATTTTAAATATAAAAATAAAAAACTAGAAACGAAAATTTATTAATAAAAATTTATAGTAAGTGTTGATTCAAATCAATCATTGATAACGTAGTAAAATTAAGATACGAATTTCAAGTACCAATCTAATTTCAATTAAGAAAAAGAATTATTTTCATTTTTGTGGACAAAGCCTTTTCATCTAATAAAATTAAGTAGATAGTGAATAGAATTTGTTTGTTACCTAGTTGTAAGCGTTAAAATAAAATTATCTGCAGTCTAAATAATGTAAAACGTCCGGTTGAATAGGACAAAATATCACGTATTGGATATAATATTACCGACATTCAGGCACCGCGAAGTAAGATAACCGAGATACCTGGAAAACAAACTCAGTAATTTTGTGTGTGAACATTTTTGAAAGACAAAACGATAACAGGAAGACAGAGGGAAGAATTATGATTGAATAAACACACTCGATATTAAGAAGTTAAACCGCTAAGACGTAAGAATAAAAAGTTCGAGAATTCTGTATTAAAGGGTAGAAGTGTGAAAACGTTAAAGTAAAATTGGATGTTAAAATGTTAAACTGTTAAGATGTTAGAAGAAATAAAGTGAACAAATAATAATTAAAATCGGTCGAGTGAAAATTTAAACCCGTTAATTAAAGACGTTATGTATTTCCGAATAAAGATGTAAAAGTATATCTCCGAAAAGTGAATAAAAAATTTGATTGTGAATAAACAATTAAGATACCAGCGTTGTTGCAGCCGCGTTGTTTCAGGTTGCGTTGTGAAAAGATTGTTATAAAAAATTAAAGAATTAGTAAAGAAAACGGATGAAAAGAATGAAGAAAATGGTGTTAATATCGAGGGAATAAAGCAGTTCATGCGTCCGATGGAGGAAGCAATGCGCGGAAATAAATAAAAATTTAGTCAAATGTTACAGGTTAGTCTTATAAAGTTTTGTAAATAAATTAATGTTTGCGTTAAATATAAATAAATTTATTCAGTAGATTAAAGATACTTGCAAGTAAAAAAGTAGGGTTTTATAAAATATTTTTATGTAATGTGTTTTATATTTAAAGATATGCTATGGATGAAATAAATTGTTGTTAAACTAAGTTAATATTTCAATTAAAACGTACCCAAACCTGAGATTACGAGAGAGTTAAAAGTTTGAAGCTAAATTTATAAGATTTATAAAAAAAGTCTCATGCTAAATAAAAAAAAATGTTTATTAATAGCACATTAACAATCCATTGCAATACATACTGTGTAACATCATTATTTTGTTATTCTTAGAAACTTCGACGCATGATTCATTCCATTTTAGTCCGAACATACAACGAACACAACGTTTTTGTAACACAAATAAGCTATTGACGCGACAGTTATTGCCCCAGCAAACAATACCATATCGTAATACTGACTCAATATGTGAATGATAATATAAAACTGTTGCTTCTACATCAATAATTTGGCGCAACCTTTTTAATACAAAACAACTAGAACTAAATTTTTTCAAAACATATTCTGTATGCACTTTAAAAGTCAAAGACAGATCAATATTAACACTAAGAAGTTTATAATTAGACACTTGTTTGATATTTGTACTGTCAACTGATATTAGGAAACTTGAAACGTATTGGTTTTCAGTCATTGCATCATAACGGTTTTTTCTATATTAAGTATTAATTTATTTTTTATTATGTAATCTTGAACACTCCGCAGGTCAGTTTTTAGGTTTTCGGCAACATTTTCTCTAGTAGAAAATATTGTTACATAATCAAATAAATTCTTTTACAATTGTTTTTGTGAAACCGTCTATATAAATTAAAAAAAGTAAAGGACCTTGGAAACTCCAACGTCGATAATAGATAATTGCGAGAAGTCTCCTCGAAACGTGACATACTGCGTTCTATTAGTTAAGTACGATTTCAAAATATCGTGACACTTTCCTCTTATGCCAAAAGTTCGGCCTGGGGGTAGGTCTCTTTGTATTTGGTCGTTCATCTTTGGCCCATTTTGTCCAGCTATCGTCCTGCATTCTTTCGACATGATCCATTCACTGTCGTCATATATCTCTTGTAAACCTTACCTACTATATCTTGTACTTTAAGTTCATCTCTTATTAGTGAGCTTCGTACTTGGTCTCTTAGGGTTACTTCTTTGATTGCTCGTAATGTTTTCATTTCTGTTGCCCTCTGTAAGAATTTTGTTTTTGAAGTCTCTGCCCGGGTCTCTGATATGTACGTTAGTACAGGTCTTACGGTGATTTTATAAATACGGACACTACTTTCTGTTGACATGTACTTGTTATTCCAGATGAGATCTCTCAGGTAACCAGAAATTCTTGCAGCTTTGTTTGCTTGTGTTCGAGCTTCTTGGAGTAAGTTTTTGTAGTTTAATATTACGACTCCCAGGTAGTTACAGCGCATACTTTGTTAAATTGGTTTATTCCGTACTGCCAGCTTGCATCTGGTAGGTTCCCTATATATGATCATTGATTCTCTTCTCTGCCTATATCTGAATATTGTATTTTTCTGTTATTGTTTAAAATTTGTATAGTTTTCTGCCATTAGTATTTTTATTGCTTTTTGTCCCATTGCAAAATAATAAATTCAAAGAAGCTTCGGTTAATTTCTTTTTACCCTTTTGGTCTGAAAATAAAGTTGCAGTAAAATACAAAACAATTTTGTTTAATTTCTATGAATGTCAAGAATGTTCGGTTAATGATAATGAGTACGTCAGATAGGTATATCAATGACGGTTTCTACCTCGTGATACAATTTTATCCCGTCTTAAGGCCCAAAACTAGGAATTAGCTGGATGCCCTTTTGGATTATGATTCTTTAGATAAAAACAAATAACTGGTGTAAAACAGAGTCCATGCCCCGATGACGAGCTTCACTCCCGATTTTTGTAATTTCAACCTTGGCTGCAACCCCTTTGGCTTCGCCTTAGACAACCGCCCTTTAGAAATAGAATTAAGTGTATTGCAAACATGTATTCGACAAATTTTCAAGCATGCTCTCGGTAACAAAGATAGAAAATATTCATCCTACTTTCACTCTCTATATCTACCTTAAGTCACGACTACCACGGTCGCCTGTGCAGAAATGTAGTATTACAACTAGTCTGAGTGCCCACCGACACAAAGTATCATTTATAAATAACCAGCTGTAAGTTTTTGAGTGGCTTAATTACGTGTCCAACAAGATGTTTCTATCGTTTTTCTCGAATCTGGGGCGTTTCCTCATAATGTCGTTTGGAAGACGTCTTCCCTTATAATTTTTAAAATTTGTTGATAACCCACTTTTAAAGAAAGTAATCGCAAGAAAAATTCGTGAAAATTAGCTTTAACAAAACAATTTCATGATTTACGTAATCAAATGCTTTAGATAGATGGATGCTGAGAGCCATTACTTTATTGTTGTTATCAAAATTTGTGTAAATGTAATCTAACAACGTGACTAAAGAAGTAGTAGTAATAGAAAACAATTCAAAAGTTTACATGACACTCTATGATGGATACGATATGTTGTATGACAAAAATTTCGACTATCGGAATTATATGTTATCTTAACACATTACATGGCGTATGGTCAGATAGGTTTGCACTGGTACAAAATGATGCATACTACGTCACACAACACATCAGAAAAATGTTTTTCCAACCTTAAGTCATTAATAATAAAGCAATGGGAATATAATTTTTGTCTGGTTTAGGTACTATAACTATCTGTGCGATCTTACACTGGTCCAAGAATATGCACGATCTGAAAACGGCATTGATTGTATAGATTATCAGTTGGTAGAGCAGGGTTATTAGGTTCGTCCAACTCTTGATGTATGAAGCTTTCATTCTTCACCAGTAGAGCCTGTCATGACGTTGTAATATCATTATTGCCAGCAAGCATCCGCTTTTACTGGATTGGTGCGCGCACAAAGTGTCACCGAGGGGTTGCTTAATATTCTAGTCCCATTCATAATGAATAATCCGTAATACTCAATAGTGGTTCAGTCAGATAAATAGTTTTGCATTCTCGGGTTTTAAAAGTAAAGTATCAACATTTTTGGTGGTTTGCCAGTTTCAAGTATCAATATATCTGCAGGATTTCGGATGGTTTGCCAGATTCTTCGTATGTTCCGTTTCTGAATATCTTTTTTTTTTACATATTATAAGACAATACTTTACATTTTTCTGATTTTCGCAATTTGACGTAGCCTCTCATAGCGAGTTTGGTTACGTTTTTTATAAGTAGCCTTGTTTGTGCATGTGATGTACAATCAAAATGAGAAGAGACATAAAATGAATAATTTGGTTTTAGGTAAGAATTAGTTGTGAGGTGTGCTTCAGGGGTCAATAAAATATCTATATTGTGAGTTTGTAAGAATATTTTCATCTCCATAATATCTTGGGCGAGGCGTTGGTATCCCTTAAGATATTAGTCATTATTTCCCACCTTAGTTGTTGCAATGTAATATATGATTCTCTAAGTTATACAAATTAAGTTAAGTTAATGCCAAGTTGCCTAGAGTACAAAGTACTTGCTTTTAGTCTTGGGTTCGAAGTTTTTGATAAGTGACCTCCTGCACATTTACCGCATCTTAGTTTGATGTGACAATAATTTCTTGATTGTCTATATTTCTGACTGTTTTGACACTGAATAACTTCGCGTTTAACGTACAGGGGTTTAAATCTAATTTTTGATTTCATCAGGAATTCAAGGTTATATATTTCTTTATTTTTTTTCTGATTATTATATTTTTACAAAAAAAAAACATCGGCAGTGGATTATTAATAACTCTATGGCTTATATTGCATATGTTTAGAACTTTCTGCTCATGTGTAGTTATTTCAGTGGCTAACTCTTTGAAGTCAGTACTTGGGTGCACATCTCGTAGAACAACTTTATAATTTTATGTTTTTGTCCATTCTTGGGTTTGCTGTTTGTCATGGTTCTTCGTTTGTGGAGTTATATATTGGTGCTCATAACTCGTAGAGACTTTCCACGTGTTTAGTTCTCTCAATTAAAACATTTTAGACCGTTCTTAAAACTCGCTTTCCACCATCCCACACAACTATTATTAAATCTTAAATACTTCAACAATAACATTATTATGTTACCAACAACCCCACGATTATTAACTTTACAACCCACAAACCACAACACCAGTGTTCTTCATTTTAACAACGAAAAACACCACATTGTTCACAATATTAACTTCAAAAACATAAAACAATTAACCACGTTTATAATTAATATCGCTGTCCCTTATAAATTTTTGACAATTTCATTTTTTTTTTTTTTAAACCGCGTTTTTTTGTATTTCTACCACCTTCATAGGACAAACAGTGAGTTCATTACGTAATTAGTACCATTTAGAAATACTGAGAATATCGGCAAATTTGCTAGTCATATATCTTCGTAAATTGATTTACTTGTTATTAATATTTTCCTTCTTGTTCGCGATATCTCTAGATTTGGTGGTTTGGATTTTGGTTTATGGTTATTTTTGGTTATTGTTTAGTTTTTGGTACTTGTGTACTTGATTTTGATATTTTTGCTATATGTGTGAAGAATTAAGATTTGGTAAAAGTAAATCTGTTAATATTAGTGATATAAATTGTGTCGATTGTTTGTTGGGTTATGCTTAAATGTTTAAAAGTACTGAACCGAACACTGACGACATTTTCTTGTATTATGTAATAAATATAAGTTGGCTAGCAACACCCTAGCGGCAGACAACCAAATGTACTTGTGAATATCCTTAAAACGTCCTTGTTAGGATTTCTACGCGTGCTGAATTAGAGACATTCACTTCTCGTATAAAAACTGGCGTTAACGGACGTGTGGGAACGTACGTCTTTAGGTTATTAGTTGTTAGGTTTGTTTCGAATTATGTATTCTCTGTGAACGTCAACATCAAAGTCTTTAATTGCCCAAAAGAAGTTTCACCCGAGTGTTAAAATTTGATCGGAGTGTAAGCATTACGAACCTTTGACCGGCGCCCTCTTCGTCACATTGATGATATGTAACCTTTCCTATAAAGCTGTCACCTATATACGTCAGATAAGCCTTGTTTTAACATTGCTTTTGTTGCTTCCAAACGCTTCTATTGTGTATGCGCAGAACGTCACTTAAACTGCGAATGAAATTTTCTTTAAGAAACCAATTAAACAGCGGGTTTACTGTTTGTAAACTTAAGGATCCTACACTCGTCAAATCATTTGTTTTTTTGTTAGTACTAATTTAAATGTTTTGTATATGCACAATGAGGTGTTATTAGGGCTAAATACTTTTAAAGCCCAATTGATTATGATTACATCGTGTGTCGCTGCGTGCGGTAATTTAGTTTTGTTTCTGACGCTTAAATAAACTCATAGCGTCCATGCTTACTTTAAATCTTTCTGTGATTGATTTGTTATAATCTGCATATTGTTTTGCCTCTTATTATTGTGCAATTGTTGATATGTAGCTTAGCTCTACCGAATATCGTCGAATTAAACTCTAAGCTTTTTTATATTTTCTTAATTTATTAATAATAATATTAATCTAATCTTAGATTCAAAATTGCAAGTACAGTTTTTCGACAAGCAGAACTTTTTATATAGAATGACTTTTTGTCGGAAAATCAATAATAACAATTTTTCTTCTCTTTTCAACTCAATCCGCGACCGTGTTACATATTACAGTGTGTAATTGTAGTTGCTCGATTATGGGCTTTCCGATTACTTGTCCGAAAAAGTGTTAGCAAGTTTCCATAATAGGATAGGAAATTGAATACTGAACAAAAAGTGTCCCATAATTTTTTATTTATTTTCTGTCATTTTCGACTTTAGGATAAAAAAAATAATGGGACACTATTTGTTCAGTATTCAATTTCCTATCGATTGAGAATATTGTATACAGGATGTCCCATTTGAAAAATGGAACATTTGACATAACTCGCGAACGCGATGTTCTATTTTTATTTTTTTTTTTTTTTTTTTTTTAATTTTTTTTTTTTTTTTTTTCAATTTTTTAAAAAAAAAAAATGGAAAATTTTTTTTTTTTTTTTTTTTTTTTTTCAAAATGTAGAAAAAAAACGCGATGTTCTATTTTTAGTCTCTTTTCACCATTTTTCTTTTAAATTTATTTTCTGTCATTTTCCACTTTAGGATAAAAAAAATAATGGGACAATATTTGTTCAGTATTCAATTTCCTATCGATTGAGAATATTGTATACAGGGTGACTCATTTGAAAAAATGGAACAATTTGACATAACTCGCGAACGCGATGTTCTATTTTTAGTCTCTTTTCACCATTTTTTTTAAAATTTATTTTCTGTCATTTTCGACTTTAGGATAAAAAAAATAATGGGACAATATTTGTTCAGTATTCAATTTCCTATCGATTGAGAATATTGTATACAGGGTGACTCATTTGAAAAAATGGAACAATTTGACATAACTCGCGAACGCGATGTTCTATTTTTAGTCTCTTTTCACCATTTTTTTTAAATTTATTTTCTGTCATTTTCGACTTTAGGAGGAAATATTTTTTAATTTTTAATTTTATTAATAAAGGAAAATTGGGGATGGTTTTTTAAAAAAAAAAAAGTAAAAATAAAAAAAGAAAAATTTTTTTTTTTTTTTTTTTTTTTTTTTTTTTTTTTTTTTTTTTTTTTTTTTTTTTTTTTTTTAAAAAAATAATGGGACAATATTTGTTCAGTATTCAATTTCCTATCGATTGAGAATATTGTATACAGGGTGACTCATTTGAAAAAATGGAACAATTTGACATAACTCGCGAACGCGATGTTCTATTTTAGTCTCTTTTCACCATTTTTTTTTAAAATTTATTTTCTGTCATTTTCGACTTTAGGATAAAAAAAATAATGGGACAATATTTGTTCAGTATTCAATTTCCTATCGATTGAGAATATTGTATACAGGGTGTCCCATTTGAAAAAATGGAACAATTTGACATAAGTCGCGAACGCGATTTTCTATTTTTAGTCTCTTTTCACCATAGTGATGAGAGAAACAAATGCTACTAGTTTGCCTATTCAACCGACCCTGTGGCGCTAATAACAACGAAGTTAGCAATTTTAAATGGGACACCCGTGTCTATTTTTGCACCGTCGTAAAATTTTGAGTAGATTTTACCCGTAATTCATACCTCTAGCTTCAGCGGTTTTCAAATTATTCGCATTATTTCAAAATTTTTAATAGATATACGGCATCAAAGAAATTAGTGTACCGTAGAAGTTATTGTAGAGATAAAAATTATTTTCCAAGGTGTTAAAGTCTGAGTACGGCCCTAATAAGTGCCCGAAAATATTGTACAGAGCGTCCGAAAAATTTGGTTCAAACTTTGGCATCACAAATACCTGTAAACCAATTTTTCGAAATGGAAACTACCATTTTTATGTCACTAGTGAAGTCTCCTTCGAAAATCAATGGGAAATCTTACCTGATATAAGCAGTTTTTGATTTATTCGATAAAATCCAATTTTTTGTTTTTTTTTGAGAATCCACTCTACTCTTTCTTTCTCTTCTTTATCATCCTATCCTTCTCTTATTATGTTCACCTCTATTGGCTGATGATCTGATTCATCCTCATCTCCTATCCTCAAATTTTCTGCGTCTTCCTTACTTCTTTCATTTACAATCACATAATCAATCACCGATCGTCCTCTTTAACTTAGAAAAGTATATTCCTCTTTTTCGCCTACATCCATATTTACGTTGATGATTATCCATCCCCTTTCCTCACACAATTCCAATAATCTTCTTTCTTGCCCATTTATTTCTTTTATTCATTCACCTCCTCTTTCTTTCCTCTCCGTTTGATATCATCCCTCCTTCTTCCCCTGTTCTTGCATTGAAGTATGCTCTAATAATAATTTTTCTTCCTTCTTCTTCTTCTTTGATTATTCTTCCTATTTTTTCTTTAATGTCTTCCATTACTTTTCCATATATATATCGTTATTATTTCGTATTTGTGTTCTCACTATAGTTCTCATAACTGCCTTTATCTCATCTTTTCTAATTTTTTCCCATTCCTTTCTTACCCCCGTTGAAATCCCCCATCGCGCTTCCATTATTATTTTCCTTACCACGAACTGAATTTCCCATTTAAATTCTTCCGTTAACCTTTCTTTCCAAATACTCCAATATTTTTCCTCCATCCATGTTTCCACTAACTTTACCATCTTAAAACTCCTTATATTATTTCCAGAACTCTTCTCCTTTATTTTTATTCCCGCTATATTCCAATACAGTATTTTACCTTCATTTTTTCTTTGTTTTTTTTTGTTGTTTTTCCCTCTCCACCTCTCCTCGAACTAGCTTTTTGGTACCCATTTCCTCAAATTATATAATTTGTAACAATACGAATAAATCAATAATTTAATAGTGTTGTTAACTTTATCATTTTAACAACTGCAAGTTAGAACCCAGCGTATAAAAAAATAAATGTAAATTAAAATCTAAAATAGTAAAATTAAACCAAGAAATTTATTACACCAAAATTCAATTACAGCAGCTTACTTAACGTGAAAAAGAAAAAAAAATAAACGAAAACGATTTCAAAACATTAAAACCAAAATAAGTATTTTTCAAAAAATTAGCTCTTTTAGAACCTAAACTAACAATTAAAGCAATTTCATTTTCGTCTGTAAACTTTATTTCACGTCTGGGTAAATACACTAGTGTCATCTCTAGCTATTAAATTTTTCGTGTGATGTTACATAAAAACAAGCCTAGTATAAAAGAGAAGCAAACGAGTTTTTTTTTCACAAGATTTTCTCAAGAAATATAAAATGGTAAACACAAGAGTCGTGTATATAAAAAGATCGGTACGAAAGTAATAACCCATTTTGCTCTCAACTTAACAATCCTACATAACGATATTGTTATGAAGGGTCGAGAAGAGAATTTTATTTTATTCTTGTCTATAGATACGTACATTTTTAGACGATAATATATAATAAGAAAAAAGGTTAAGAACATTTATATAGAAATAAATTCAAAAGCGATTTTCGTTCCTGCTTTTTTTGTTTAAATTTTCATCTTCTTAACATAGGATCGTCGTTCGTCGTCTCAAGTTTAAAAGCCCAACCTAATCCATTAAGTCGTATATCAAATTTCACACATTTTCCAGAATATATTGCTAGTTTCACGTTCTCGAAAACGTAGCTAGAAACCACCTAGATTAGTTAGAGAATGTCAAGACGAACTGACGTAGGTGGTAAATGGATGTCGTATCTCCAATTATTCTAGCCAACTTTACACTAATTAAACTTAACATATTCGAGTAATTAATACTGGAAATTAACTAACGCCAACGGTTCTTACTCCTTATTTGACACAATTATTTATCGATTACTGATTAGCAAACTCAAATTGCCACTAAATTAATAACCGCGGATTTATAACAGTTTATGAATCGTAGCTGGGCTAGGTGGATGATGTCAAAATACGAAGCTTGCAATTTGTATGCAAATAATCCCTTTCCAAACTTCGTGCAAACTCACACTACTCAGTTTTCGTTGCTTATCACACGTGTGGCAGCCGTACCGATCGAGTTCTCACGTGCTATCACGATTACACGTGACTTGCATTGGATAAACTGTTGATGTATTACAATATCTCTCTATTTCGATACAATGGCGCTGTAAGCAATATTTATCAATTGATCGTTTCGTAATTAGTTGCTTTACATTGTTGTCGAGAGATAAGGAGAATGCCGCACAAATCCCTTTAGGCAATAGAAACGGTTTATACCTCTGTCGTTTGCATGTTTAAACGAAGGGAATATTAATTTTGTTCTAAAGATAAAATACGGAATTAAATTTGAAAACAATTAATCAAGTAAAATATTTGCTTTGGCAACATCGTACAGACACAAACGACTAATTAATCAATTACTCGTTCCATCTTACATATTTTAATTTTAAACATTCGTCTTCATTTGCACAATTAATATTTCTTGCGCTACGCAAATATTCTTATAATTAAAATCGTTTTATAATTTGTAATGTCTCAGGCTAATAATGAGATCAATAAAATAAAATTAAAATAAGAACATTTACAGAAGCATTTAAAAGTAAAATTACTGTATGTTTATGTAAACCACATTTAGCAAATTTACACGAAACATCAATAAAACGAACAAGAATAATTCAAATGTAATTTACAGTAAATTATCACCATACAATATTTGAAGTGACAATAAATAACAGTGTAAAAGTAAATACATATAATATACAGTGTCATTCAGAAGTATGCTTTTAAATTGAAGACTAATGGGAAGTCGACAAATGCGCAATAACACAAACAAAAGCGAATTTTAATGCCCACATCGACAAGTGCGAAATAATTCACTAAACTGTTGATAGGCATATGTTTGTATAATGATTATTGTACCCATTTCGAAACATCGCAATCAAAATTTTGGACAATCTTAAATTAATGCAATTAGTGGTAGAAATATACATATCTTTCTTTCTTTCTTTCTTACAGTCGTCGCATATTTTTCATTTATAAATTGATTAGATTGTGTCGATCAAGTCTATAGAAAAATAGTAAATTAAAGAACTAGTTTCAAAAAACCCATTTTATAAAAACGAGCACAGTTTTCGAAAACGCGAAACGAGGCGGGGAGTCGCTAAAATGCCTTCTGAAATGAATTCTTTTTATACTATTTTTTTTTATTTTGTGTTTTGTCTATTTTGGTTTCAGATTGATTTTAAAATAAAATTTCGCGAGTTTTTAAATTTAGGAAATCTTGAAGTGTAATTGCTAAGGTGGCAATATTTCCATTAAACTTTGGTTTAAATGCTAGTTTAAGTTTAATTAGTACATTTATCATATGTTTCATTAAAAAAAAATGAGTGGAAATAAAAATAAGTAGATAAAAAAACGATTTGAACATTATCGAAAATTATGTTTCGGAATAAAATTGTTCTATTTCTATAAAATGTTGATAAATTCGTTCAAAAACTGAAATTAAAATATAAAAAAAGAAATCATTTTTTTTTTTTTTTTTTTTTTTTTTTTTTTTTTTTTTTTTTTTTTTTTTTTTTTTTTTTTTTTTTTTTTTTTTTTTTTTTTTTTTTTTTTTTTTTAGAATAACTTGCTGTTATCCGAAGACCTAACAAGGGCTTCAAATTTTATACCAGTAAACCGTAATGCACTAATTGCAGCCATTGATAACTCGCATGGGAAACGATTAATATTAATTATATTGATACCTTGATAGCGTCAATGAGCAGACGCCTCCAAGAATGTATCAATAATAATGGAGGTCACACCCATTATTGATTTCTTATATTTATTTATATAGTAATACCTTTATTTAAAAAAACGTTTTCATTTATTTACATTTTAAACTATAACTTGGTATCTTAATTATAATTATGTAATAAATTCTTGTCAAAAAACTAAATATATACGTTGACAATAAGAATTGCCTTAGTTTTTATTTTCACTTTTTATATTAACTACAGAAAAAAATGAAACGTCATAAAATATACATTTTGTAAGGACTAAATATTATGAATAGAGAGTTTAATGATTTTTTTTAATAACTTACAATAATTAGTAGGTTAGATTTATTTAAAATAAGTAATAATCAGTCAACCCAAATAACCATGTTTAGTTTTTGATTTAATTTAAAAGTTATTGCTTGTAGACGTTTTTAAATCAAAATTATTTCTAATTTTATTTTGTAAACATTTCCTAAACAAAATTTTGATTCGATAATTAATCGAGCTATGGTGTTTAATTAGCGATACCTTCAAATATATTCTTTAAAGAAAAAAATTAAGTAAGCAACGTAAATTACCTATTTTCTAAAACGTGCTTAGTGTAATGATTCATTCTACAGTCCTTCTATAAGATATCCCCTGCGGAGACTACCTGCTGTTAGAATTGTAAATGATACCCTTAAGCCCGCTTCACAATGTGCAAACTTTTGTTTACAGAAATTTGTGGTGTCCAAGTTTTAAATTTCATGAGTACCTTAATGCCAGCATTTGGTTGTGTAGTGAACTGTGGCAGTAGAGGAAATCGTGCCAATGTTAAGTTTTTTAGAATCCCTGTTATTTGTAATTTTAAACATAAATTGAGTTAAAATACTCTTTCACAGATTCTATAACTAACTTAAATAAAACGACTACTAAAAGTACAAAAAATCAACAGAAATTACACACATATGAATGAAAACAAAGGTTTGTGTGCCCCACAGGCGCCATTTTGGCAAAAGCGTTGAAATGCCTTATTAGAGGAAAATACGAAGGTTAGTTCTGCCAAGATTTATTATTTTCTTTTATTTATTTATATTGAGGAACACCAACAGTCTAATGACCAATGACAGGTTTCCTCATGTACATAATATGATTTAAAAAGAAATAGAAAAGTTACAATCTGAAGGAGATCATATACAGTAGTAACAATAGGTTTAAGTACTTAATTCATCGATTAAGAGATTTGAAAAGATCTTAATATTCTGTTGAAAATATCCAAATAATAAAATAATCTATTATAAGTGCAACATCAATCTGTTTATCGGTGAATTTTTGTAACAATTTGTATTAACACTATTTACATAAAACAATTGTTGCAGTCTGGTTGCTTTAGCTGGTACATAAAAGTTTAATAAATTTATAAAAAGTCAAGTATATCATTAATAATTATTCTGTTTTCTAAAGTTAACATTTTGAAATAACTTAAGCTTTTTGGATAATTAAAATTTTCAATATTAAACCTTCTACACAATATATAGATAAACTTTTTAAATAGATTCGATTAATTTTACATTTTTCTCATGAGGGTTCCATATGCATGTTAAGACTTCTAGTTGCGATCTTACCAATGAGTTAAAGAGTAATATATATGACTAGAATAAACCCCAAAAAATTTTTGGGCAAAATTTGTTAATTTGAATGGTTTTTAATCCATTACATTAGGTACCAATGTTTTTTAAATTAATTAATTAGCTAAGTAGAGTGTATTTTAAGTGGCGAAACCATATTTTAAACCTTTTAAATCGATTTGCCTATCATTTGGTATGTTTTTCAACTCAATCCGACATTTCGTTCTCTACAATCTCGGCTTTTATATATAAGCCTACGATATTAACAATTATACTGTAAAAATTCTTGTTTAGTAAAGGCAGAAGCAGTTCTCAATGTAAAAACCAAGAAGTTTATATGTTGTTGCCACTATATAATCCACATGATCATTATGTAATAATTTAAAATCGTATAGAATGCCAAGATCTCTTATTGTTGTTTTACGCTCTATCAATGTATCTCTTATGTAATAATTAAAATAAATTATATTTAAATTTCTAAATTTCTAGTGAAGCTGACAAGATAACATTTATTTATGTTTAAATTCATGTGATTAATTACGCACCAATTGCTCAAATTTATAAAACCATTTTGTAAAAGAGAACAATCCTGAGTACTACATATTGGTCTGAAAAATTTCAAGTCGTCTGCAAATAATAGAAAATGACTATTTTTGAAGTTACTATAAATATCGTTGATGTATATATTAAATAGAAAGGGTCCTAAATGAGACATCGTCAATGTACGGCTATAAATGTTACCTAAATACAATTATAATAAATATATTGAACTAGTGGCTGACTAACTTAAACATGGAGCAAAGTGGCATTTCTCTGCGTCGTAATGTGAAATTTAATAACAATCTATGTATTATTTGCCAACACTCCAGTAAAGAGAAGATATTAACAAGTACAGACAACGGTTGTGAACGAATTCAATGGGCTGCTAACAATCGTAAAGATATTGTTTTTGAGAGACTAAAAAGTGTTCCCAGTGGTACGCGGTTTTTTTATCACATGACAAATGCGTGTTATCGTAGTTACACAATGTAAATAACAGTGGAAAGAGCCGCAAGGAAATTACAGGAGACAGAGAAAGAGAATATTCCAGATTCTAAAATTTCAGGTGAGCAAACTAACAGTGATGTCAGTAAAACATTGACGCGATCGAAAACTCGAACCACGTCATCATGTGCAAATAGTAGTGAAAACACCAAGTGTGTTATATGCGGTAACATTTATTCAGAAAATGATTGCAAAAAATTCAGAATTTGTGAGACAGACAGGGCAGACAATTTTTTAAAAATGACAAACTATTTTAAAGTATTTACTAGAACTGCAAATTTAAAAATTGTAGAGTCTCTCTTTGCAGCTGATATTTTACTACCACAAAAACTGCATGAGGGCTTACGAACGGAAATATGAAAGAGATTTTAGTAAAAAAATCACGAATTCTTCGGAACATATAGAGACCAGTTTCTCAGTAAAAATAAAAGATTCAATATCACAAATCATAGACAATTTGATACCTCGTCTTAAATTCGGAGAGGGTTTACGTTAACTGAAGTATGTAACGAGGTTAATAAACTACTGCCTTGTGAAATGTCAGTTAAAAATGTCGATATAAAAATTACCTAGTTACTACATTTGGAAACGAAATAAGGTTCTCTGTTTCTGTAGAAGCTAATAAACCCACTTTTTTTCATTCAACTGTTTCACTTGACGAAGTTGTCGAAGTACTAAGATCAAAAATGTCATTAAAAAAGCGAGAAAATCATAAAAGATTTGCTTTCTAAAGTAAATTTGATTTAGAAGATACATTCTGCGATGAAAATAATCTGAGGCTCGCATGGGATGACATACACATTCCTTCGCCCTTGTTAACATTTTTTCTGAATTATTTAGTTTTAGTGAAAATAAATTTCAAGAAAACACTCAAATGGATTCTGATACTGATGACGATTCATGTTCAATTCCAAAGACATCAGATTCTACAAAAGGTATATCTAAAACAAAATTCTTAAAATGAAGGCGCTCTATCAGATGATATATTTTATTATGCATGGTGGAAGAAAAGAACTCCTTTACATGTTATGACAGGATTGGTAGTACACGGCGTTTGTAAAAGTAGCGCATTAATTAAAAGTTTGAATCGTACCGGAATGAGTATTTCATACGATGAAGTATAAAGATGTCGAACTAGTCTGGCATCATTTACTGTTGAAACATGTAAAAGTATCGTACCGTTGCCAACACATTTTAATCCCTCTAAGTTTACAACGGCTGCATTCGACAACTTTGACCACGAGGAAGCAACAGAATCCGGATTAAACGGTACTCATGATACTGTTGCGGTATTGTTTCAAGAAAAGTCTAAAATACTAAAACAAAAACCAAAAATTTCTAATACGAATGTATGCTATTCAAATCGATCTTTTCACGACGAACTGCAGTGTCAACGCATTAAGCAATTCTATAAAGTGTCTGGACCAATATGTCTTCCAAGCCCGACAAATCCTTCAAATGCGATAAGTAGTGCACTTTCAGAAGAGTATTTTCAAATACGACCCGATGATATGGCTTGGTATTTGTGTAGAATGAATATCTGTCAGCAAAAAACCAACTCAAACGAACTTCAGCAAATTCCCCCCTGGCCGACTTTTAATTCATTATTAACTGAAGATAGTCGAATAAAACAAATTGTTGGATTCTTACCAATTTTGCCGTATCCACACACTGATTATTCAACAGTATACAATCCCTATGTAACTTTAAAAATATGCTAATTCAATTAAATCAAAAACATCTTCCGGTTTTTTGTGACGAGGGAGTGTACCGAATTGCTAGACATATAAAACTCCTACGCGAGAAAGAGTTTGAAAATATAACATTAGTGCTTGGAAGCTTTCATATGATAAATGTTGTCCTTGCATGTATTGGAAAATATTTACGAGTAGTGGAGCAGAGAACGTTTTTATTGAAACGGAAGCTTATGGTGTTGGTATAACGGAGCAAGTTTTTAATGGCACGAACTACGCAAGATCTATCAAAGGGTTTTTTATGCTGGCAATACGCAATACGCAAAGGTTGCAGCTAGAATCATTTTTTACAGAACATGATTTGCCAAAATACGATCAAGAAATGGTGAGCCTTCAGGTTTTGCAAGACACGTTCACTGAAAAAGATATGACCGAGGCACGATCTGTTTATGAGTATTTCAAACATAACTCACAAAATCTTATTTCGGACTTTCAAAGTTTTATTCTACGAAGATGTAAAGAATCAGAACTTTTTAGGTATTGGAATAATGTTCTGGTATTAATAACTCTTGCCCGAGACTTAATTCGAGCTGATCGTAATAGAGACTGGAAGTTTCATTTAAAAATAGTGGAAAAAGTGCAACCAATATTTCATGTTATGGATCGTACAAATTATGCCCGTTGGTCTTCAATTTACCTCCATGATATGTTAATACAGTGCAATCTCGATAAAGTGAACACAAAAATCCCGGCAGCCGTTCATACTAGCGAGATTGTTCACAGTAAAGGGGTGTTTATAATAAGTTATAAAACTGTAGTTTTGAATATGTATATATTGTATTATAATTCAGAAAATAAAACACACTTATGTGCACTCGTAAAAAAATCAGGTATAAAGAATTAGTTATTTATGTTTATAAAAATGAAGTTATTTTTGTTTGCCGTTTTTTTGGGTTATATTTGCTATCACAGCTTTTTCCTGGATCCTCTTCAATGCCATTAAGTCGCTAATATGGATTGTATTTTGTTTGCACCAATCCATTGCCGTATCCAATGCTTGTATTGCTACAGAATGTGCTATTTGGATGACTGCAGGTGGTTCGTTTTCCTCATTTTCACTGCCATCTGATTCCTCTAATTCTATCGTTTGTGTTTTATTTTCATCTTCATTCCACTCTTCCACATCTGCAGATTTATACTCAGCCTGTAATAAATTTCATAATTATGTTTGTATGTTTGTACGTATGTATTTTTGTGAAGTTCGTGTTATAAGTTGAGGTTTTCATAGAAACTTAACTTACAGGTGCTACTTCTTCTAAAAGTGAAATTGTATCCTTTATGACACCATCGATATCGACATGTTCAATAGATTTTTCAGTTCTCCATCTTTTTGCAAAATATTCAGCGGTACATCGTCATCCGGGTCTTCATTTGCTTTGTCAGGCTCTTCATTGTTTGCTGTGCTACTTCTAGGCATTATAATATCCCAGCATTTTTTAATAGTTTGTGGTGTTACTTTATCCCAAGCGGATGACAAATGAAGAACTGCATCTCTCAGTGTAATCTTTTTAGTAATTTTGCTATTGATTCTTCATTTGCAGCGATACTACTTAGCAAGCTATTCCTGTAGTATAATTTTGTAAGTCTTAGGATGTTTTGATCCATCGGTTGTAATAATGGTGTAACATTTGCTGGAAGAAACATTACGAAAATCCTACTGTCTGAAGTTTTAAGCTCTTCAGCAGATGGATGTGAGGGCGCATTGTCTAAAAGTAGAACCGCTTTCTGTTGCATATTTAAGCTTCGTAAAATGCTTTTACCTAAAATCGCACAGAGAAGTTATTAATCAACCTTGCTGTGAACGTTTTACCTCCGGGACAAAGTTGTTAAAGAACCAGTTTTTAAAAATTTCACTTGTCATCCAGGCGTTTTTGAATTTTTATATGTTAGAGGGATATTGAAATTTCTAAAACATCTTGGAGTTTTTGATTTTCCAATTATTAGTGGTTTTAGTTTATGCAATCCGGAAGCATTTGCACAGCCTAAAAAGTTATTCTTTTTTGATATTTTCATCCCCGGCGCTGTTTTTTCATTAATGGAAACGTAGGTTTTATCTGGCAATAACTGCCAGTACAAACCGGTTTCGTCTGCATTATAAACTTGGTTTGAATTCAGATCATGTTCTTCAAACACTTGCATAAACTTTTCTTTGAAGGGATCAACTAATTCAGAATTGGAAGATAACTTTTCACCGGTAATTTTCAAAATCTTACGCCATGTCTACATTTAAAGCGTTGCAGCCAACCGTCGCTAGCAGTGAAGGTAAGAATGTTTAAACTTTTGCCCAGCATTAATGCTTTTGTTTAAACATTTCTCCTGATACTGGTAAATGATTCTCTCTTTGCCTGAGAAACCAGTTGTACAATTGTTGTTCTAATTTTGGATTCTCCGGATTTTTTAGAGTACATTTCTTAGATGGCTTTAGTGTATTATTAACCACATTAATAATTTTTTTGTTTCTTTTAAGAGAACAAACAGTAGATTTTGCAATCCCATACTTTTTAGATAATGCGGTAACAGACATACCTTTGTCATGTTCTTCTAGCACTCTTGCCTTTTCACTCAAAGATAAGCACTTTCTTTGTACTTTCGGCATTACAAATAACAATAGGTCACCGTGTATAACTGCAATAACTTTACTGACAACGGAACCACAACAACTAAAGAAAAAATGCGCAGTGCATAATACATATTCACGTTATAACGTGCCGTTCACATTATCGGGGGTTACCGTTGTTCACATTATTCGGCGTCCAATACTATGATATTCTATGTTCACGTTAGTGAGATGTTCATGTTACCGTGTGTTCACATTATCGAGATTGCACTGTATTAGAAAAAAACGCTCCAGAGGTTTACAACAACTTTATGGAAGGATCCTTCACTGTCGAACAATCCAACACATCATTTACCTCAGTTGGTACAGATCAAGCATTGGAACAAACAATCAACCGGTCAAAAAAAGTGCCTCAGGCATTATAGGGTCTACTCGCAAAAAAAACCTTGTAGCTGCGTGGGATCTCGTGTACCATGAAATTTTAGCGGTTACCAACCTTTATAGGGAAAAACATTTTTAAAAATTAAAAATTATGAATTAAAAAACTATCACGAATATTACATAGGAAAAATGGACCGAACCGAAATTTTACTTAGAAAAATGTTGCGATATATCTCTGAACAAGTGAATCCATTTATGACAGGTAGTCAACCATTGCGAAATATTGTAACGCAAGAATGTACTTCTACTGATACCACAAAAGCCCTTTTAGAAATTTTTGACACCGCTGTAAAGTCTACGAGCAATTTCGAAAACAGAGATTTGAAAATTGTTCTAAACCTATATCCAACACAATACGTAGAGTTAAGATTCCATCTTTGAAAACTACTCAAACTGCTTCAAAAAAACAAGCGAAAGTCACTCAAAAACAAAATAACCAGTGTCAGCGCATTATTGATTTAGCATTATTGAGAGCGAAATTACAGTATGGAGTCGTTACTAAGCTTTGAGCTCGCCAATGATAATTACTTTTTGAAGATGAAGGTGTCCTAAAAAGAAGACAAAGAAATCAAGCCTTTTTGAAGAACTGGAAAAGATTCTTGTAAATGGTAATTATCCTCAATTACCAAACACTGATAAATTTTGTATTATGGTAGACGTTATGATGGGATTTCAAAAGTTACAAAATATGAAGACTTTTAAGGACTTTGCAGTGTAATAGCCACAACCTTAAAGGGACAAATAAATAGAATTGACTTTGTTTTCGATAGCTATTTAGAAATGTCGCCTAAAGCAGGAGAAAGGTTACAAAAATATGGCGAAGATTACATTATAATTCACCAAATTGTGGATGAAGTACCTTTACCAGTTCAAGCAAAAGAAATTTTGGGGTTGCACAGAAAACAAAGTGATGCTTCAAAGTTTGAGGTTGAACTAGTTTGTAGTGCCACAAGTACCGAGTCGTGTCCGTCATCAACATCTTCTGTAACTCTAGATAAATTACAAACTAATGGAATAGAAGAGGCAGATACGCGAATAATGCTAGCGCATGCAGCAAATGAAGGTCATAACAAAATATATGTATATAACTTCTTAGGTCTTGGAGAACCAGAGTGTCGCCATTCCATCGATTGTTGCTTTGTTTCTGGATCGTAGAAATGTACCCAAGTCTCATCCATAGTAACAATTCGGTTTAAGAAGTCTACATCGTTTTCAAATCGAGCACAGATCGAACGCGATGCTTCTACCCTTGCACGCTTTTGGTCAACATTCAAACATTTGGGGATCCATTTTGCAGCAATTTTCTTATGTCCAAATTGACGTGAACCATATGATGAACGCGTTCGTATGAAATATTCAGTGCTTCAGATATCCGTTTTAGCCCAATTCGACGGTCTGACAAAATCATGTCATGAACTGCATTGATATTTTCGGGGACTGACACAGAAACTGGCCTTCCCGATCGGTCATCATCTTCAATGGAAAATTTACCTCTTTTGAAGCTTGCATTCCAATTTTGACGGTCGCATACGAAGGACATTGATCACCAAGGGTATTAAGCATACCTTCGTAAATCTGCTTACCTCTTAACCCTTTTAATACAGGTACTTGATGATGGCTCGATACTCCAATTTTTCGATTTTCACAATTTCGGTGGACATCTTTTTCATTTAATTTATTGCTTGACACTGGTTTACTTTGTTGACGTCAAACTTTACACTGACACTTCTAATAAGTTATTGTTCGTTGCTATGGTAACGTAATATTTTGTTTATGCAAGGAACTGGTCTAGGCTAACTAGATATCAATACACCCTCGTAAGTACACAAAAAGATCTAATTAGTAATTGAAGTTTATTAATAGTAAGCTTATGTCATCTAATACCAATTCAAGTAATGATGGAAACGATAAGGGTGACCCCTATAATTTTCCTTTAAAATAGCCATGCGCTAAAACGAAGAAACTAAACATGGACACTAAAGTGAAACAGCAAAATCATAACAAAAATGGCGACGAATCAACGGACGACATTTATGTCTCTGACAATCATACGCCGAATAAAGAAAATCCTCAACGCAACAACAAACCGATATATGGTACACTATCTACTAACAATTCTATCATCCATGCAATAAGCAAAATGGGATATCTACATATTAACAGACTGAAACCGAATACAACGTCTAAAAGCTCGAATGAACACCTAAGTAAAATGCTACCAAAAATTTACTTCATAAAATTTTTCGGCATTGTAAAAAATAAAGGTACTTTACTTTAGAGTAAGATTAATATTTTTAACAAACCTCGTATACGGCTTAAAATAGGAAATATCTGATGATTGCATTTTAGGTTTTAGATAATGCAGAACTTTTATGAAGAATAACTTTTTTCCTAAAACTAATAATAAAAAAGTTTCCCATATGAGTCCAACTTAAATAGACACACTGTATAGTATTTTTTCACTAGCCTACAATCAAATAAAAGTCGTTTTTTGTCGACAAAAATGATTGGTTATTAACTCACGTGGACGCGAAAATGTTCAGTTTTTGGAACAAGCAGATGTCATCTGACTGTCAATTCAATACAAACCTCGGTAAAAAGTTTCATAAATTCCCTCGAGGTAAAATTTAATATCTCGAAAAGAACGAAACTCTTCCCACCTCGGTATGCAATATACTGTTAATATTTCGTATAATAATTGTTTCAGTGTCACAGATCTACTCACATGCACTTTTAACCAACTACGATGATATTTATTTATTTATTTATTTATTCTTATGGTACATTTTAAATATTGTATTGTGTTATGTATGGTGCCCCCAGAAGATCAGTATAAACCTGTATAGTGTGGTGAGAAACAAAAAACGCCACGTACGCAGATCATGGGATAATTGACAACAACTTGGTTCAATTTAATTTTCATGATCTGTTCGTGTAATTTCAGCAAAAAACGTTCAATGTGTTGAAAATACCAGAATTTATGTTAATTTCCTTGTTTTTCACATTTAAACTTTTTTGCCAGTAAATTACATGTGTCACTTACAATATCATTTCTTGTACATTTTAACTACTTTTTTTTCAAATTAAAAGAGTAACGTGTAGCAGAAGGCATAAACTTTTTTATATCACTTTATCAATAAAAATCAAAATTTTTCAATTAAGGAAATTTTGTAGTAATGGTGATATTTATAAAATGCTTGTTACTTTGGTTATAGAAAGCTATTTGATTTATTTTTTGATGTAAGTATGACAGTTGACCAACATCAGTACACTAAATTTTACTAATTTATATTCGTGTACGGGAATGGCTTCTTCTAGCATTCAACTGACGCTTTTTACGAACTCAGTTCTGATCGCAACCCAGTTATCCTCCACTCGCGATCCGCCTTTCGAATCTTTAGAATCACCAACCGAATTAAATTTCAAACCGTGCTAAACGCACCTAACTATACACCTCAGGACAAGCAAATCGTAAACCGTTTTCAACTCCAAAACCGCACCGAAATCCAACCTTTCGGCACCGAGTACAAAAATCATAGTCTAAAAACAATAATCTCGTACAAGGACACCGATTAGAAAGCATTGAGACGAGACCTGGACCAACAAATACAAATAAACAACAAAATTGACGACATTCAGACACTAGACAGTGAAGTGGTAAAACTAACCCGCGCAATAAATCTCGTCAGACGAATGCATACAACAATAAAGAAAGTAGACCCTCAACGTGAAACACTACCAAATACTATAATTCAAAAAATCAAAAACAAGAATCAACACCGAAAATAATGGCAACGCACTAGAGTTGCACACCACAAAGAAGAAATGAACAGATTAAATAATGAAATCAAAACGGAAATTAAAGAATTTAACAACAACATCTGGGCAGAGACCCTGACAAAACTAAAACCCCAGGATAACTCACTGTGGAGACTGACAAAAATCTTAAAAAATCATACGTAAGCATTCCCACTCTGCACAAAAACAATACCGATTACATCACCGACAGAGAAAAGACTGAAGTACTGCGGAAACCCTAGTGGGAAGCACATACCTTAGACCACAATCAAACAGACGAGTTTCACGAAACGGTAGAAAAAACAGTAACTGACTTTTCTTAATGGACGACACACAATAAACAAACAGAAGTTTTCAAAGATTATCACCAACCCCAACGAACTAAACGACATAATAAAAACATTACCAAACAATAAAGCCCTGGGCAAGGACAACCTTGACAACAAAATAATTAAACACCTCTCTATAAAAGCAATTACACAACTAACCTACATAACAAATGCGACACTAAAATGCAACACTTCCCAATAAGCTGGAAAGAAGCGACTACTGTTCCAATACCAAAACCCGGTAAAAATCATACAAACCCGAACAACTACCATCCTATTAGCTTACTGTCCGCCCTAAGCAAAATTGTAGAAAAATTATCTTAAATCGTTTGAACAAATTAGAAAAGAAATTGAACATTCAAAAGAATAACCAATTTGCCTTTAAACCAAAACATAACACTACCCAAATAATAACTAAACAGGTATATGACGATACCATAAACTTCAACAAAAAACAATAACACAGTTATGACCCTACTTGACCTTCAAAAGCTTTTGACAAAGTATGGACTAAAGGATTAATATACAAACTAATCAAGTACGGATTTCCTCTAAACATGATTAAACTAATATACTCATACTTAACCGACAGATCATTCATAATAAAAATAAACAATCAACTATCCACAAGCAGGCAGATAAGCGCTGGGATACCTCAAGGATCAGTCCTGGGGCCAAAACTCTTTAATCTATACATAAACGATATACCGCAAAAGTACAAAACGGAAATAATGCAATACGCAGATGACACGGCCATACTTGATCACTCGTACTACGCACAAGTTGCGAACTACAATACACAACTGCATATCAATAAATTAATTGAAATTTCCAAAAATCGAAAATATCAATAAACGCGGAAAAAACAGAACAGATGATTTTTACTAAAAAAATTACAAATAACAAAATTTTCACCAAATTAAAGATTAATGACCAACGGATCACGCCCACAAAGACTGTGAAATACCTAGGAGTCCACTTGGATGAAAAATTAAACTTCAAGATCCACATAAAGGAAACAATAAAGAAAGCATACATTAAAACAAACAAACTATACGCGTTACTAGTTAACGAGAATACATCAATGACTAACCAAAAACTTATTAAGCCACTTTAATCAGACCGACCCTTATGTATGCCTCCCCAGTATGGTGCAGCGCCTCCAAACCGACAATTAAACTACTCAAAATGTTTCAAAACAAAATCCTAAGAACCATAACAAAACCAATATCCCTTACATACACGACTATATTAAAGACATTTCTGACAAATTTTATAGAAACCAACTACAAGACAACCCTATTCTTGAGAAAATTACCCAATACCGCAGACATAACAGAAACGTAGGAACAAAACACAAACTTCCATACGAAACACCCCCAATATACGAAGAAATAGTTAGCTAGTAAAAAATTTTCGAAAGCAGGTTTTTTCAATAATTTTTCCTGCAAACATCACTAAATAATCCAATTTTACACCAACAAAAACAAAAACACTAATTGTCAAAATCTTAGAAATATAGAATAAAATCTTAGGTACGCATAATAATGCAGGAACTAATGACATAAAATGATATGAACATGAAATGTACAAATATTTATTTGTTATGTAATTCGTAGTTAATGTACATACATATATATGTAGTTAAATTGTAAATAAAGTTTGTTTGATTTTATTTGATTTGGTTCTCGTCCGATCACCTAAGTTAAGCAACGACGCGCGCGGTCAGTACTTGAAGGGTGATCTTTTCAATACGCATTTACACGTAAAAACAGTGAATTTTCTTATATATTATAGATCGGAGAATAGGCAAAAAATACCCTGTCGTCAATGCAGCATAAACAGACAGAACTTTTAAAACTTGATATCAGTGATCCGTCATGTTAAGTAATTGAAAACCCAAAAATTAAAAGCTTTTGTTAGTCAAAGCATTATAAGTCGACGCGTAACAATAAAAAAAGTATTTGCATAACACAAAATTTAAGTACCGAGCTATGTTCGTTCAGTAACACAAATAAACATTTTTAGACAATTTTAAAAAGTTCAAATAGCTTTTGTTTAATTTCACAACCAAAAATATTCATCGTTTATCCCATTCTAATCAATGTAAAGTAGACAGAAAAATTTTGAAATACGTTTCTGCGAAGAATTAACAACACTCGATTCTATATGGTTTAGAATAAATTCGCGTTCATGTTGTGTAACTAATAAAGTTTCATTTTATTTGTTTTTAGTAATTAATTAGAACATCATAACATCAACTCTAAAAGGCAGATGCATTTAATGCAATTCCGTGTTCCAATTAGAAAAAAAAATGTAAATAAACTACCGCGGGCAGCATGTGAAACGTCACGTGTACGCTAATTTAAAAAAAACCTTTTATAATTTTTTGTCAGATGTTCGTAATTAATAAAAG
The DNA here is from genome assembly GCA_030710515.1 of Abscondita cerata. Classification (NCBI taxonomy): domain Eukaryota; kingdom Metazoa; phylum Arthropoda; class Insecta; order Coleoptera; family Lampyridae; genus Abscondita; species Abscondita cerata. Next base: position 227,512 of record JALBCR010001175.1, read on the forward strand.
TTTTTTTTTGAACAAACACAAAAAATACATCAAAGGATTAATGGTACGTACATGGAGTAAAAGCGTCAGATGGTTTTTAAAATGAAAACTGCAACGAAGCTCTCTGTTCATATTTTTAATTTTATGTTCTGTTTCAACAGACTGTGGTTATGTAACGGTTACATAATCCATAATCGATGGCACGTTTGTTTTACAGCGGATAAATGCAATTTCGTTTCAATAATCAACGTACAGCTGCGTTTGATGTTCATTAATGTAATCCCTCAATTTTCATTTTTTCAGCCACCAATGTATAATTAAATGATAATAATTAACAATTTATAGAGGAATATGATGGAGAATACAAACAGCTTATTATGGTGGTGGATATTTGCGGAAAGCCAATGCAATTTAAGCACGTATGTATATTACTCCCAGCGGTTGCGTTTCGTACAACATAGCCTAGTTATCGCCACATTATCCTTAATGTTAAATGCTTTAGATACCTGACTGACTATCTCTAACTACCAAACGTAACTATATTTTGTACTAACCCGACAAAATTACTTCTAAATTACTAAATTCAAAAAGCCCAAGGATAATGTTACTTCCTAATAATATTTTACAACGCGCGAATCCTTCATTAAAGTCATTTAATTTTATAGAGAATTTCATTAAGTTTAATGTTATCCTGTTAATGAAAACAAAGCTTTATCTCCGCTCCTTGCGGCGCGAGAACGCGTCCTGATCCTTAAATAGTCATAGTTTAGACAATCCATCACTTTCTTCTCTTAATCAAAAAAGCTTTAAGAAATTAAAGAAGACGCACTTTTATAAGTCAGCCTAAACTCAGAACAAAAACTTTTCCTTTTCCCGAAATGATAAATTATCATCCATACATTAATTAAAATTCATGCGCGAAGAAAAAACATTATCCCTACAGTCGTGCAAAATAAACCATATGATTTTTTTCATCTCTATGTACAAAAAAATAAAGAAGTTTTACTTTAATTTATTTGCTTTATATTATTACAGTTTCGGAGGAGAGAAAAATAGGGCAAAAAACCGTAGGCATTTGCGATTGGTAAATTATTCAAGCATACACAGCGACGCTCCCATTTAAATTTGATGGGTAAATGAAATACACGAAACGAATGTATGTTGTATGCAGAACGATTTTCTGGAGCGAGTGTTTGTCGTCTTTTCTAAAATCTTGCGAGTTTTATATATTAATTGAAGTGGTGTTATGTAGATATGAGAAGTTTTAAGGGTTTGTTTTTTTTTCCTTCGGGGAATCAAGTTTCCAAACCAAATTTTCTGAAATAACGTTATGAAAACTGTTGCTGCTTTTTATTAATAGAGGTTTTATGCCGCAGTCATGCCTTCAAAGTATTGAATTTATGTTCATTATATAAAAAATAAGTACTGAATTAAAGGAAGTGGCCTGTAGCTAAAACTGTAAACAGTAAACGTGCGAATATTGGAATTAATGCTTATGTAATATTGATTGACAGTATTGACACAGTCTGAGGAGATAATGAGGTTACACACAAAATTATAGAGACAGAGAGAAACAGATGAACAGTGGAAACTGAAAATGAATATCGAATCTAACGTGTATTTATTTGACATCTTCTCTAAATGGTGTTCAGTTTTATAAAAAGAACATGAAGGAGTGAATTAAATAAGTAAAAAACGGAACAAACGTGTGGGACACGCCATAGCTAACATATCATAATCACAAATCTAGAAATCTGGTAATAAAACGACAAGACAGCTAACGCTCGAATAAATGCATCAGCGAAGTAATAATAAAAGAAACAAGCGTTTACCGCAGAACTTCACATCGCCTGATAAGCGAAAATAAAATTGCGTTTTAGAAAGAAATGAATCAAACAAAAGCTATAGGCAATAGAATTTCCAACCACTTTTTCCCTCAACTTATTTTGCAAAATTGATATTGGTGGTTATATTGTTACAATAAATAGTGTCATGTTATATACAGGGTGAGTTTTTAGTGCGTATTTGCTCTATAGCGCCTTAGCTACTTATTTGAAAAAAATTGTGTGCTATTTCAAGTTGTTGGAAACCATTTTTGGTATTTTTAAAAATATCTGTGATAATACAGAGTGTTACATATTTCCTGTACAGCAACTAACTTTCTTATTTTAAATAGAACACCCTATATATTTTTTGAAATTCGGAAAGAGCACAAAAATTTAATTCAAAAACATGTATCGCACCCTATGCTAAACCCTAAGGTATCGGAGGTATTTAACATAACAAGAAAAAAATTTCAGTTGGAAAGATCTGGATGGAGCCTTATAACATTTTCCATATGTTATATCAAAATTTAATTTTGACATACCGTAAATACATAGAATTGTCTAACTTTTGCAATTAAAACAGATTGGAAAATAATATACTAAGTGTTACATTTTCCAGGTCACATTTAGCTAACTTTAAACTTCAAAAAATTTTTTTTCAAATAGAACACCCTGTATTTTTTATGCCCAATTATGTAAAATTAAATTACCTTCCTTCTGGTATAACCATTGCATGGGTTAAAGTTAGCAACTTTTGTAATTAGCCTTATACTTAAAAAAATAAAAACTGCTATTGATTGAAAATAAACTAAAAAGAACGCGAACACATTTTTAATAATAACTTTAATAACATACATAATAATAACAATAAAAATATCTATTGAAAATCAATTTTTCAGTAGTAATCTACATTCCGCCCATTATTTGCTATGTATAACTCAATTCTTTGTCTAAATGACCGTTGAACATTTCCCAACATTTCTAGTGTAATTGTACGATAAGCATTTCGTATTTTGTTTTTCAGATCTTCTACATTTTCTGAAATTTCTTGATAAACAAGATTTTTAATATGCCCCCAAAGAAAGAAATCTAAGCAACTTAGATCGGGAGATCTTGGGGCCAACTGACTGGACCACCCCGTCCAATCCATTTATTGGGAAATAAGTTATCCAAAAATCGGGGAACATTTCGATTGTAATGTGGCGGAGCACCATCTTGCATAAACCACATGCTCCTGATTACATCCAATGGCACGTTTTCAAGTAAATCAAGTAGATTATTTTGCAAGAAATTTAAATATCTTTCTCCATTTAGATTTCCTTCGAAGAAATATGGACCAATTATATATTGACCAATAATACCTGCTCACACATTAACAGAAAAACGATGCTGTCTGTCTATCGAGATTCTAAAATGAGGGTTTTCGTTATCGTAATGGTGATATTTCTTGCGATTTGGTTTACATGTGTTAGAGAAAGAGCTCTCATCATTAAATAACACATAACTGGAAAATAATCGGTCTTTGTGTATTTTTGTCAGCACCCAGTTACAAAAATTTATACGGTTTTGATAATCCTGTTCAGTAATATTTTGTTCATATTCAGGATGATAGTCATGGAACTTATGTTTTAACTACCGAAGTCTGAAAAATATCCAAGACAGCACTAACTTGTCTAGTACTACTACTGCAGTAACTAGATCAAATTGCATAGCTTCATCCTTAATTTTTCCTTGCCGTGAGTTCTTCTTATAATTAGCATTAGCTGTAAGTTTAAAACGTTCCTTAAGTCTTTCAAAGCATTAAACTTGACGTTTTATTCGCTCAGGATATCGCGTTCGATATAATTTGGACGCCAATAAACAATTTCTATTACATTCTCCTAATAAATAAGTCATGTCAACTAATTTTTGAGTAGAGCAATTCATATTAATGTTTCATTAAGAACAACACAGTTGTAATCAAGTAATTAAACGAGACTGTCAAAACCACTGAGAAACTGACAGTTTTGTTTGTTGTCAAGGCCTTCTAGATTCTACTCGTGTATTATTCAAGATCTTCTATGAAGTATCAATCTAAAACATAATAATGCTTTTTTTGTTAAAAATAATTTAAAAAAATAAATATTTTCAAATTTTGTTATTAATTATTCAAGTACAAGGCTAACTTTATATGCAATTTTTAAGCAAAATCCTTATAAATCTGTCACCTTGAAAGAAAATTGCAAATATCTCAAAAGCTGCTTAAGTTTAACCCCTGCAATGGTTATACCAGAAGAAAGGTAATTTAATTTTACATAATTGGGCATAAAAAAATACAAAGTGTTCTATTTGAAAAAAAAATGTTTTCGGAGTTTAAAGTTAGCTAAATGTGAGCTGAAAAATGTAACACTTAGTATATTATTTTCCAATCTGTTTTAATTGCAAAAGTTAGACAATTCTATGTACTTACCGTATGTCAAAAATTAAATTTTGATATAACATATGGAAAATGTTATAAGGCTCCATCCAGATCTTTCCAACTGAAATTTTTTTCTTGTTATGTTAAATAACTCCGATTCCTTAGGGTTTAGCATAGGGTGCGATACATGTTTTGAATTAAATTTTGTGCTCTTTCCGAATTTAAAAAATATATAGGGTGTTCTATTTAAAATAAGAAAATTAGTTGCTGTACAGGAAATACGTAACACTCTGTATTATCACAGATATTTTTAAAAAATACCAAAAAGGTTAGCAACAACTTGAGATAGCACAAAATTTTTTCTAATAAGTAGCTAAGGCGCTATAGAGCAAATACGCCCTAAAAACTCACCCTGTATATCTCAGTAATTACTTATCGGATCAAAAAATAGTTTAAACAAAAGTTGTTTATAATTAAACTATAAAATTTTTTTTAAAACAAAAATTTGTAAAATGAATATTTTTCTAAATATTTTAAGAATTCAAAAATCTGTGTAGGTTAACGGCCCTTTTGGTTACATGGAATATGCCCAAAATCTAATCAGATCTGCAGAATTATAAATAAAGTGCATGTACAAAGTTTCATAAAAAGCTCCGGGTCGTTTTTTTGATATCTTGTACACATACGAAAGGACGGCCGTCGGATAAAATTTTTTTGCTTCATTATAACGTACTAACTAACTCTAATTCTTCGAAAAAAAGTGAAAAAAATGAGTGTTAAAATTATCGGTTTGGAAACCGTCGCATAACTCCCCATCTAATTTCATAAGAGTAAAAATGCAAGCAGTAGTGTATTTAATTAATTTTTGCATAAACTTAAATAATTATGAAAAATTTCCAAACTTTCAAAAAAATCAAGTTCTCTTTTATTATGTACCTTCTTCCTTAATTAATACCATCCTCCTCTATTTTATTTTCAAGCGTATACAGTGAAATTTATAAATGCAAATATTTATGATGTAAAACGTAAATAACCACTAAATCTGAATTTCCATGGTAAATGACTATGACTGACTTTTAATTCAAAACAACTTATATTTACAACATTCTTCTGTATTGTAAAAATATAGTAATTTACTCTTGAGGAAAATCATATTTTTTGATAAACCTTGTATACATCTTAAAAAATTCATATCTGCTGGTTATATTTTAAGTTTTGGACTATTCAAAACATTTTATCAAGAATAACTTTTTTCAAAAACCAATACTGAAACCGTTTTCCATATGGTTCCAACTCAAGTACACACAGTGTATATGGCAACACTGTAGTTATCTGGCCTCTTTACAATTTGTTAAAACAAAAGTGTCTTGCAGGTTTCGACCGTGTCGAAATGGTAACCGTAGTTGCAACGTTTCGCCACCTATCATAAGCAACTTCATCAGAGTGAGAAACTTAAAAGAAACAAACGAGAGTTCAAGACAGACTACTACAAGTCAGGTAATCAATAAAAGAAGTGTAAGTAATTATGAAAATACCTCCGTATTATATACAGGGTGGTCCAAAAATATAGGTCGCAAACTATACTACGCTACTAACCATAAAAATGTCATCAAAATTTTTCTTATAAACGTTTGTTCAGTTGGGTTTACCTAAGAAGGTACGGCTCTGTAAAGTTTCAATTTAAAATTGGTTTTTTCTTATCATCTCAGAAATGAGTTAAAGAAAAATTCTAAAAATATATATTGTAAAAATGTCATTATGGTATACAATTTAATACCTAATCTTTTCAAAAAAAAAGATCGTAAGCAGTGGCGTAGATACCGTGGAAGCTGTGAGGTTGTTATTTAAAAAAATGTAAATCATCGAAATTTTTATCACCCTGTACGAATTTTGAAATAAACAATTTATTACGGACAAAAAGTGTTCGTTCAATTTTTTCGTTAGTATAATATTTTTTGGAAAAAATCGTTTTCTTTAAAGTCTGTTTTTTCGCGTCAAAAACTATAATAGTTAAGTTGTCATTGAAAAGAAGTGTAAAACTCAAAATTTTATTTTTTTTATTTTACAAATACATTTAAAAATAAATATCAACAATAAAAATAATTTAACAATTAATATTACATTTACATCTTACAAGAGATGCTTAAAATGTTGCCATTGTGACTCCACACATGCCATGATTTTGAACTTTTGAACTTTTTATCAACATTTATGTTATAAAAATGAAATAAAAATACAAATACGCTCATTAAAACAATTGCAGTTGTTTAATTCAAAACGCCTCCTATTATTTATTTAAAATTTGTATTTTAATTTTAAATCAAACCAAAAACAGATGTCAAAAGAGATTTTTCTCGATAAATATTACATTAACGAAAAAATTGTCCGTAATAAAGTACTTATTCCAAACTTCGTACAGGGTGATCAAAATTTCTAAGATTTACATTTTTTAAATAATATCCTCACAGCTACCCTGATATCTAAGCTACTGCTTAATATATTTTTAAAAACTTAATAAATTGTGTATCATATTAATGTATTTTACCATATAAATTTGATTTTTTCTTTAACTAATTTTTGAGATAATAAAAAAAACAATTTTAAATTGAAACTTTAAAGGGCCGTACCTCATTAAATAAGCCCAACTGAACAAAATTTGATAAACAAATTTTCATTTTTTTATGCTTAATAGCGTAGTATAGTTTGCGACCTATTTTTTAGACCACCCTGTATATAAAAGAAACGTCACTAGTCGTTAACCTAGCGCTGATTAGTTCAAAATCGGTGAGGAGACGGTGTTAACGATAGGAATCCACAAAGGTGAAAGTTCAAAACCGTAGTCGCAAATGAAGTTGTTGGAATGCTTAATAATTTCTATACTCTAACGGATTTTTTTTTAAGAAGAAAGGAAATTTGGCAATCAACGTGGAATGAACTAGGAATACAATATACACCCTTAAAAGAAAGCGTGGGAAACTTATGCTTAGAGGAAGATACAACTTGTGAGATTTTGTTAGAAGATGTCGAAATGTCGAATGTCGAAAGGCTAGAATTGTTTCGGAAGTGGTAAAAATCTATTTTAAACCTTTTGTATGAGCGGTATCAATCCTACATCTTTACCACGTTGAGATAAAATTTGTTCGATAATTGCAAGAGAATATTTGACAGGCAAAATGTTGGTAACTTCGGTTGCCATTTTGACACGGTCCTATCCAGGAAGTTGTTTTTGGTTTAACAATGAATCTGTGGAAGCCCCAATTCTAACTTCTTTACAATTTATTTATAGATTCTCGATTTATCACACATTTCAATTCGATTTGAGAAAAAATATTGACGGTTATTCGAGTGGTATTGCTAAAGAATACAGATTAGACAACAATACAAAATACTGAGGTAACTATAGATTAACAGTGACATTATAACGATTTTTACAATTTGAGACTAATGTTAAAGAGCTGATAAAAAGTATAAATAATTTGTGTTTTAAGGATGAGAGCAGAAAAAATTATTTAAATATTATTATGATCTTTTAAATATGTCTAATTTTTATTACCCCAGCAACCGTTTTAGTGTTTTACGTGTCACCGTCACACTGCTAAAACGAGTTTGTTTTTATGAATTGAAGATGGTCGGATCACAAGTTTCTGCCGAGTAAACTAGTGAATACAGTGCTTGAATCAAATGCGCATTGCTTACGATATTTTGTAAACATCAATCAGCAGTTATAAATCGGCCAACTTCTGACAACGGAAAAATTTACTCTCTCGACAAAGTCAGCAATGCTGGACTGGAAACGAGTATCCCCTGCAGAAAACTCTAAGTACCAAAACTCAGGAGAAAATTACTCCTGGTCATGAAGCTCTACCCACAAATAAACTTGGTGAGCCAACCTCCTCTTTCATCGCATGCCCGACATGTACTAAACACTTCATCGGTTCATCCGGACTCAGCAAACACTTAAAATCATGCGGGACGGAAAGATAAAAACTGCAATTATTGTCATAAACTTTTTACTTCATACGCTAGTGTAACACTTCACGAACGGAAATCGTACTACGAACAATACACCTAGAGACACCTGATGTGATGAGGAAATAATATCTACTTTATTCAAGATAGAAGTTCAAGCAATTGAAAATTTATTCATCAAAAGATGGTTCAATTCACTGGATTCTCTAGACACAAAGTTCAACACAAAATAGACCGCCCACCTATAAGCTTGTTCTAGAAGCCTTCAAAAACAAATTATAGCAAAATGCCACTCACTTCTTTCATGCCTCCTCTAAGTCCTACCACTTTACCATCAGTAATCCAAGTAAAAGTTGTGTCTGAGCCACTTAAAAAAACCAAGGCTGAAACACCAACATCTACTGTAATTACTAGTCAAACTATAGTCAGCAATCCCAACCTCGAGTCCAGTGCTAGAACGGAGCAGCCCACGGACCGAAAATCAACCCTTTATCTACCGATGCCAATATTGCTATTTCTGTTTCTGAAAATATCTCATAATATTCTGCAACTCATAAACTAACTTTCAAGGCTTCGAGCTAATAACTAATGGCAATCAACGTACCCACTCTTGTTCAGAAATCAGTACTTCGATAATTTTTAAGTGCAACTTCACATTTAAAAGAAGAAGAGATCCGAATGACTCCGCAGACAATACTAAAATCAGTCAGTTAATCCTTGTGTTCTAAATCATCTCGTTCTCCCACAATGGATCCCAAATCTAAAATAGATAATATCAAAGCAGTCCCGCACACGGTCTCTGTCGATAACAGGAAGCGCTTAAGCGAGATCGTTCATAGCGAGTCGAGTATGAATGGAAAGTAAATCCCAAACATACTCAAAACTTTCGCAGACTATATAGTTAACTTTTCAAACATCCAGAAGTCTGATGATGTTTGCTAACCCTAAAGTTCTAGAAACTTCATACAAGCAATGGGCGGGAGCCAACCTCCTGCAATCTAAAACCCAAAACAAATAAAATAAATAAATAAATAAAACTACCGGAAGCATAGCCCCTATGATCAAGAAAGCGGAAGACTAGTATTCCAAGAACAAGGTCAACCTAACTGAAGCCATTGTTACGGAAAGATTTAACCCACCCACCGATGATCTCCCTATTTTAGAACGCACGAAACTGCTCTACGAAGCAATCTTTGGAGTTCGGTCCGCTGACGACAGTATACCTATGGCGGATCACAAGCCACCTATGAATGTTTTCTTTCCTATTGTTATTGAAGATGGACAATTTCTAATCCAAGAGTTGAAGGAATAACAGTTGCTGGCATCAAACATGTCGATGCTGTCTATCGTCCTGTCCATTATTTTTGGGGAGATATAACCTCACCTTCGTTTAGAACCTTAAATTCCCGCCTACTACTTAAGGACTGGGACGTGAAAGACCCTACTAATTAGATGCCTATGACTGCCTCCTTCACCTTTCAACGACTCTTACATCGGGTACTGGAAAAGCTGTTAAACCACAGTCTCACTCTTGACATAAATCAGAAAGGATTTATAAAGGGAGTGGATGGTAGGTTTATTAACTCCGTGATCCTTGAATGTTACCTAAAAACAAGAACAATTAAAGGCAAAACTTACAACATTGCCTCGCTTGACATCTCTAAATCCTTCGACACAGTCTCGCATAACTCTATTGATAGGACCCTGGATAAATGGGACTAGATCTTCACATCAAAAAATACATCATGCAATCTTTGAGCGGATAAACAACAACTTTACGACTAGACATAAACATTTCCAGGCCTATAAACATCTTAAGACTCGTCAAACAAGGAGGTCTCATTAAACCAATTGTATTAAAGCCGTGCTCGATGAACTTTTACAAGATCTTAACAGTTATCAACCAGGCGGAACGATTGCCCTTTCCATTAGTTCTTAAGGATTATGCTGACGATCTAATTCTGATATATGAAGAAGCGCTAAATAACCACACTGAGAAAAACAATAACAACAAATTTTTGTGAAAAAATGGTGTTTTCGTCAGAACATAAAAGATTTATTATTGAATCATACTTCCGTAACGGTTTTTCGATAACGGCAAGTGGGCATGCTGCACTGTTGCTTGTTTGCCGAGTCTGAAAGATTTAGATTTATCTTCTATGCAACCAACCATACGAATCTTGTTATCAAAGACATGAAAAATTTACTGTCATGTCAAAATCACCTTATCCAAAAACTTTATGATAGCTCGGTATAAAGTAGTACTTACATTAAAGTTTAATTTATTCTATATTTGAATTTTGTGTTGTAGATCAACTTTCGTAAAATCAACATTTACTGTTAAATATATAGTTTCACACAAATACTTCGAAAACACCTCGTTGGTGAAGTCGTTACTTAAAAAATAAAGTTAAAGTTAATAAATTCGAATTAATTTTTAGCAACATTCAATAAAACAAACCCCTTGTGAAAATAATAATTTCCGCAATAAATTCAAATTTCCTACTTACTCGTGTTTGCGTTTATATTTATTTAGGTTTCAATTGATCTCAAATTACCTGCAAACAAGGAAAACATTAATTTAAGCATACCAAAATAAAAGTATTATTACAAACTAAACAATGAATTATTTGTTTTAGACTAAATAAATAAAAAGTTTAAATAATTGTTAATGTCAGATTAGCATGTGTGTATGTTAATGTGTAAACAAGTAAACGTTATTTATAATATAACCATTTAAGTGTTTACTTTGTTGTATTTGATTTGGTAATTACAATTAAAGGTTTACATTTTGTAGCATTAATCGGTAAGAATTATAAGAGTAACACTATACAAAAATTAATAATAGCAATATTTGTTTTAAAGGAAAACTATAGTCTGTTTACGTTAAGAATAGGGTGACGTCAAACTCAGTAATTTATTACCCCAATATTACATTGAAAATTTCCTGTTAAAAGGCTGTTTTATCACTCAGGAAAATTTCAGATTTCTAGTAGGCGGTTCACTATTTTTATTTCTTGTTACGTAAATAGCTATTTGTTGTTTTTCTGTTTCTAAAACTGTTTAAAATGCACGTCACGTACAAAAAAAATTGACATCAACAATTCAACAATATATTATTTATCTATTAATATTAATCGGCTTCCAAGTCTGGCCTGTTGCGCTCAGAAAAATTCGCCCGCGAGTACATTCATTTTACAATTCTCCAAGAGTTTTTAGTATTTATCGTTTACTTAATGTTAATTTTTCTCATTGATTTTTAAGTAAAAATAAAAAAAAAAGTTTGGTTGTCAGAAAATTATTATCTATATCGCGCAGGAGTCGAAATTTGGGTTTATAAGAAAATCCATTTTTCTATTATTTTACGTTTTAATTAAATTAAATACAACGAAGACGAAAATAAAAAAATAGCTCCTGCACGACATAAATAATAATGTTAGCTATATGTTTGTGCAAAATCAGGAAAACATTTCTAAAAATAAGCGAGATAAATTTACATAAACTTTATACCTCCCTGATAGAACAGCCTTAACAAAATAGATTAAAGTAACTTTATCTACGACCACTACTGTAAATGACAATTAACTCACGGCTTGCTATCTTTGTATGACGCATTTTACATGTACCCGTTGTGTTATGTGTAAACAAAACTCCCTAGAGAGTACATCCCGTCCACCTTGCATGGAGCTCCGAACACATTCAACTTAAATCGATTTAATATAGTATTTTGAATAAATAGAATTCTGTAAATTGTCAATACAACAATGAAGTTTAAAAAAATTCGGGGTTATGTTCGTTAGGGAATTTAACCACAGAAAAATAAACTATACAGAAACTCCACTCGCAGATTTTTTTGTCATTGTATCAAACTCGGGCATCCCTCCACGCACATAATTAATATAGACGATATAACTTTTTTGTTTATTAGTTATTCTACAATACCCTCAAGCAAGCAAACGCCATGTGTTATTTGGAAGTGCCGGGAAATTGTGTAAAACAATTACAACTTCTTTAAAAGTACCAATTCAGATAATACAGTAATTACATAACATTTTATTTGGTTGATGCAACCCTTAACACCTAAACTTTCTTCTTAATCTCTGATGGTCATTAAAGGCGACCATTAGATACTTCGGAAAGAAAACATCTTACTTAATTAAGAAAAATGCCAACAGTTAACTGTAGCGGCATGTGTGTGTTAAAGTGCAAAGCGCTATCTAAGCGATAGCTTTAATGGTTGTAACACACGTTGCCGATAAAGCCAAGTAAGTGAGTTACAAGCATTAAATCTATCGCTTAGATAGCGCTTTGCACTTAACACACACATGCCGCTACAGTTAACTGTTGGCATTTTTCTTAGTTTATACTATTCACACGTGTCAATGTTTACACGAGATGTCGCAAGACACACATTTTACTTATCTTACTAAATATAACAATGGAACAACATGAAATGTGTATTATACTTTGTTCGTACATGAATCGATCACTAATTATTAAAAATCAAGACGACTAATTATAATACTGGTTGATTCTTAAGATTATACTTCTGTATCTAGATGAAACGTGTGTACCTACATGCATGCTTCACCCCATACTCGTAAAGAAGGTGGCAATAAGAAATGCTATTTTGAACTGATATTGCGGAACTAGTTACAATTTGAAAGTATTTGTGAGAAGGAACGGAAAAAGTTTGTCGAAGAAGACTACATAAATAAGGAACATAATGGACAACTTGTTTTATCCTTATCCTCATTTTTTGCATTAACCATAAATCATGCAATGTCTGTTACGAACAATCTTGATATATATTTTCGAAAAAGAAGGACATCGAGAATGTTACCGCAAATGGAACACGTGAAATAGTAAACATGAACTTATGGTAATAAAAATTACATCAATATCAGCTAATTGAAAAATTACCGATGTAAAAATATAGGAGTTGCGGTCATAACCTGGGTGCAGTCTCACGTGGAACATTTGGCGCTAGAAGACTGTGTCTTAGTCGAAGCAACGTCAAATAGCTTTAACTATCCTTTTTTTGTTAACTGTAAGTACATACATGTGTTGTAATTTTGTTGGAATTGCTTGCAACTTTAACGTAGATTGTAATTGTTTGTAATATAGCCACCGTAGAATTTAATTTGTTTAATAAAGATATTTATGTGTTGTATATTTTCGTTTAATATTTGTTTAGTTTTCGTTTAGTTTTTTCTTTGTGACAAAATCATAATTCGAATGGTGAGTTCTTCAATGATATGACGATTTCTTCTGATTCAGAAGTTTAAATTGATATTTCCTTTGCTTGCAATTTATGAACAACAAAGTATAAGACATGTGAAAATACCTTGGCTCCCTTCGTAAATAAAAAAAATTACAAATTCTAGAGGTTCAGGGATGGGAGGTATAGGGGCAAAGGAAAGAGAGTGGCTCAACAGAAGTACGAAAGAGTGTAGTCGAAGAAGTGGAAGGGGAGGCAAAATTAAAAGTAAGGGATAGGGGTAGATAAAATTACAGGGCTAAGGGGTGAAAATTTTTGGGAAGTGAAAATTTGGAGACGAAATTTTTGGTGAGAAAATATTTTGGGAGAAAAAACGTTTGGGGGTGTTTGAAGGGATTAAATATAACGGGCAGAAATTTTGTGCAGCAAAACTTTCGGTGCAAAAATTTAGATAGAGGATGCTAATGGAAAGATGTGAAACGTTTGTAAGCGATTGGAAAAATGGTACAAAGAATGATGGGACGGGGATGGTCGTAGATTATTACTTATGTTAAGGCCGCGTTATTAGCCGCTACGGCAAAATATGGTACTGCAGATTCATACTAAGCGCGATAGATGGAAACATAGGTGGCAAAAATAAAAACACAGATTTCAGGTAAGTATTCCTCCAAAAATTAATTTATTAAATAAATATAGTCTTGTATAATCCATTCTTTTTTTATATTGTTTGGCCATCCTACCTCCACAAAGTAGGGGTCCTACAAAACCATATTTATTTAATAAGAACACAGATGTTTTTACTGAAATTTCTCAAAGTAAGCAACCGTTTAAAACGTAAGCATATATGAAAATCCTGATGCTTAAGTGACGTTTGGTGACCTCCGTAATGACGTCATGAAACATTAACTATTTTGTATACGCAGAAACTTTGAATATGTAATAAGACATCATATGTAAAATTTTTTGTTATAAAAAAGTATATTCGACAAATTGTTATTAATATATTAATGGAATTCATAATATATTGATGTAGGTACTATCTGAATCACGAAAGATAAGCCCTACGTCATCACTGTTGGAAATTATCAAATACACACGCTCAACATCGAGTATATGCTTTTGTACAATCCAAACAAAGATGAATGATTATGAGAACGCGAGAAAGAGAAAAAATATAATTTCCCTCTTTATTTTTTTTACCAATTCTGACTTCAGTTGTATTTTTAATAAATATTCTCTGTTTTACCGACCCTGTGATCGACAATTATAACCACGGTGTAGAAACTTAAATTGCAAATTTCGGAGATCAAGTGTTACTATTGTGCTGCATTTTAGAGGCGCTGCTGGTTTGAGTGGGATGAAGCGAGAAATTTAAATTTATATGATTTGTACTCAGAACGGAAATGTAAGTTAATTGCTTGGAGATTAGATTTATTAATCTGTCATTTATTCTAGTAAAAATTATTAAAGAAACTAAGCTTGTCAAGAAGTAATATAATTAGTACCTATACTGTACGATCAAGCTACTACAAATGTTGTTGCCATCAATTACTTAATTGATTGATCAAAAGCACAATATCTTCGAGTGGGTCGTCAAATGTATCAAAAGTATTTTGAAGTAAATGGACAAAACGTCATTTCTTTGTTTGATGACCGACATCTTTTAAAAGATGTACGCAACCATTTTTTAACAAAAAATTTATAAAAACCAAAATGGTGAAAAATGTATTGCAAAATGATCCACATTTTTAATCTTTATAAAATTGATTTACTATTTCGGACAATTCAGAATAATGAAGAAATTAACTGGCTTCCAGCTTATATCATTAGAAATAAATGTCATGCTGCTCACAGGTATTCAGCAACCATTTGGCATCTGGCATTACAAGAATAAACGTTGACAGTAAGTAAAAATTATTATTTTCCTGTAATTTTATTTTTATCTATTGTAGGATCTAAAAGTTCAGATGGTTTAGTGGCGGTGTCGGAAGATTCAACAGACACTGCAAATTTACTTATACTTTTCGAGGATTTGTTCGACAATGTCAATGGAAGCAGGAGTGCTCCCATTCGTGGAAAAGTACTGTGATGTTCTGCTACTAAATGATCACCACATTTGCAATTTTGAAATGATGCAGTTAGATTTTTGAATATACAGGGTGTCCAGAAACTCTCCTGACAAACGAAGACGGGAGATTCCTCAGATAATTTTGAAACAATTTAACCCAATTCACCTAGTCCGAAAATGCTGCCTAAGGGAGCTAGAGCTCTTTGAAGATGGCGCCTGGTAAAGTAAAAATTAAAAGATAAACTTCGCGAACTGATAACAATTTGACAATGAAAAACGTAGGTTTTACTTTTGTTGGCAGTTCAGAGCCAACTAGTGCAAAAATATAAATTTAACTTTAATGACAAAAAACAAAAAATTTTCAAATCCATTTTCTAGAAAACGGTGTATCCTAATGACTTAAAGTAAGAGTACCTTTTAGTACTAGAATACCTGAAAATTTAATAATCTAGTGTCACAAATGCTTAAAAGTCAAAGACAAAAAAGTTATGCGTTAAAATAACCGTTGACGTACCCAAAATGGACGCCTATGACCGGTACTAGAAATTCGCAATTGATGGAATCGATTCATCTCTGAAGGCTAAACAAGCATATCAATTTTTGCTTTTCTAAGTAGAAGCGTTCTGGAGGTATTTAAAAAAAAACTATTTACAAGGCGCCATCTTCAAAGAGCTCTAGCTCCCTTGGGAAGCATTTTCGGACTAGGTGAATTGGGTTAAATTGTCTTAAAATTATCTAAAGAATCTCCGGTCTTCGTTTGTCAGGAGAGTTTCTGGACACCCTGAATTGCATCTTACGGGTACAATTATTATATTTTATGTGTAATACATTCAATATAAATTAGAAACAAAATTTCATATCGGTTTTTTGATTTTGATAATTCATACCCAATTTATTGTTCTACATGCAGGAACAAAATATGGTTTTATCGATAATGCTTCATTGATGTTAAAAATTCTTGTATGGCGCCGCCACTGCTTGACGTTCTCTCCAAAATGAGGGTCGATAAAAGACTTACCCAAAGAGAGGAGTAGTATGAAACTAGCTAGCAATGTGTTAAGTTGAGATAAAGGATGTGTTTGCATCCAAGAAGTTTACATGGTACTTATATACAGTGTAAGTGTAAAGTATGGAATAAAATTAATTAAATTTTTATTCTCATTTTTATGCAATTTTCCTCGGACAGGTCAATTTTATTTTTAAATTCCCATCTTTTGGTATAAATCAACCCTTTCTATCTCCACAAGTGGTGGCACAACAGGGGGCAACTTGAAAATTTTAAATAGCAATGAGGGTCAAAAGTTACATTTTCGGAAAGACCATTTCATCCTCTATGCAGCAATTTAAGCATCTTCAACATCGGTTAAATCAAATTAATAGTACGGATTGAAGTAAATTGTTTAGAAAAACGCCGACGGGCAAATTGCACTGCAGATAATGATTTGGAATATGTCAGTACTTGCAGACTTTTGTTTAGATGCAAATATCTTCCAGACCGTTCATTTTAGCACCATAAAATGTTATTACTTTTTTGACCAAAGATGAATAGAGAATTTAAAAAAAATAGAAAAATATTATTTTCTCCGGTGGCGTAAAAAATAGGAAGGTAAAAGTTCTTATAGCGCGCCACTGATTAAATTTTTGAAAAGTTAGTTTATGTCAAAATATGACTTTTTGAAAAAAATTGTAAAGGCATTTTCGATTTATTGTAAATTTTCAACACCCTGTATATGAGCAACTAAGCCGTTTAAGGTTTCATGTTCCTATATAAAAATTCACCAATTTACGAGAGCTCTCTGGAGTAAAGCGTTGTCGGTCGAATATAACAACACCCTGTATAATAATTCCATTTAAAATAACCCAACTTTGATATGGTACGTGTTTCTGGATCACCCTGAATTTTTAAAATGTGGTCTCTAATAATGTCGATATATGTACGGCTTAAAATTTCTAATATTATTTGTTGCTTTAATGCTACAGAATAATTCGTTTGTAGTGCCCCACCCTGTATATATAACTAATAAATAAAAAAAAACATATATCTATTATATTGTCAACAATATTAGTCATATTAATACAACATAAAAAGTATTACTATAGTTCATTCGTTTTATTTATCCCTATTGAACGATGATAAATTTATGATAAACACCTGGACACCTGCGCTAATGATGTCATCATCAACAAAATACGTCATAATGTGATGTTAGAGTAGTTCGCCGTTATTGGTTGGTTGTTAAAAGAAGATCTGATGTTTGACGGTAGAGCCAACAGCGCCCCTAATGCGAAAATAGCTGAACCAAATGTGACACATAATTCCAGTTGCAATGTTTAAAAACTACCGCGAAGCACTTCAATTCTATTTCATTCAGTTTTTGATAAATCAGCAAAAAAATGGTGTTATATACAAAATTATCATTTTGTAAGCTGATTACAAAATTTGATTTAGTAATGTAATTATGTAATCGTTTTAGATAATGATACGGTCTAAATAGAACCTTACTATCCAATTTCAAACGCATCAAAATTTCATTATTAAAAAAAATGAATGAAATACGGAACCTCTAATTTTAACCTTGCAATTCTTACCAATAACGCGCCCTTATATTATTTATTTATCATATTCGATTACAAAGTATGATTTTTTCTCATACCCTGTAAAATCGATGTCAACTTTTAAATTGTGGACAGTTAGGGTCGTCACCGCTCTAAGTGTGAATAAAATTTAAATTTGATATTTCAAATAACAACCTAAGAAAATAATATATCTGAAGGTCGATATTGACCCAATTATATGTTTACAAATTGATTTCTCGAAAAGTATCATTTTTGAGTAAGACTCGTATACACAAAGTCATTATACTTTTCAAGTAGTTTCAGAATAGAAAATAAAAACATATATTTTGCAGTGGAAATGGTATATTTTAAATATATACATTTTTTTTTTTTAATTGAAAAATAAGTAAAATTCATAGTGATGATTTCCATTGAAATTGAAAAGTAAAATAAGATTACAAAATTGATTTGAATTTCTAGAAATCGACCTGAATTTATTTAAGAAATTAATTAAAGTATTCGTAAAGGATTTTATTTAGTTACAATAAAATGTTTGTACGCGTATAAATTAAGATAAAATTAAATTAGGTGATTGTTTATAATTTGCATTTCCGTTCGATAAAATAACCTCGGGACCGTACGTGATAATTTGTGCTGAGTAGTGTCTATACTTAAAGGCACCGGACCGAATGTAATCAAAACGTGTGCGAGATATAAAGTTCTGCGAATAACAATGAAACGTTTTATTCGGCATTATTTTTGAACAGTGCATATTGTGTGGGAAACAGTGGCAGATAAAAAACAATTTTGAAGGACAGATTGAGTTACAAATAAAGGTGGGGAAAACGATAAGAAAACCAGGAAGTCCAAATTGAACAACGAAAGAAGACGGTCATAAATAATAATTAATAAAATTTAATATGAGTCTGAATTAAAAATGGTAACGAGACGGTCGTGAATAAGAATAAAATATAATAAAAGTTAAAAGTAAAGTAAAGACGATGTAAAATAAACACGTGAACAATTAAGTGTACCCGAAACATAAAGTAAGTGATTAAAGTACTTCAACTAAACCAACGTGCTGAAGTCAGTATCCACCAAATTTTCCATGGTCAACAAGGCTCCAAAAAAAAACAAAGGTCAGTTCTTTTTGAAATTTGATTTGTAAAATTAAAAGACAGAGTGTTGAAAATGTGTTTTTCTTGATCATTATTTTTGCGTCGAAAGCGTAATTTAGATTTAATTTATTGTATTTCTTTTTGAATTGTTTGTTTATTAAATTTGTGTATTCATAATTTAGTCTTTTATTACTAGAATAAAAAATTAGATGTCTCAAATTAATTTTTTTTTAAATAATTATGCATAAACCACTGCAATATGTTTCTAAATATCAAAGTTGACAGGGGGTTCATGACAGATTCTAAAAAAGTCTACTTTTTGAAGGCAATATCAAAAGTCCGAGTACTACACTGACTCAAAAAAATTCATTCTTTAATTTTATGTGTGTATACTAATTACCATAAATAAAAACATACTGTTAAGCCACTGGGGAAATTAGATGAATTTTGGGCATTCTGTTTCGTTTCACAGAATATATTTTTACTATCAATTAGTAAAATGCGATTTTTTGCGATTTTGGATCATAAGTAGATATTTCATGATTATTACAAAACCTAATTTCTCCGCCAATGAATTTATTTTCGTCAGAATTTTAATGTGACATTTTCTGGCTAATAGAACTGTGTAAACGTTCTAAATTTTAGAAAATCGCTTAAATGGTTCAAAATGTATACAGGGTGATTCAGCTAACCCGTTTATTAGAAGTTTATGGACTTCCTGTTGAAATATTTGTTTAAAAATTTGGAATAGGGGATTGCTCGAAAAGTTCTATTTAATTGAAATATTTCAGCTCTTCTAGCTACCAACTTTCTTATTTTAAATGCAACGATATATTTTTTTTGTATATTTGGATTCTACGCTAAAATCTGAGTTACTTTCATGTAGCACAACCTATATGAAAAATCAATAGTTTTTGAGATATTCTCATTTTTTGAGAAAAATTGGTTTTATAGTTTTGTTTTCAAACGCTTGTCAATGATTGAAAAGAAAGTTATAGTAACAAAATTTGGGCTATACTTAGGAGGACTGTTAAGTTTTTAAATGATGTGTAATTTGACATCTCATTATTTACAGGGTGTTCAAAATGTTTGGCTAAATCTGACTAACTTCAACTGCCCAAAAGTCAATTTTTTTAAATGGAATACCCTGTATCTTGTTGCTCTATGTGATGGAGAATTAAGTGGTCTTTCAATCTTCATAAGGGTTCACCTATACCTATCTGTTACCATTTTCCTGCTATCGATGTATTTACATTCGACACACAATATTTCTCTATTTTATTAAATAATTTCTGACTAGTGGCCTGTGGAAATTAAAACAATGTGCCTTATTTATCAAACTTGTAAACGTCGACGTGACACATTATACACGATATGGAAATCCACCAAGAATATTCGAATGAAGACATACTAAATTTATTTTTTATTCATGGAGAATGTTACAAAATTATTGAAAGAACTTGCCGTTTGTTTAACGAGAGATATCCACACTTGCGACCTCTAAATAAAACTACGTTTAAGAGAATAGAAGCAAATTTTAAACAATTTGGAATTCAATGTACTAGAACACGCCCCAAGGTAGTCACCGGTGATGAAGACAACGAAATAAATGTATTGGCATATTTTAATGCAAATCCACATGCATCGATCAGAGCTGCGTCTGAAGATTTGGGACTGTCCTACTCGTCGATACAGAGAATTTTGGCACAACGTAAAATGCATGCTTTTTCTATTATAAAACTACAAGCTTTCCGCCCAGGTGACGAAATACGTCGTGTAGCATTTTGTGAAAGCATTTTATTGAAAACGCAGGAAGAATGAAAAATTATTTGGACCGATGAGTCAAAATTTAGTAGAGAAGGAATCATTAATAGGAAAAATTGGCATTATTGGGCAGAACAAAATCCTCGGATGGTGCGCGAAGGTAACTTTCAAGACACATTTAGTTTTAATGTTTTTGTTTAATTATGGATAATCGTGTTTGTTTTGAAGTGTATGACGAAAATTTAAATTCTCGCAAATATTTAGAAATGCTTAGAGGAGTGGTTTCAAATTTTTGGAAAATTTACCCCTAAATCTTCTAAATTCATGTTGGTACCAAATGGATGGTGCTCCAGCCCATTCAACCCATGAGGTTTATCAAGAATTATCCCATATGTTCGAAGATCGTTGGTTTGGACGCAATGGTCCATCTCTATGGCCTCCCAGATCACCTGACCTAACACCCCTGGATTTTTTTATGGGGGTATGTCAAGACTAAAGTCTATTCAAGGCCAGTCCATAACAGAGATGACTTATTACATCGGGTTCGAACTGCCTTCGCTGAAGTAGATGTGCAAATGGTTCAAAAATCCACAATAGCTGAAGTTAACAGAAGAGTTTTATTGTGCTTAGAAAACCACGGACGGCATATCGAACAGTTGCTAAATTAATAATTAAATTAATTTGCTTCTATTTTTGCAATGTAATTTTATTTAGAGGCCATAAATGTAGATATCTCTCGTTAAGCAAACGGCAAGTTCTTTCAATAATCTTGTAACATTCTCCATGAAAAAAAAAATAAATTTAGTATGTCTTCATTCGAATATTCTTGGTGGATTTCCATATCGTGTATAATGTGTCACGTCGACGTTTACAAGTTTGATAAATAAGGCACATTGTTTTAATTTCCACAGGCCACTAGTCAGAAATTATTTAATAAAATAGAGAAATATTGTGTGTCGAATGTAATACATCGATAGCAGGAAAATGGTAACAGATAGGTATAGAGAACCCTTATGAAGATTGAAAGACCACTTAATTCTCCATCACATAGAGCAACAAGATACAGGGTGTTCCATTTAAAAAAATTGACTTTTGGGCAGTTGAAGTTAGTCAGATTTAGCCAAACATTTTGAACACCCTGTAAATAATGAGATGTCAAATTACACATCATTTAAAAACTTAACAGTCCTCCTAAGTATAGCCCAAATTTTGTTACTATAACTTTCTTTTCAATCATTGACAAGCGTTTGAAAACAATACTACAAAACCAATTTTTCTCAAAAAATGAGAATATCTCAAAACTATTGATTTTTCATATAGGTTGTGCTACATGAAAGTAACTCAGATTTTAGCGTAGAATCCAAATATACAAAAAAATATATCATTCCATTTAAAATAAGAAAGTTGGTAGCTAGAAGAGCTGAAATATTTTAATTAAATAGAACTTTTCGAGCAATCCCCTATTCCAAATTTTTAAACAAATATTTCAACGGGAAGTCCATAAACTTCTAAGCTGAATTACCCGGTATAAAAAAAACGATTTCATGGTTGCAACTTCAGGACCGTATTGCATCAAAAACTAAACAAATTGTCACTAAGGTAAGTTTTTTTAAATCGACTTATTTTGATCTGAAAAATACGTGGTAGACTTGTTTAAAGGCTTTTTAGGGACACCCTGTATAATGATTTTGATCTATGAGCAAATATTAAACATGAATCTCATCAATACTACAGACTTCATTGCAGTTAACTATTATATGAAAGATTCAGAAATATTTTTGTTTTC
Source organism: Abscondita cerata (assembly GCA_030710515.1). Lineage (NCBI taxonomy): Eukaryota > Metazoa > Arthropoda > Insecta > Coleoptera > Lampyridae > Abscondita > Abscondita cerata. The sequence continues at coordinate 250,197 of JALBCR010001175.1, forward strand.
GTGACACGATATATATTTGTAATCTTAGCTAGGCGTAATTCTAACATCATACACAATATCGCAAGTGAAAAGAATAAAAACGAAAAGAAAAATATTAAATAACATACCGTATATAATGAAATTAATATCCCTTAATACAACAGATAAAGGTAAATTTGTCATATTTATTATGACCTAACAAAAAAAAGTTTGTCAACATAAATATTTACGGAAAGAATAAAAATCTGTAGAAAAACACATTATTGTTAGTTGAAAACCTGTAAAAATCGATGCCAGAATTATAACCAAACTTTGCTTCTAAATGTAACAAAAATCCACATTATTACATTATCCTTGGATATTTACGATTCCGTTGACACATACTATGTACACTTTTCTTTCGTACGAAAAATTGTAACATTGTAAAAATAGCTATTTCGCATAAATAAGTTTCTTTCGTAATTCTTATTTAGAATACGATCTATTGGAAACATTTCCAGAAAACCACAAAAATTTTATTTTTATCTTGAAAACCTCATAAAACAATGGTAATAAAAATGAAATGACGTCATTCGGATGTAGATATTAATCGCATTTACGTAGACCGATTTATTACTGACAAATAATAATAAAATATTACCGGACGTATTAAAAATATAAAAGAAGGAAAACCACCTGAGAATAACACGTATGTGATAAAAATGACACCAGATGCAGCTAGGTGCCGATTGATATGCTGGCAGAGATGGATGTAAAAAGGAGAATAACGAATGAAAGAACATTGACGTAATAAATTTTTTTTGTATATATCTCGCGACTATTCTTAATACGTAAAAATTAATCGTGTTTATCAAGATGGAATTTAAAGACTAACGATAACAGAATACGTTAGAAAACTAGGTGTTTGGGGAGTAGTTTACGAGAGTTTTATTTTGTTAGCAGATGGTGTTATGACATTTTTACTGTTATGGGTTAAGCCATCATGGTCCTAAACTACTTGTATTTACTCTGAAAAGTACTGATAAATACAAATATTAGATACTAGAAAAACGGTAAAACAGCCCACTGCATAAAAGTTGGAAACCCATAATAACTTAAATCGTAAAGCACATGGAAAGAGCAATCTAAAATTACGTAGCAACGTGTAACGTTAAATAAAATTATTTTTAAACGGTTTTTGTAAAAATTTACTGGATAATCCGATAAAAAACGAATAATGATACTGCCTCTCGTAGCTTGTAGGTAATAAAAACGATTATCTTTTTGTTTTTTTTTCGAGAATTCATCAAATAGTAATGGTTTTAAAGAGCACCCTTAATAGTTATTATAGTATGTATAAATTTGAAAAATTCTACTTTTAATATAACTACGCTTACTTATTTTAACGGCAACATAAAAGTTTGTAACGTTGTATTACACGAATTAAAATGAAAACGGTTTTAAATAGATTTAGTAAACTTCAGCAAAAACATTAAGTTTTTTATTTTTAAATGTTCAGTAATTTCGCATCCACAACTTATTAATTGTTTATTGTAATGTAATATAATATTTGTATATTATGCTGTAATTATTTATGACTAGTATCAAATCAAAATCAAAATTTGTATTTGTTCTTCAAAAATTAACAAATGAATTCGACCACACAATAAAAAAAGAAACTTAAATAAATAAAACTCACGATATAACTTCAAAACTATAATTTACTCTACTAATATTATTTGTTTCCTTTTTTAACCATCTTCTCTTGCTAACATCTTTCATCCACTTTATACTATCTCCTTTCTCTCCTAGTAACATTTCTCTTCTCCCTAATTCCACACAGTCTTCTTGGATGTTTAATACTTTCTAATTATTTCCACACATTCTACATAATCTTTCTTCGTCTTTCATCCAAATATTTATTTCCGTTTTCTTCATTATCTAGTCTAAACCTAGCCATCATCATGTTTTCTTCCATTGTCAGCCCCTCTTGCTAAGTACCTTGGAATTCCTTCCATTATATATCTATGTATCCCATATTGTATCTTCCTTATCTGATCCTGATTCTTCTTTCATAAATCAGATAATCTTGTCCCTCTTTGTTATTACTTCTTTCATCCTTCTTCATTTACCCTTTTACTTCTGCTATTGTGTAACCACCTCTTCTATAATATGATTTCTTCTTCTCCATAATTTTTTTCTAATTCTATTTTCCAACATTTATACAAGAATTTCACTATCTTTCCCTATTCTTCATTCTTTCCTCAAATCTTATGAATCTGCCCTACTTTTATTTTCTCCAGTTTTATTTCTTCCACTATTAAATATGCAGGTGTCTTTCTCTCCCAACCTAGCGTTCATCTACAATATCTCTCCTGTATCCTTTTCTAGTTCTTACAATTCTTTCCACACCCAAATTCCAACCCCAGTACATCAGTCATTTTACTACCCTCTCAAACAACCATTTTCTTTTTTTCATATCTTTCCCAAAACACGTGCTTCCAGTCCCCAAATCTGTCCTAGAATTTTTCTTTCTTTGAGTCCTTTAATCTCTTATCAGATCATCGTATCCTAGGTATTTATATATCCACTTTTCAATCTCCTCTCCTTCCCACCACTACTTCTTCTCCGTCTCTCTTCCTTATTTCTTCTTAAATATTATTATTTTTGTTTGTCCTAGATTTATTTTCCATTTTTTTCTCTACAAATTTATGACAAAGTACCAAAAATATGTATTCAATGTAGTAACTACTAAAATATACGTATGACATCTGAAAAGTTTGTTTAACAAATGGGGTAAAATTATTAACTTTTACACTGACGACAAATTAACAAAAATTGGGAAAAGGTTTGGCAACAGTTCAGACTGTCAACAACATAAACCTTCTCAAAAAGTTTCGTTCATAAGTAATTGAATTGGCACGCAAAAATCAATACTTAAAAATCTAACGTAAATTGGACTTCAGGTAGGTAAATAACCCAAATAAGAGAAATCAGACAGCCATATAACGATTAGGGAGTGAAACTTATCTTAGAGACTACACGATACTTCAGATGGAAACTTGCGGACACAACTATCAAACTGGATACACATGAGACAAAAATTAGTAAAAATAACGTTTTACGCACTCCAAAACTTAAAGAATGGAAGGCAGATTACAAAAGAACTTAATTCTCAATGACCAGCTAACTGAAGAACTGCACACTTACCGATCAAAAATTAAAAATAATACGTGCGTTAACTGATGCCTTGATCAATTCAATTTCAAATTCGATATGAGCAATGCAATTTTCCTTAGTGACTTTATGGTAGCAAAATTGTATCTATACACAAAAAGTTTCTCTATCGCCGGCCATTCTAAAATTTTGAAAAATTAATTTATAACAGATTATTAAGTTATGTTAACAAGTTTAATATACTTAGTAATCAACAATTTGGTTTTCGTAAGAACTTATCTACCGAGAATGCAGTTTATGATGCAATTATGTATATTGCCAAAAATCTAGATCAACGGAGAAAGAGTGGCAGGTTTTTATCTATCTAAGGCATTTGACACTGTCAATCACAAGGTACTTCTAGACAAACTACACAATTATAGTATTAGAGGTGTGGGTCTGGATCTTATTAGATCGTCAGGTCGTAAACAGACGGTTTCTATCAATACTAGCAACTCCGAGGTTACTGAAGTTATAATGGGAGTACCTCAGAGACCTCTTTTGTTTTTCTTGTATGCCAATGACTTGGGATTAACGGCACGCATATCTTCCCTGTGGCAATATGCTGACGATACCTGATCGCAATAGCGGGTAACAGTATAGAGGAATTATCGTTTTTCTTAAGAGACGTTGTGCTAAAGATAAGAAATAGTGGTACAATACAATAACCTAAAATTAAATTCTAACAAAAGTGGTCTAATGGATATAGTATCTCTATATGTACCCTTAGATGATAAAAGTATTAGAATTGTAAACCAACAAAAATTTCTTGATCCATAATAGACCCTAGATTTAAAATGGGAAAAGCATATCGATAGATATTGTTGGGAGATTGAATAAAACTTGCTATCTAATTCTATGTAAAGAGATCACTTTTTCTTAACATGCTTACAACAATTTTATTATGCGCAACATCAATTCTATATTAAGCTATTGTATTATGTTCTGGGGTTCATCCACTAAAAGTTACTCGTGTGTTTACGATACAAAAGCGGATAATAAGATGCATGTTAAGCTTACCTCTTAGAAAGTCAACTGTGAACAAATTTTAAAAGCACTCGATTATTCTGAGTGTGCCATCTCTTTATGTTTTTATCTTTAATAATATTTGTAAAGAAAAAATCAACATCTATTTTTTTTCTAATAAAGATATGTATAGCGAGGACTTAACCATGCACACTACATTTAGTGAGAATTTGAGAATCTAAGTGGTTAGACCGACACCATTTATCGAAATGATTAAGCCTTCTGAAGCACAAGAGCATCAGACATATCACGTAGTACCTGAAATATCTTCAAGTCACCTCGCATACAGTAAGCAATGATAATCGAGAGTAGGTGCGACGTCATTGAGAAACATATTAAATAATAGGGAGCCAAGAACAGAGCATTAGGGTACACCCGAAGGGATTCTTGAGACACGCGACCCGGAAGCCAACGCAGACTCAACAAACTGAATTCTATCACATAGGTAACCCGCGAGAAATTGTACTAAGTTGTTACTCAAACCAAAAGCGTGAAACTTCAAATGAGAATCATGGATTCAACCGATCGAAAGCCTTCCACTAAAATCGGTGTACACTACATCGTCGACCTGGAAACCAGAATCCAAGGATTCAGCAAGAAACTGGTATAACAGTTAAATTGGTACTTGTGGAACGCCCTCTAATAAAGCCGTGTTGACAGCTGTGAAGCTTTGGAGAGATCCTAGTAACTGATGTGGTTATATAAGCAAAATTCAAAAAAGTTTTGATAAGTTACAGAGAAGCGCGATGGGGCGATAGTTAAGAACATTGGATCTGTCGCCTTTTTTATAAACGAGAACAATTCGAACAGATTTCCAATCAACAGGAAAGCGTCTGTGTTGAAGCTATTGGATCGCAGTTCCTGTCAACCAGACATGGTTTGGATGAGAATAAAAGATCAAGTAACCTTTTGTTGGAATTGCGGAAAAAGTTGAACGGTTCAAGAGACAGTAAGTTGCAAAAATCATTTAATTTTTTGAACACGTTCGGAGGTACAACCTGAAAGAGACGATGCATATTTGGCAAAGTTAAAATCACCCAACACAATGAGATCAAGTCTATGGGTACTGTGAAGTAAGCTCAAGTGCCTCAAACAGTGTGATCACGTGATCATAAGACACAATTTGGGGATATGTAGACACAGCGACAAGACAGAATCTAGCACTTATGTACTTTATGAATACAGCAGAAATATCGATATCGAGAATAGACTGAAATAAAGGAGAGATTGAATACAAATCTATATGCTGCACATGAAAGTTGAATTTTACTGCAATGAGAACTCCGCCACCTTTAGATCTGGATGTGGCTTCGAGTGACCGGTCACATCTAAAGATGTTGAAAAGAGGGGAAAAAAGTTCGAATTATTGACAGAGTCAGCTTAACCAAGTCTCAGTGATCACAAAAATATCGATGTAAGAGATAGAGAAAACACCGTTGAGAAATTTTTGTGTTTTAGTGTTAAGGCCCTAACGTTTTGATAGTAAATGAAGACAAAAGCGGAAGAAATATGAGAGATGAAAGGCAGTCAAGGAAAGTTGGTGGGAGAAGGTGGTAATTGCTATCCGGAACCTAAAAAAATCTGCTTTTAAAGCAGTTAGCTTTTTGACATATACAGGACAGTTCCTATCCCAAGCAGCGTGATCAGGTTTAATGTTGGGCAGAATCTTGCTGAGACTACAGCAATTAGAGCACTTCAAAAATCGATTTACAGTCACCAATAGAATGTTGTTCAGCACACTTAGGCATACCAATGACTTACGGCAGTGGCGAGACGAATGGTAGAATCCGCAACAATTGGAAGTATCGAATAACTTCTAATGCATCAAACACAGGGCAAGAATCGTACCCAATAAATATATGTCCAGACGAGCAGATCTGTAATCAGCAGCGTCAACCTGTAAGACAACCTGAAATGAGCTTTTGTTCTTCCTAATAGGGTTGACCAAGATACATTTGATACTGAAGGAACCAAATAAATCAGGATTTTGTACACCAGCAAACTTGACAATAGTCTCCGGGCTGTGCAACTCAGTCATCCCAGTGACTCTTATGCGGGGACAGTCACTTGATAGTTTTCTGAAAGGTTGACAGACGCCATCTGTTTCATTAGAAGAGCAACTAACGATGATACCACCACCAACAGTATGCTTCACACCGACGACACCTAAACCAGAGGATATGGGGTCCACAGTACGTAAAAGATCAGCCTTAGTAGTAGAATTACTCTGCTGAGTCTTTGGTTTAAACAAAACAGAAGATGCAGCGACGTTAGCATAAGGGCGACGGTTTTGACATCTGGAGCTTTCAGATGGTACAGACGAGAGATTAAACTGCAGAGAATTCAATGCTTCGGATTTCAGTGACAAGACACCAGCTTCGACAATAGAATTTACGTCCTTAGAAATCTTCTCGATCAGATGAGATTTTAATTCACCAATTTTTGAATCTAATTCTTGAACAATATTATTCATGTATTTATCCAGGTACGAATTAATTTTATCTTCAAATGTGGCTGAACAAGAGAGAGAGAGATACAAGATTGGCATTTCCAAATCACTCCTTCGTACGTTCTAATAATGTCAAATATTCTTTGGTAAATTAACGCAGTGTAGGTGAAACGGCTTATTACAAGGACCACTACAGCTAAGTCCAGGTAGTTTTGACCCACAAGGATCACCGCATTTAGAGCAGATTGACATTGATTAGAAATTAATAAGTCCCGTATCAAGCACTGGAGTTTGTGATTTTACGGTCAAGATGAAAACGTTTCTGATACAAGTGTCGAACTTACCGATAGTGTCCATAAGGCAACACGTAAACAACAAAATCAACTATAACGCACAAAGTAAATGTAAAATTCACTGCATTTTAATTGCACTGGGAATAACAAAAGGCATGTAAATATTCAAATTATGTAGAGACAATTTGGTTAATATTCTATTTTACCGAAGCACAGAAATTGTGTTACACGTACCTCAGTCGCGAGTATTAACATATATGTTGCCCAAATGGTATTCTTGAGTCGATTAAAATTCCACAAAATCTTTTTTATTCCGACGTTTTGGTCAACTCTGCCAGACCTTTATTTTTAGCCTTGATAACACACTTGAACGAAACCCTCCAAAAAAAAAAAGTTCCATAAATCATTTAGTGGGAAACTAAAATAAAACTTCATTCGTAAACTTGACATCCAAATTCCAATACGTTAATTAAATGAAGAAAAAAAAGTGGGAAATTAATAACCTAACGGTTAATTAGCACCCAAAAGTGAATTAGAAACAAAACAGTTAATTAAAATCCATAGACGAATCTAAAAATGTAGGTACTGATGTTGTAATTATTCTGCTTCCGTAATATATTAACCGATTGTAACCAGGAGACACCTGCACCCCTTATACAAATGTGCAGCTAAAGAAAACTTTGGATAGTGGTTAGGGTGACGTTTCAGACCACGAGGTGAGAGCTTTTCCAGATGCAAAATGTCGCTGTAACCACTATGCGAAGTTTTCTTTGGCTACACATCCGTACCTTCCATAAGAGGTCCAATACATCTCTGGCTACAATCACCCAAATTGTACAACAAAAAAACGTGCCTCAAATATATGTTTAAAGTCGCTAATGACACTTTCTAACAATAACCTTTGCTCTTTTCTAACCCAAACGCAGTATCTGTAACGTGCAGAAAATATTCTTCATTAGTTGAATTAAGTCCAACTTATATAGTAACAAAAAACAGCTCTTTCATTTACAATCATACACCAAAACAAAAGTGAAATCTGTATAAGTTCATGAAGATTTCGTCGATTTAAAGATTTTAATTTGCATCATCATTTACCTCCAGTTTTCCACGAATAGCGAAATATCTATAAAAAATAGAAAGTTAAAACGTAGAGATTAAATTACAAATTTTTGTTAAGATTATTTCTTAAAAAAATTTCTTCAAATTAGGACCAACCAATGCAACAAATCTTAAAAATAAAAATATATGGGACATATTGGAAATTCTCATTAATAAGTATTACATCTCCAACCAAGTGGTTTAAGGATTTTTCTGTCCCAATACCTCCTAGCAGAAAGTTAATTCGACTGAACTAGAAAATTAAAAAACTTTAAAGAACAACAAGTTTGTGACTCAATAAAACGTCCAAAGAAATTATTGCTTTCAAACAACGTTAAAGTTAATTAAAAATATGACACAACACCAAACAAACAATAAAATAGTTATCTTCAAATTTTAAATCAGTTGATAGAAACATTACAATTTAACAATGAAATGTAAGACACTGAGAAAAATCTAGCATTAATTACGAAAAACAATAAATTCGTTTGTAAATAACCGCTAGCAGTGGCGAAATGAAATAGAAGTGAACTATAAAAAGAAATTTAATTAAAGCGAAACGAAAGCAATAAAACATGAGTAAAACGTTGAATTTGTTTTAAAAATTGACGCTACACCGCACTGCATTAACACAAAGCCTTAAATGGAAACTTTAATTAAAACGTAAAACAAAATAGTTTTAAGAGTTAAAAGTGCTTTAGTGTAATATGTAAAATTTAAAAGAAATTACAACTATTATTCAATTTAATACCTAATAAAATGCAGGTTTTTATTACTTAGGTTTTGATAGCTTCAATTTATGTTGAACATGAAGGAACGAGAAAATTATCATCACAATAAATAATGTAAATGCTTTTAAGTGCAAAATATATATCAAATTTTAGTTATTTTATTTCCATAAAATGTACTTCAACGTTTTGCCAGCAACGTACCGGAAATGTATCCCTTAATGGAATTTGGACGTAAAAGCCTTTACTTCTACCCATTATTCCTGATTCATTTTAACTTTTTCTCAAACCTTTTTTACATTTATTTTTACCTAATTCCGACAAATTTACTTATGGAAAGACATGATGTTATATTTTCATTAGAACAAAAGTTAATGCTGGTTGTACGAATACAAATCAAAATTCGGTCGGTAATCTCTTTCAAAATTGACACGGTTAAATAACGATTGAAAAGTATTTTTGGTGCATCGACAAAAAAAATTAGCGTGCAAATTTAAATTCCGTTCTCGTATAAGCTCAGTGGTTTTAATCAACCACTAACGTAACAGCTTCATTTATATTTTTGTCACGTAATTAGTGTGAGGACAACCGGTAAAATAATGCACGATGTTTTCCGAAAAAATAGTCATTTTTACTCGTAACCCTTAAAATTGTTTTCGTAAATTCTTGTGTTTGTTTAAAGGTGAGATGGTGCAACGGGGTCTAAGTTTATATCCTTTGAGAGTAATAAATCATTCGGTAAGACCAATCCCCTACGAGACAAAAGCTTACACTACATTATATTACTTAAATCCGCGACAGTGCGTTTCACAATCTCGGGGAGTTATAAAACTCAATTAGAGTATCCCCAAAACGGGGAAGTTGATGAACTCGGACATGTTAGTTACCGTGGCAACTGAAAAATTAGCGGACGAAGTAAAAGTTGCGAATTCCCTATTAAGAACTACTATACGATATAAAGAAGTAGATAATCATAAATCATTGCGTTGGAAACGTTTGACAAAGAACTGATAACAAGTCAAGCGTATAAATGGAAATTCAGCAAGAAAAGTAAGATAAGTTAGCTGAAAATCGTATAAGAAGGTCAAAACGAGAAATATTGTTCAAAATCCATCATCAACGAACAGTTTTGAATTTTAAAGCATATCGTTAACTAATTTTCTTGCGATTGCTGACATCGACAACGAAGTAACAACTTTTGAAAACTTCATTAATAAAAGTTGGATTTTTTTTCGCTAAATATTAAAAGAAAGTAATATCGGTGTAATCGACAAAAACGTAATTACAAAAGTTAGTCATGTGCACATAAAACTCGATTCGATTTTATAGTTCGTAGAAATGAAAATGCTCATTTCCGAATTAGTCTGGGATTAAATGCAAGTGGTTATGAATGGAAACTTATTTTGGTAAAATTACGTAGAACTTCATTATAACAAATTTTTTTAATACATTAATCGTTAAAATAAATAATATCAGGAATTCTAGAAGTTAATTAAAAAGTTTTACCAGTAAAACAAAATCCTGAAGCTCGATAATTATTTGTAAACGTTGTGCCTTCTGGTGATATATTCGGTAAAGTAAATATTATCTAATAATAGGGTTAATCTTTTGTATTCCAAAGTTTCTTTTGTGTACTACTATTCATATAAGTATCAACTTTTAATAATATTCTACATGATAATAGATTTTGCTTTAAAATTCGGAAATCATCTGGAACCACCTTGTTAGGTTCAATTTCATTTACATCGAAGAATTTGTTTAAATTATATTGGAAACATAAAACATTTTCACCGGCATAAGGTTAATCATAACCCTCGGCAGTAGATTTGAAAACTTTGAATTTGAAACTTTTGTTTGATGTAAATTAATTTAATTAATACACGAGCGTAATTTTGTAACGGTTTATTACTCCACACTTATAAATAAGATGGGGAGTTATGCGCCGATTTTAACACTAGCCAAAGGGTAAGCTAACCAACACAGATTTTCGAATTTTAAAAATATTTAGGAAAATATTTATTTTACACATTATTGCTTCAAATAAATGTTGTTCGGTATTTAATTATACACAACTTTTGTTTAAACTGGTTTTTGATCCAATAAGTAGTTGTCAAGTGACATTAATTATCTATACCAATATTAAGGATACAAAAAAGTTATGAAAAAATGTTGGAAATTTTATTGTCTATAACTTTTTGTTTGAACTATTTTTTAATGAAACGCAATTTTTATTTTTCTTTTCCTTTTCAATTCGTCTTAAAAAGAACGCACGCGCGGAATCTCGTTTTGACGCTGTTATAGACATTTATTTTATTTTTCGAGCCAAATGTTTGATCGCCGCACACTTTCGGTACTCTTTTCATGCTTGTTAGTACCAGAATGATGTGGAGTTCTACGCGAAAAACTTGTTTTTCATTTTCAGTTTGAGTTGTTGTTCTCTCTGTGGTAAAAATTAAATCCCATCAGATTCGTAAGAATTGAGGTTTCCACGGCCGGAGTCATGATTGAAACAAAAACGTCTTCTGGGATTGGATCGTGTCGAAAAGGTCCAATCCCGGAAGACGTTGTTTGTACCGGTACCTAACCACAACTTTCCTTATTCTCTTTAGTGTTGAGTTCCTTGGATCAACAATTATACAACCAATTTCTGTGAAGCTTCGATGACGTTTACTGTTATTTTATGAAGCTGACATTATATTTTCTAGTGGCTCAGGAGGTCGGCGAAGAAATTTTGGAGCGCGAATTTACTGCAAAGTGCAAAGTAAACTGAAACTATATGTATACAATACAATTATTATCAACATCCAAGCAATATACTTGCCAACGTGAAAAAGGAAAACAAACACGAAATTTCCTGACAAAATAGGAGAATCTGCAGACTCAGCTAGTACTGAAGAAGAAAAAAAAAGAAGAATAAAAAAAACGACGCCGTGCAGTGACAAAAAAAGCACATGAAAAAATTATAGCAGAAACCCATCAACTACATTCAAATCAACTATTGACAATGGGTGACAACCAAGTCTTTGAAATGAATGGGTTTTGTGTCCTATCGATGAGTCAGGTAATTATTGTCAATTCTTTAAATATTTTTGTCTAATTTTAACTGCTCTTATCACAAAAAAAGAAATACCGGCAAACACAACTGTTTTCTCCACATGAGATGATAATTATAATGCACGTAACCATAAAATAGTTTGGAAAGAACACTACAAAAAGTCTAAGTACAAACAATCATAAATACTAGATGAACCAGCATGCTACGCACGAGTACATTAGGAAGGGTTACAATAAATTGACAATGCGATAAGCATATGAGTTGAAGCTGTGCGTTACAGTAATAAAACGATACAAACTATTTGAGAAACGGTTGTGCGGACGGACAGACACCTTGTCAGATTTTAACATATATGATGCTACCCTTGTCGTAGTTGTAGCTTATAAAAAATGTAAGTGTTGCATAAAAACTTTCCAAATTTTGAATACTGATAAATGATAGTCCACTAATAGGAACGTTGTGAAATAAAATTGTTGAAACACGCTCTATTAGGCAATACTTAATTGACCAAGTCTTTGCTGATTCGATGTTACTTAGCGTACAATTCTAGACACTTACTCTACGAAGGCAAAGCAAGAATCATGAAGCAGAGAGCTTCAAAGATAGTGAAAAATGAAAATTTTATCTGCAAGACCTGACAACCGCAAGACTATGATTTTTCTGACATACAATCAGTATGGAAAGAAATCAATTGAGACAACGAAATTACTGACAATGTAATTGTAAAATGTAATAAAAAACATTTATCTAGTTAAAATATTGAAGATCTTCAAAAATGGTACAGAGTGTACTCAGAATTAACAATGAATTAATTTAACATAAACAACTTAATTTATTTCAAAAATCTGTGTAGATAGTAGACACCATAGTTATACAAACAAAAATGTAGAATTCAGAGAGTTTGATTAAGATTGAATTTTTTTTGCTACACATTCAATTTTCAGATTCATCAAAGTTTAACAGTAAGAAAATTATATGAAGCTACCATTAGTTTTATAAGATAATTTAGTTTAATTTGATACGTGATAGTTGAATATTTCTTCTTTGTGGCGTATGCTTTTTTATCATTCTGTAGTTCAGACATTTTTTATCTTTAATTGTTTGTTATTCATGATTACTGGTTTTTGAGGTTTATGTGCCATTTTAACAATTTACAATTATAGTTTGTTTCTTCTACTACTGAAAGAGTTTTTTTCTTCAAGCGACATTACAACGTCAAAACGTTATGTACGTCATGTTTTTTCGTGTGTATATTTAGGCGTTTTTAATACAAATATAAAATATGGAAGGTGATCAGTACTTTATCGTACTCCATGGTCAACAAGCAAAACATGTTGTTCACCAGTTTGGACAATTAGGAAAAAATGTTCAACACAATTTCATAAAACACAATCACACACTAATATAGGGCACACAACAAATATTCGACAAGTTATTGTTAATGGGTCGAGTAAGAACAAATCAGATTTCTTGTCTAATCTTTGTTTCAGGAATAGGATCGATATTTAACTTTTACAGGAAACACACTGTGGAGATGAGACAAGTATACTCAATAAAGGTATAGTAAAGATTCTCAATTAGTAGACTTTATTGAGGGCCCCATTCATGGAATAGCTACATACGTCAAAGAAAATATTCAATACGAAAATATACCGGGATATCAAAAATTATCTTTGTCAAGAGTGGTTGTGGAATGTAAAACGTTTGTCTTAGTTTACGTTTGAAATACTGTCACACTGACATCATCAATAACGCACAAATTTCATCTATTTATTTCAGCACAATGACTTGACCGATTCTGACACAACAAAACATATTCAAAAATTTAAAGTAAGGCAAACGTTTTGCATTCCACAATCACCCTTGACCAAGATAATTTTTGATATCCCGGTACAAAAAAAGTATAATTTCTGAAATTTTCGTTATAGCTAAAGCAGATTTACACGTAGTAAATATTTACAAACCTCCTCCAATAGCTTGGCCAGAAAGTTTTAATGTCGTTTTTCCTCATCTCTGTGTATATATTGGTAACTTTAACTGTCATAATACATAATGGGGCTAGAAAGACAACGATGCCAATGGAATAACGTTACAAACATAGATGGTGTTTCAAAACATACATTTAGTATACGATCCAAAAGACATCAAAATATTTTACTCCGGTCGATGGCAAAACGATTACAGGCCGGACCTGTGTTAAGTGTCATATGATCATGACATGGTATTTAACAATTTTCCAAGAAACCAACATAGACCTTCGCTATTACAAATTGGACTTCAAATTCTGTTTGTAGAATGTTTAGGAAAACTAAGACGGAATTTTCAAAAAGCTAATTGGATAAACCATAGAACATCTCTCGATTCTATTCTTAGATGAATACCACCGGTTTCGGATAATTATTTGTAGGTGCTGTTAAATGTGCAGCAAAAAAAATTAATTCCACGTGGTTTTCGAAAGAAATATGTCCCATGTTGATCGACTGAAACAAACTGATTGTATAAATCATATCTAGAAAATCCAAATAAAGAAACTGGAGATGATATACTTTCATCTCTAAATAATGGAAGACAAGAGAAATGGAATTCATTAATGGAAAATATGAATTTTGTAGATACAAGTAGTAAAAGCTGGGCACTTTTAAATCAATTAGCTAAAACAAATACAAAAATTTCTCCATTTTATTGCTTCTCAGTTGGTTAATGTTTCAAACTCAGTAAAAGTGGAAAAATCGATTATCACAAAGATGAAAAAGTGTCTACAAAAGAAAAGAAAATCTACACCTATCTTATAAGAGCTATTCGGACCTTTTACTGTAGAAAAGCTAAAACATGCATTAAAAAAAGAGAAAATCAAAGAAAGCTGCCGGGTCTGATGAAATACATCCAGAATTTCTGAAAAATTTGGGAAATTATTCCTTGAAGTGACTACTTATGTTTCTCAATGATATTTATAATACAGGTAGGTTACAAACAGATTTAAAGAAATGTAAAGTCGTAGCAATTTAAAAAAAAATAAATCTCCTGCAGACCCCACTTCTTATCGTCCAATAAGTTTACTCAGTGTAATTTATAAGGTTTTGGAAATATGGATTTTTCAAAAAATAAATCCATTAATTGAAGAGAAATTACCAACTGAACAACCAAGATTTCGATCCTGTAGAAGTTGTTGTGATGAAGTATTGGCATTAACAACGCATACCAAAACAATATTAAAAATGTACCATACGAATAAATAAATAAATTGAACTACTGACAAACTAAAAAGGATTAACATTAAAAGCAACAGTTATTTTGTTTTCACAGCTATTTAGGTTGGTAGCTCGGTTAATAACACATAAAAATCAGCAATAAACGCTTGAAGAAAAAATCGTATATATTACTTGGAGTTAAAAAATATAATTGTTTGGCTAACGCCTCGCCAGCAAAGTTTTAAAGTTCAACAATTATATTGTTTAACTTTTAGTAAAATAACCTACAATTTTTGCAATTAACGTTTATTTGGTGATTATTTTTCTTTTATATTTTTTAATAAAGAAGTGTTTACCCTCATCTAAATTTTCAGTAACACTATACAGGTTTATATTGATCTTCTAGGGTAGAATACATAACACTTACATCATAATACAATATTAAAATGTTTCATATGAATAAATAAAAAAAATAAATAAATTGCACTTTGAAGGAACATTTACCTTGCAGTTATTTTACCAAAAACTTGTCCAAAGAACCAATTATGAGAAAAATCGTTCCAGTTTTTTTTTGTCCTATAGGTCAGAGCACATACGTACACTCATTTTTTTACAAAGCATGATCACAATAATTTTTCTCTAGGTATGCGGGAAAGTAAAAACTTCGAAAATATTGTTACTGGTGTAGAGTGGTGACGAAACTGTGTACGATTGTGGATTTGGTTCTTCTTGGCAAATCATTTGCCACAAAGTTTAGAAAAACCCCAAAAACCTATACATGTCAATCCTTACCCACCTTAGTATTTATTTACATGTGTTTATATGCAAGAACAGCTCTCTTATTTTCTCGTATTACTGTTGGTTCAGAATGTTGTCCAAAACCTACAAGTGCGAGGAAAGTTCGATACTCTTCTTCCACTTCTGCATTCAAAAACACTATCAGATTCTTGCCTTTTTATTAAACAAAGAGCTGGATTCGAAAATGAGAATGAACAAAACATTCAAATAAATGATTTTGGAATTAAAACTCCGAAGATTGGTATCCTGATTCCCCATCCCTGTGAGAAGCTTTTAAAAAACTTAGACAGTTTCACCCTCAAAGAATTGTTTTTAGAATAAACGGCAACCTTTATTTACTGGCACTAGTAATTAATCACCACCTTCAGAGAAGAGAGTGACTGCAGATAAGTTAATATAATCTCTCTAGGTAAATAAAATCATTGATTTAAGGTTGTACAAGAGCAACCTACATGGATAAGATCAATGAGTTTTGCACAAGCAATGTCCTAGGAATAAAATGGGATCGCGAAGAGAATTCCCTATTTTGCAATGATACTCTCAACATGGAACAAGGAAATTTGATCAAAAGTATGTTGTCAACTTTAGCAAAGAGCTTTGATTCACTTTGAATACTATCATCATTGGCTTGGGTGATAGTGTAACATAGCACATGACGTTAAACAAATACTTATTTTGCTAATTTTTCAAAAACTCGGTAATTAATTTAACTTAAAATCCGTTTTTATCCAAAATGGCTGCTTTTAGTGATAGATACTAAGGGGACCATTTGCATGTAAAATTGAATGAAGAATATGCCTGCCTAGACAAAAATGACATACAATGCGACACAAAGTTATGGTTCATTACATTCAAGACAACACTGTATGTAGCGCTCTCTAATATTAAACAAAAAACTAAGTTAATATTTGAGTTTCTCATCATCAAATTCCTAGTATCTCAAATTTCGTCCAATTGTAATGTTACTTAACAAAAAAAAAACCAAAAACCAAATAAAATAGTTTTTTTGAACGCCCTGTATCTCAGAAACCAAGCCGTTGCGGACCCATGTTTACATTAACTTTTTATCTTAAAATTAATTAAAGGTACACCCTCTAAAGTTTATACAAGTACTTAATTATATATAATTAATTAAGTATAATGTTTTTTTAAATATTTTGTTAAATTTTCCTGGTTAACTGTCCTTTTATGAGCAGTTTTTGAAATATTTTGTTTACTTTTGTTTAAGATTGACACAAAAAATATTTTTGAAAAATATATCGCTGTTTTGATCTTTCGACTGTAAATCGCACATAAAATTATGTAACCTACCTAAGCACTCTGAATTTTATCCAACTCAATTTTTGTCTTAAAGTTAAATCTTAAAATATACGTGTGTATAACTAACCAACATTTTTATACCAATGAACCCAAACCATTGTAAAAGTAATACGAATTTTAACAAAGATAAATGTTTTTCTTTTGATCATTTATATTTATGCAAGCTTGGCGATTTAAATATTCTTAAAACATTTATTTGAAAGAAACAAAATTTCAAGCACAATGCAGAAATGTCGTATTCATCCAAGCAAGAAAAAGCACTCACCTCAATTTCCCTTAAATTAAATTTTGATAATAATGTATATTGTGTTTCGCTCAAAAAAGAAAAAAAAACTATTTTCACTTGATTCCATGGTGCATTTAAAAACCAGAATGGAAGTAAACGACGGTAAAATATCAAGAACTTAAAATACAATAACAAAATTAATTTTTTCACCTATTTACGTAGCGTTGTCAGATTTTGCATTATTTTGTTTTCTAGTAAGCTGAGAGGTGATTTAGGCAACATTAATATTAAATTGAAGTAACTGCAGAAAACTTTTTTGATTATTATATACTTTGTTATATTTACTGTTCATTATTATTTTACGAATTTTGGTGCTACACCAACGCCACACGAGGTATATCGTCCAAGCTACCATAATTCTTACGACACTGTTGTATATGGATTTGCTTCTCTGTTACCAATATTATATTTGCTGTAGGGTATTTTACAGCATCTATCATTTAATGTAATTTGAAGATGGTTGACAGTTCAGATTTCTTAAACCTCTTCTTTAATATATTTTTTGAAACACAAAAGATATTGGCATATTTTTAAAAAATTAACTGCATTTACAATTATCGCAATTTTTTTCGAGATAGATGAATCTCCATCCAAACTATAAAAAACCAAGAATTAAAAAAAAATTTTAATTACGCTAAGAATGAAAAACTTAATTAACTTTTGCGTGTTCTACAACACGTTTATTGAGTAAACGTTAAATTTAGTGTAAACAAACTTTTTGTGTACGCTCACAAATTTACATTTAAAAAGACGAACCGAACATTAACAAAAAAAGAATTTGATTTGAATTTATTAATAAAACAAAATTTAATTGAATTCACATAATGCCTCACAATTAGAAAAAATATAAAAACGATAATTCAATTTTAATTGAATGCTGATACTCCATTTTCCATCAAAAATTATAATTCGATTTTAACTTCGCCTAACGCCATCGGAATCTAGTTATAATTCGATTTTGATTATCTTGAGAATCAAGTTTAATTATTGGTCTATAATTAGAACATGTTTACCTGTCAATAACTGCTTAATTTTCAAAGCAAACATTACACGTAGTACGTACTGCAAAAATATAAAAGTTTAAAGAATGCCTGCATCCTGCAATTAAGTATTGTACGATCTATTGAACATTTAGTGCAACGTAACTACATGAGAAAACATAAACCTTGTAACATTTTGTCACCAATTTTTGTGAATACAAAATATTTTCATTTTGATAGCTACAAGTCGTATTGTATCTTTTTAAATCGATATTTAAAAAAACAGTTATTGGCTGAAAAGTTTACGAAAACTTTCCAGTTATACAAAATAAGCAGGTTGCTGAAACTTTTAATAAGATGAAAAGAAAAATAAATTGCCAAGAATAATGAAATTCAGTTCAGGGGTTAAAAGATGCCGTCAAGGTATTTTAGATAAGAAAAAAGACATGACGTTGTTCTATCTCAAAAAAAATCGCGTAGCTTTTGTTTCAAAATTTTAACTAAAAGATTGTAATATATTGAAACATTAATATCGATAGAAATGTAATTTTTCCACCTGTACAATTCTAGCAATAAATGGGACATTGAACGAAATTTACTGCGAACAATATCGGAACGAGAGAAATACTTTTATTTATAGACGCAATATTATTGTCATCTATTAAGTTAAAAAATAAATGTCCTACCTTGCGCCGATGACCACAATTGAATGTCTTCGTAACGGGTGTACGACGCTTCTGAAGCTTCAGAACAAAGGTCTGAAATGTGTGGTGAGAAGATCGACGATCTGCTTATGTCTACCGTGTAATCCATTGTGTAGTTTTCTCTACCTCTGTCTTCTTCTGGTGTCCTAACCGTGCCGGGATTTTTCTGTCTCAATTTGGACATTGCGTCCGATGATATAAATGCGTCTTTCGGGAAGTGAAAAATAAAGCACATTACTTGGTACTGACTTTGACCCCGTTCTTCTTCGCCAAGTACGAGCGCTTTTAGAATTCGAACTTCCTGAAACAAAAAACCTAATTATTTTATTATCATTTACAAATTCTAAGTAAACAATATATTCACCAATCATCGAAATCGAATTAAAAATTATACGAAATATGTTATATTTTTCATTTGGCTACAATTTAAAAATATTTCCAATTATACAGGGTGTCCCACTTTTATGGACCACTTGTCAACTTTGACATTTTAAATGTAAACATAATTTTTTTTATTTTTTATTCTAAATGTATGTGAAAAACTATGGTGACTTTATGTATACGAGTTTTCCTTAAAAAGTGATACTTTTTGAGACATCGATTTTTCAACAAGAGTTCTTTTTAAAAAAAAAAGCTGTAAAAACGAAAATGGTGAACAACTTGATAAAATAAAATATATATTTTTCCCTCTCTACAACTTTGCTGTGAATGTATGTCTGCCAATACTCTACCGTTAGCTGTGAAACTTGTTTTTTTAAATTAAAAATATACGTTTCATCAAAACATTTTTATTAACAACAAAATAGAACAAAATCGATTATTTTAAGTTACCGTAAAGAATATCTGAATAAACTGAAAATGTCAAATACAAGAAGAATTCCTAGTAAACTTGTCAGCATTAAAAACCTGTTTTTGTTAGATACTGATATACTGTTTACGCGATAAGGATGGAATTTGTTTTGTCGTAACACCTTATTTACAGAGGCCTTCAAAGTTTCTACGATGTCAAATTGCATATCGTTGTAGTTACAGATTATCTGCTTTATAATTATTAGCTGCCGGAATAAACAATAATAACTAATTCTGCGGTCGAAAACTCGCCCATTATTAAAATTGTTATAGATCGAAAAGTCACTATAACACAATCGTGACAACAATAAACTTTTGACTTCGGCATTTCATGGCGCACTTAATTTTTCGATGATAATTTTCGATAAAAAAGAATTTCACGGCTAACAGTGGATTTTGGTAGGCAAACAGGTACGGCAAAAATGTAGAACTACATCAATCTGACAAAAAATATACAGAGTATTCTACTTGATTTTATTACGTTATTCATCATTTTTGATTACAAAGTTTGACAATTTATTTCTCATACCGTGTATAACCGATATAACCGTATACATAAGTCCACATTATTTTTCACGTCAATTCAGAATAAAAAAATATATGCTTCTATTTAAAGTGTCAAAGTTGACAGGTGATCCATGAAAAAGAACACCCGATATAATTGAAAATATTTTTAAATTACAGCCACTAAGGAACCTAAAAAAATAGTCAAAACTGATTTTGAAAAAATCCACCTTCTAAAGGCAATATCAAAAGTCCGCGTACTAACGGACAAACTGTATATTCTCCTTTTAGAAAAGATAACTATGATGAATTTATGTAATTAGTTGTAAATATGAAAAAAAGATAGGTAAATACTCATAAACTAAAAATTAAAAAATAAAAATTTTAGAGTATGAGTCCAGTTTCAACAAAACAATACTGATTAAAATTTTAAAAAATAATATAAAACAGTAAAACCAATCGATTACAAAACATAACCCAAAAATTTTGCTATTTATGTAATTTGTAACCAGTGACGAAAGCACAATATTTTGTAACGGATGCGAAAATTATGGGAATGAGATCCCTCAGTATTAGTGAGACAATTTAATTAATAATAAATATAAGCTATTTATCGCGTTTATTCTTAATAATTTTCAAAATTTATATTTTATAATAAAAAGAATTTTAATTGGAAACTTATATAACTAAGGAATTCTTCTTTTTTAATCTTGTTGGTGATTAGTCACTTGTTACTATATACAGGGTGTTTCATTAATCAGTACAGAAAATGAAACTGAAGATTCCTTGCAAAATTTAAAGGGGGTTTAACATAAAAAAATTTCCTTAAAGCCTCCCTGAAGAGTTACAGCCCCTTAAAGATGTGTAAATAATTCACATTAATCGATTTTTTTCTTAAATGACTTGAAATAAAAAAAAGAAATCTAAACATTCAAATACTACTACCAAGAAGCCTCCATAATTTCATAATTTTATTCACCCTTGTTCTCTGCAAGGGGGTGAGGCTTACTACCCCTTAGAGTTTTTTTACCAGAACTTTTTAACTAATTTTTTTTCAATTTTAAAATTCAGATTTTGGAGGGCCAATTCAATTAAAAACTTTTTGTCTCTTAAAATTTCACGTAAACTCAATACTTTTCACCAAAAAAATAAATTAAGCGAACTTGCAGAATTTTTAATTAATAAGTTGCGTATGCAAGTTTGACATAAATAACAATATTATTATTAACTATCATTTTTAATTTTAATTAACAATATTATTTCAGAGAGTGTTCAAAATGGGCACCATTTTCTTGAATACAGGCTCTTATTCTTTTGAACAAATTTCCGTTAACGCTACCTAGCATTGCTACAGATTGTCTAACTCTTCAGGGGAGGCTTTAAGGAAATTTTTTTATGTTAAACCCCCTTTAAATTTTGCAAGGAATCTCCAGTTTCATTTTCTGTACTGATTAATGAAACACCCTGTATAAAAAATATATTTTGTTTAATTGTATAAAAAATTCTTTGTTACAATAATTAATGTATATATATATACATTTTTTTAGCCTTGATAAAGCCCTACGCATAGGGGGCGAAACGTCGGCGTTGACAACATATTGAGTTTGTTGTTTCATTCACCTCCGCCTAGAAGGGCTTAAGAAGAGCAAACTTTATACAAAACTTATAATTTTGGAGGAATACTCACCTGATAAGCTATTTACATAACCAGTAACATAATACATTATGTACGAAACTCATAAAACATTATGTTTCCTTACTGTTACATACAAGAATTTTTTAATTTTTGAAAAGAAGCATCAAAATGAGAATAAACATATTATGAATTAAAACATTAATCGAAAGTGACCGGTGTCACCATCGATAGAATTTTCAAAACAAATGCCAAATTATCGGACAAGCGACGAAGAATATAACTTTTCATAATTAATGACGCAAAATTTTACTTTTGTAACTAGTTGTGAAAAAGTGAACCATTTTGACACCTTTTTTGATTACGAAAAATGTATAATCAAACCTAAAAAATTAAAAACTAAAAACACAATAAGAAAAAAATACGTGTTAGATCAAACGAGTCTACGTTTTTGAGTAAATTAGAATAATTTAAAGTGACCATTGCATTAAATACAAGGTGAGTCCAGAAAATAGTTACTGATACAATTTAAAAAAAAAGCAGCGTTTGTGTCAAAGTAATATTATATCTTTAAGGAAAAGAAGTTTGAGTTATTTCGGAAGGTGAAGTGAATTTGGTGACAGTTTGAAATGGAGGAGATCCACTAGCCCTTAAAAATTACTCATACAGCATACTTTTGTATATAATATACATACAGGGTGTTTTCTAACCAAAGGACAATATTTAAAGGAATCATTTTTGGGTCCATTTTAAGAAGAAAACTTTATATGAACGTCCTAAACGTCTTAACTTTTGAGGTGCAGGGTGTAAATGTTTTCAAAAAATAAATAATTTATTATTAATATCTGAAATACCATTTTAGATATTTTAATAAAATTTGGAATACTATGTACTATGTATTAAAAGTTATTTTTTCATGTACGGCATTTTTCTTTATTTCCACCAGTGACGTTCGTATGGAATATGACCTGCCTATTTCGGAAGACATTGATAGTACGCCAATCAATTATTTTAAAATAAAAATTATTCTTGAACTCCCCAATCATTTCTAAGCATATTTGATACCCTGATTTTTTTCAATCCGATAAACGGTTTTCACTTAAAAAAATTAAAACCGTTTCCCTGCTCTTGATCTTATTTTTTTAGGCGAAAACCGTGCGTCGAACTAAAACAATTCAAGAATTCATATCTGCACATAAATGCATACAAATTTCCTGGAGTTTTTCTTATTCATTTTTCCCCAGTTCGGTGGCTCTAAAAATTTTACACAGAAACCTCTAGCTCAATTCTTTGTTAACAAGCAACATTCGCATTGTTCACGAAAATGTTTGTACAAGTATCAGAGTCGCCCTGAATAAGGTATACTAATAATAATATGATCCAAAAACCGACTGAAAACGCAGCAAAGGAAAAACTACAACGGAGTGGAAAACCTACAAACAGTATCATACTTGAAAGGGCTACAGAATATAATAGGTAGTGCCCCGTATGGTTTTATAGAAAAAACGATTAAAAAGCACAGACCAAATATCTGGAATTCAATAAAACTGCAAAAAGTAAATACACATAATATCGCCTTTGTGTTGGAAAACGTATTCGGAAAATTAAACGACACTCCGGATTATACTGTACTAGGAAGGACAACTAACGTGATAATAGAGATCAAAAACAAATCAAAAGAGTGTGAGGTTGTTTACTCCCCTTCGGACATCTCATTAGGTAGCGCATAGAGAATGTCACCGAAGTAGGGTAGTATGGAGAAATAAATTATAAAGAGTAGACCAGAACCAGTATTGAGTTGATAGGTTCTACCGACCTTCTCAGCGATTCCTGCGATGATAGGTAAATACGCTACACCACTTGGCGGTTCTGTTGCCGTTTATGGATTCGTTCGTTTCTTTTTAGCTCTCCCGATGTCGATGTCTATGTAACCGTTCTTCTTAAGAGCTTGAGCAAGATCCATTAGCTAAATGTTGACTATCGCTGATGGTTTCGGCTCTGAATAGTAGCGTGTTCATGAGAGTCTTCTTCTGCATAGGATGATGATGAGATGTGGTGTGTACATATCTATCGGTGTGCGTCTTCTTTCGGTTGGTTGTAACGTTCCGCCTTCTGTTCTCTTCTCCATTACGTCCATAAACGGTAAAATTTCCATTTTGCTCTATATCCATAGAAACTTGATTGTCCTGCGCATCGAATTTATGTGTCCTAAATTATTACAGTTTCTCTTCTCCGTGGCGTGATATTACAAAGGGGTTGTCGACATATCGTAACCAGCACTTCGGTTTTAGTTTACTAGATTATATGGCTTCATCATCAAATGCCTTCATGAATACGTACGATATAACAGGTGATAGAAGCCTTCCAATTGCTGTTCCAATCTTCTATTCATAGTATTTTCCGTTGAACAAGAAGTATGGTGTGGACAAGCAGAGCTCTATCAATTTGAGGATATCCTCTTGTAATACAATATTCGCTAATATAGTCAGTGCATATTCTGTAGGTACGATAGTAAAGAGCGAGATTACATCAAAACTCACTAGAATGTCTGTAGGTTCAGTATTAAGTGTACACAGGATATTTACAAATTGTTGTGAATTCTTGACATACAATGTAGTCTTCCCGATGTATGAATTCAGTAAGTTCACCAGATATTTAAATCAATCATAGGTCGATTTAGGTTCACCGCACAATCTGGATAGTCTTGTAGCTTTTGGTAACAATTTCTTCTGTTATTGATTGCTTCTTGATGTTATCTCTTTCTGTCTTTGTGATTTTATCTGTAGGATTTTTCGTATCTCCTTTTAGTTTGTACCGTCTAGTAGTTTTTCCATTTATTTCGATACTTACTTTTGTCCGCTTAGAGAATAACAAGTTTTCTCAAAGCTCTGCTTACTTCTTGTCTTACTTCATCTGCTTCAATTTTCAATAGTCTCTTTATACTTACCTTACCTATAACTTCTTCTGTTGGCATCTTCTTGGGTGTAATGACGAAATTTATACCTTAAGAGAGTACTTTTGTTCACATTGTTTTTCATTTCTTCAGTTTGTCGTTTTATCTTCTCCCTCATCTTGGCGTTTTCCCTTGTTTTGCATTGAACTTCTCTAAAAAGATTAGTAATAGTGACACCGGCCGTGAAAACCTACGCAGTATTAGATGCTATACCAGTTTACAAAAAGTCGAAATAAAAAAAACCTAAAAACCCAAAGAGATCTTTCATAATTAAGAAAATTATATACTTACGGATACTAGGGAGTGGAAGACTTTCGCCTGGATATAGACAGCTCTGGAAATGTTCTCTTACCCAGAAGGCATCCCAAGTTTTAATCCATCACATATCGGAAATATTTCAGAGATGGACTCCTCCGAAAAATTTGCAAAGTCACATTAATGATCTCCAACTGATGCATAAAAATTTATCGCCAATACCCACTACTGAATCCAATAAAAGAAAATAAGTAGATCCACCAAATAAAGACTTCGTCGCTTTCTTACCCCCTAAACATTCAAACACCCACAACATCTTACAAAATGTTCAAAATAAAAAATTAATAATAATTAATTAGTAACCGATTAGTAATAAATTCATCAAAACGAATCTAAACTAATGATTACAACAACAAATAAAGCACAACAAATGCAAAAATCAAACTGCCAGTCCTGTTGAAACGGAGACTCAATAGATAAATCACAAAATCAATTCGTTTAATAGAAAATCAAACCTCGTAGCAAAAAAGAACTCAAAATGAAACTAATAACATTAGTTAAAGACAAATGGCCTTCAAGTACCATTGCAAATTGGCAATGAAAATGCCATGGGCTGTCTACTATTCATCATATTGGATAGATTGGAAAAAACAAGGGTGAGTTCAAACTGAATTAAAGTCTTCGTAAAAGAAAACATCCAACTAAGAACAAAAATCAGAGGTTTGCTTTCGGAAATGGGGTTTAGGACGTTTCAGTGCCGCCGGTTCATCGCCAAGATGTTTCATCGCCGCCGTTTCAAAGCCGACTACCGATACCTTTTCCTAGTCAATCATTCATTATGATAATGGATATCATATTTTTATTAACTTGCTAAAATATTGGTTGTCTTCATATTTGGTTATAAATTTAATTAATTCATTTATACAAAGCATACAGTTTGTTCTGGGCACTACCTAACTTAATTTTTTCAAATAAGAGACCCTTTTATTATTGAAATTTTAAAATGCAATTAAAGACTTAAAACGAAATGGTGACCCTTAAACCTCTTATTTAATTATCAAACCACCTCTAAAATCTTGCTGTAAACTTAAAATTGCAAATCTTTTTATTCACTAAATACTAGCCTTTGTTATCACAATGAATTGTAATGAAAAGGCGGTGGTAAAACATACAGCGATGAAACGTCCCGTCGATGAAACGGCGGAGATAAAACGCCCATGCAATTAAACAGTCCGGCGATGAAACGGCGGTGGTGAACTAGCAGCAATGAACCGGCGGCACTGAAATATCCCATCCTCTAAGGAATGTGATACAAAACAAAATTTAGTACCTCTGGCTGAGCGATGATAAACACTGAGTTAATTTACATTCAATTACGCTTACCTTTTTAAGGTCTGGTCTTTTCACTTCCAGTTAATTTCATGTGTGGGTTAATAACCTTGGAAACGCGAGTTTCTAAAAATTTGATTGGCTCAATACTATGTTAACTGATAAAGTTAACTGGAGGTGAAAAGACTAGACCTTAGATATATTAATCATAACATAAGCTTATTACAAGAAGTAATTAGTACCACAGACCAAGAAAGAAGTTCAGCTCCTTCCATGTTCGGTTGAATAAACAAACATTTTAAAGTTTTCTGTTAACCGAAAAATACCGGTTATGGATAATACTGGAATCATCCTAGACAAAAACACACAATTATTTTAACCTTCTTCGTTTCTTTCTGCGTTCTACTTATATTATTTGTATGGCAGGGTAAAAATTTACTTACATATTTGTCCAATAATTTTAAATGCGACAACACCGCATAAATTTATTTTGAAGTTTTGCGGAATTTTGAAGAGATAATAAAATGTTATTAAGTTGAAGCACACGCATTTTTATTAGAGCTCTACAAAAATTAATAAAAGCTGAGAAAAAAACCCATCATTGGTCCTTCGAGCCGGATGTTAATTTTCAAGAAATTAGGGGTCTATAGGCGTTATGAAAGTATAATGAAGAAAATATGGTTTTGAGGTGCATCACTATATAAATAAAATAAGGGTTCCATTTTTCCAAAAAACAGTAAGTCTTTACCTTTATTTCCTTACTACTTTAATTGTCTTCAATTTGTGTCAAAATAATGGCTGAACTGGCTAAATTACGCTCGAAAAGAAGTAATATTAAACAAAAATTGCAAAGATGTAAACAATTTTGTGATTCATTAAGAGAGGGCGAGCTTAATGAAGCTTTAATCAGTCAATTACAAATTAGATTAGACAAAATAAATCCAATGTGGGAAGAATTTAATGATATACAATTTGAAATTGAATTGGCTGTATGTGAGGATGGTTCCGAAGTGCGGCCGGATGATAAGGTACGCGATGAATTTGAAAGTTTATATTTCTCTGTCATTGGTGATATGCAGGCGATATGTAATAAATTTAATAATGACTCGGTCGCGGGTAGGGATACTAGTGCACCTAGTTCAAGTAATCACCCTAACAACACTGCTTCCAATCATTCATTAGTTAAGTTACCTGCTATTAAACTGCCAACCTTTAATGGTCAATATAGTAATTGGTTGGAATTTAAAGAGGTCCTTGTAACTTTAGTTGATAGCGATAAGTCGTTAAGCGATGTTCAAAGGTTTTATTATCTCAGATCATCTTTAGACAAAGAGGTACTTGATATAATAAAATCATTAGATGTGTCCGAAAATAATTATAAAGACGCTTGGAAATTTTTAGTTGAACGTTTTGAAAATAAAAAATTAATTATTTATAATCATATTAGAGAAATTTTGAACACCCGAATTTAATGAAAGAGTCTTATTCAGATCTTCGAAATCTTTATGATTCAGTATTAAAAATTTAAGATGTTTAAAGAGTTTAGGAGAAAATACTGATAGTTGGGATAGTTTAATAATATACATAATGAGTAACAAATTTGATGCAACCACACGTCGCGATTGGGAATCTGAAAAGTACCGTGGTAATTTGCCTACCATGAAAGATTTAAATGAGTTCCTTAAATTAAAATGTGAGGTTTTAGAGAAATTAGAAATCTCTGGGATCCAAAATGAAAATTGTTTAAAACACAGTCGCAATAAAATTGGCAAACGTCAAAGCGTAAGTTTTGTGACTACAAGTTCAGGTTCAGAACATTCAAATTTTGCATGTGCTTATTGTAAAGGGGCACACGTCATATTTAAATGTGAAGAATTTCTAAAGCTCAAGGTTGAAGAGCGTATAGCTTCAGCAAAAAATTAAATTTATGCTTAAATTGTTTACGAGGTTCACATTCATATTGGAATTGTAAAAGACAAAGGTGTTTTAAATGCAAACGGCCACATAATTTGTTATTACATATGAACCGATACACTTGTAATTCTAGTGATCAAAATGTTTCCGCGCCAACTAAAAGTGACAATAGTGATAATGTCAATACAATTACGATTGAAAGCAAGGACGCAACACAGTCGCTTTAAGTTCAAGTTCTAAAATTATTGATAATAAAATAAGTACATCCTTGGTGGTACAACCGACTAAGAAATGTCAAGTTTTGTTATCGACTGTTATGATTCAGGTTATCAACGATAACAATTCAATTGTTGTGCGTGCGCTACTAGATAGTGGTTCCCAAAGTAATTTTGTTTCAAAAATGTATGTGAAAGATTAAATTTAAAACAATCTCAAATTAATTATCAAATAAAAGGAATTGGGCAACTTTTGACTAACATAGATAAACAAGCAAATTTACTTTTGAGGTCTTGTGTTAATGAATTTGAAATTAAAGTCAATTGTTTAGTGCTACCACGCGTAACGGATAAATTGCCTAGCGTGTCTTTTGATAAAGGTAGTTTACCTATTCCATCTCATTTACATTTAGCAGATCCAGAATTTAATATTTCAAAGGAAATTGACGTATTATTAGGAGCTTCAGTATTTTGGGCAATTATGAAGGTAAATCAAATTCGACTCGGATCGAATTTACCGGTGTTACAAGATACAGAATTCGGATATGTCATTGCGGGCAATTTAAAATGTAATTCGGTTATTAATAACGCCACATCCTTAGGGTATCATGCTAGTGTAGAATCCATTGCGTCGATTGATCACAAAGTGGGTAAATTTTGGGATTGGGAAGAAATAAACAATAAACAAACAGAATTCCTTTTAAAACTAGCATTCAACAATTAGGTAATACGCGCTATATTGCTTTAAGTAGATTCAATTTACTAGAAAGAAGATTAAACAGAAATCTAAATTTAAAAATGATTACTCTAACTTCTTATCAGAATATGCATCCTTGGGTCATATGACAGAAATCAGTGACGATAGTGAGGACGGATATTTTCTACCTCATCATGCAGTACTTAAGGATAGTTCAACGACGAAGTGTAGAGTAGTTTTTGACGCTTCAGTCAAATCAAATTCGGGAGTATCGTTAAATGATGTTCAATTTGTTGGCCCTACGCTACAACAAGATGTTTTTTCAATTTTAGTTAGATTTCGCAGCTATAAGTATGTATTAACGGGCGATATTTCAAAATGTACCGTCAAATATGGGTAAACGAAGAGGATACAAAATACCAAAAATATTTTGGCGAGATGAATCCACGGAAAATTTAAAACTTTATAAATTAAACACGGTTACTTACGGTTTTGCATCTTCGCCTTATCTAGCTGTTAAATGTTTATTTCAGTTGGCAAAAGAAAATGAACATAAATTTCCTTTAGCTTGCAAAGTTATAAAACGAGATTTTTATATGGATGATCTCTTAACGGGTGCAAATACCATAGACGAATTACTACAAATTCAAATGGAAGTTGTATCCATATTATTCAGTGCAGGATTTGAGTTACGAAAATTTTTGTGTAACGATAAAATTATGTTGAAAAAATTTCAGATTAATAAACACTTGGATAATAATATTTTAAATATTGGTGAGAATGAGCAAAGTAAAACGTTAGGAGTGTTTTGGGATTCGAACAATGATTTTATTAAATACCGTGTGAATATAATTAAAGACGTTTCTTATGTAAACATAACAAAAAGAAAGGTTTTGTCTTTGGTATGTCAGATATTTGATCCTTTAGGCTTGGTATGTCCGGTTGTAGTTGTTGCAAAACTTTTTATTCAAAAATTGTGGACATTAAAATTGTCCTGGGATGAAAGAATTCCTTCAGATTTAATAGAAAATTGGTCAAAATTTTGTACAGACATTTCAAAAATTATTGAACTAAATATTCCTAGATATGCTGCATTTTCTCGGTACGTTACAATCGAATTTCATGAGAACTTAATGCACTGCAACCTGAAGAAGTAGATAAAGCGTTAAATGTGCTAATAAAGGAGGCCCAAAAACAATGTTATTCAACTGAGTATAATGCATTAGTCAATAAAAAAAGTATTCCAAAGGCTAGTAAGATATTATCTTTAAATCCTTTTTTACAAAACGAAATTTTGCGCGTTGGTGGAAGAATAACCAATCGTTCGATAAAATGCATCCAATAATTTTGCCTAAAAATCATATAGTAACCACCCATATATTAAAACTAGAACATGAAAGGCTCTTACATTGTGGTGTTCAGAATTTACTCTACTCTATCCGAGAAAGATTTTGGCCAATTTCAGGTAGAATTTTGTGTAAGAATATAGTACGAAAGTGTCTAAAATGTTTTCGGGCAAATCAAAAGGTTTAACTTACCTTATGGGAGACTTGCCTAAGGTACGCGTAAACACTTTTCGATTTTTCTGAATGTTGGAACGGATTTTGGTGGTCCATTTCTTTTGAAAGATCGACAAACGCGTAACTATAAGTTAATAAAGGCCTATATGTGTCTATTTATATGTATGAGCTCTAAAGCAGTACATATTGAACTAGTGTCTGGACTCACCACTGAGGCATTTTTAAATGCGTTTAAACGTTTCATAAGTAGGCGAGGAAAACCCGCTAATGTTTTCTCCGACAATGGTTTAAACTATGTTGGAGCAAACAACGAAATTAGTAGATTATATGAATTTTAAAAAATAATTCTAAGCATATTGCCAATAAAGTTGTTGATGAAAAATAAAATGGCATTTTATACCAGCTCGTTCGCCGCACTTCGGAGGTATCTGGAAAGCTGGCATTAAAGCCGCCAAGATACATCTTAAACGGGTGTTAGGAGAAAAGGTATTAAGTTTTGAGGAATTCAGTACTATTTTGACACAAATTGAGGGTATTTTGAATTCTCGTCCTATTTGTCCTATCACTGATGACCCTCACGATATGTCCGCATTGACTCCAGGGCACTTTTTAATTGGAAGAACTCTCACCAATCTTCCGGAATACAGTTACATGGAAGTTCCTGAAAACCGACTCGATAAGTGGCAACATATACAAACCATGGTTCAACATTTTTGGGCTCGTTGGCAGAAAGAATATTTGGCTGAGCTACAAACACGTACCAAATGGAAGCATAATTCTCAACAAATGCTGAGGGTTGGAGCACTTGTATTACTAAAAAATGAACAAGCGCCTACGCTTCAATGGAAATTAGGAAGAGTTATACGCCTGCATCCGGGTGAAGCCGACGTAGTTCGTGTGGTAAATATCAAAGTACAAGATGGAACAGTAACCCGAGCAGTTAACCTAATTTGTATGCTACCAATCAATGATATTTCTGAAAACTAGAAATTTTATTTATTTAATTTGTATTATCAATTTTTAATTTTGTAAACCTGTTGTTACTTATACTTAATTGATTAATTGTTAATTTTGCACAATGTTATTGTGTTAGTTGTTGTTGGAAATACATAGTACTTCCAAGGGGGGCGGTATGTCCAATAATTTTAAATGCGACAACACCGCATAAATTTATTTTGAAGTTTTGGGGAATTTTGAAGAGATAATAAAATGTTATTAAGTTGAAGCACACGCATTTTTATTAGAGCTCTACAAAAATTAATAAAAGCCGAGAAGAAACCCCATCAATATTCTTTCGTAAGTTACAAATAATATTCTAAGCAGAAAAAATTCAAAGAAAATAAAACAAAGTTTGACGAAAAAAGTAATTGAAAATAATAATTAACGGGATATACTTTTTAATGTTCCTGATTTAACGTTCGCCAAGACGGACTTCGAAAACGAAAGAGAATTACGATTTTTTATTGTACCCATTTCAGAAACAGTTCACAGACACAGTCCGTATTTGAAGTTTTATAACCAAAAAGACACTTTCAATATTCGCGCTAATCCCAAATTCCAACAGCGGCAATGAACAAATTCAGAGCCTACTTGAATTATGGACCAGTTTTCTCTACTCTATAAATTTTACCAACCTTTATTAGTAGTGACGTCACGTTTTATAACAACACTAAAACCCGAAGCTTAAAACGTATTAAATTTTAAGCAAATTTCTTATTACTCATTTTAGTTGTTTTCTTTTTCTTAAAGCACTTTAAGTAATCACTTTAATTTGGCATGAGATCGATGTTTCAATTTTTAATGAGTGGCCAAAGTGCACCCTAAAGATTACATAAAAAAATGATCGAACGCACTAATTGTAGCAAGTTACAGCTTAAATAAAGTCGTTAGAAGTTTGAAGAAGAGTTGTAAAGCTATTTTTTCTATACGCGTTCGGGCTAGCAAAACTGTTTGTAACTTTAACCTTAGAAAAGCCACAATAAATCCTCAACTCTCTAACAACTCAAAAATACGTTAACTTCTGGTCTTGAAACTTTAATAACTTTCTCGACCTTTTTCCGTTGTTGTGAGTTGACGATGCACAAATTCTGACAAGATGCACAATTACCATTTGTCTTACGTTTCTTTTACAATATGTACGGAACATTAAACATTTTTTTTCTTCTTTGTCCACATTTATAAAATATGAATCAAGGGAGTTAGGTTTAATACCCTTATTGGGTAAAATTTATTTTTACTCCAATTTAGATGAACATATTTAGCTCAATGTTTGGTCTGGAACTTCCTATAATAGAATGAACCCCCTTCTTACAAAATATTCAAAGCACAACAGATAATTTCGTTTCTAAGGAAGTAATTTCAAAAGGAAAATTTAAGCATTATTTCATTTTAAATGTAATTGTAATTAAAATTAAATTTTCATTAACTTAATTAATTACTTTTATCTTAAAATTAGAAAATAAAATATTCCTCCCTCGCGTGCATTATACTCTGCTTTTTAATCTTTTCGAATTTAACGTTAGTAGGATTTTAAATATTGAATATGGATTAAAATTTTGTTTCAGTTTATTTTTCGTGTTAACAAATTTACTTTTGTATGTATTTATCGTTGTTTAACTTTTTTTTAGTTCCAAAATAGGGTCGTATAGATCGTATTTTTATACATATTAAATTTGAGTATAAAATCTAATTTCATGTTTGAGTTAATGATAAATGTTAAGTATTAGACCGGGTTTACTTGTAAACAGTGCAATTTCAACGTAGAATAGGATTATGTTTTTTTAAACGCAGAGCGAAATTTGTGTATAGAAAACTGTCAGTTAAATTAACCACCTTATTTAATAAAATTTCCAAAAGTTATCAATCAAAGTATTGACCGTACACTCCTTCTTCTAGTATGACGCTGAAGGTGATATTCTATAGACAATATTATCACTATCTATACAGTATGTCCCCGGATCGAATTTAAAGGGAGGAAAAAAATTAATTTTGATTTCTCAGAAAATTTCACTCTTTATTTTACTCGAATGGTTCTCGAGATAATTCGGCGATTTGATAAACATTGTGAATAACTACTAATCACCAGTGGATAAAATAGGAATTGGCATTTAGATAGTGATTTAAAATAAATTTAAATAAAAAGTAAAGTTAACAATGTCTAAACTACTACAAATCCACTATTGGATAAAACTATATCCTGAGTTAGTGGTTGACCGTGTCATGCTGTCACCTCTTTTTTTTTGTAAGCGCAGATGATTTTGGTCCGGTTATGCTCTTTTGAGTTGAATTAGACTATAGTTATAACGAATTTCATTTACATTGAATTGCACGTGTGTTCAGGGTCGAATTTGGTGGAATATTGTTTTGAGTCGTTTGATATTTTTCTTAATTCAGATTTACAAAGGATGTTATCGTCACGTTTGAGCAATTAGGTTCTTGTGGAAAATGCCGATTTCATAGTTCTCAACAGTCGATTTCTTGGAATTCTCCTTCGCGTTTTGCGTTTGGTGTGCTGGATCAATGGTGTCTTTGTTTTTGGTTCTACGAATTACGGTCGGTGTTACCGGCGTTATCAGTTAAATTAAGATATGTTTGTTTAAAAGAGAAATAACACACGGCTTTGCGCCCACGGTCAAAAATTCTAGGTAAGCGGTTTCGTTTGTTAATTCTAAGAAAATTGTAAGGCAGTAAATTTTTTGTAACGTTGGTGGTGTGTGGAAAAAAAACCAATGAGAGGGGTGACGCTTTCTTAACGAATGTTAGTTTTTAGTCAGTTCTTAAGCAGACTCGCGACGAGCGACATGTAGCCAAATAGTGCGGATTTACGTTGTTTAATGAAAATTAAAACAACCGCCTAAGTATCGTTAAACGCCGCTTAATGCAAGTTTATACGAAAACATTTCGCAGGCGCGAGTGAAAATTACGTTGAATGTGTATCCACAAAAAGAACCTTTCGTTCGTGGCCGGAAAAGAGAATTTCGGCTGATTTATGTTGAAATCAAGGTAACCGCTTTGCGGACAGTGAACAATCTCTGGTGCCTTCGGACTTTTAATTAAGAAACATGCGAATTATGGGCATGTTAAACGAGACTTCGGATTAAAACTTAAGGTACCTGGTGGATAACTTTGGAAATAAATGGATCAACTTCCGCATTTTGGATTAGAAGAAAGAAGACAGTTACAGTAAGTACTTTGCGTTTCTTCAGTGGCGGTCGCGTTGAACAAATTCGTGTGCGCGAATATAAACTAGGGTAGGTCGCTAATTTATCGGCGGATCCATTTGTATGGACCCCCTTCTGTGTTGCATGATAGATTTAGGACTCCGGGCATTACCCCGTGTACTTACTTGTATGTGTTTTAATGTTAATAGAGAGAACCGTTAGTGTGAATTTTCTCTTTTATTTTTTTTTATAAGTGTTCGCTTTTCTCCCTTGTCTTGGGTGAGCATTTGGCTAAACAAAGAAAAGATTAGGGTGGCGCCTGACAGCACCGATCGTGACTTAGGAAATGGACTTTTAGCCTTCGAAAGGTGAGTGAGAGACAAATTTCTAACCCGCCCCATGCCGCTAGCTAACCGGCAAATTCGTTTGCCACGAATCTGGTTTTTCAAATTTCGTGGTGTAACAATGCTTTTCTCTGGTATTATACCATGCATGTTCAAAATATTTTCTACAATTTACAATTTTAATGTACATCTTTTGGGTGTAATTGTATATACAAAAACGATTGCCAACTCTGCTAATCTGAGCGGTGCTATCAAACTGACCGATGACATGAGTATTCGACTCATAGAAAAAAATGCTTAAGTGGTTCTGTGTAGCACTTTTGTCCTTGTAAAAATTCAAAGGAATATTGAAATTTACGGTCCTTTTTGCAAAAATATTAAAATATTTCGGTACCATTCGTAAAAGTAATAAGAAAAAATATTGTCGATAATTGTACATACTTCACTTCGTTTCACCGAAAATAGATTTTTGATTGACTTAAATACCTTGAATTAAGCACTAATTTGTTCCCACGATGGTTTTTCCATAATTTCAATAATTAGATAATCATCAATTCTTTTTACCAGGTGAAGTTACATTTGGATTTGAAATCAAATGCATTTGAATTTAAAAATTTAGTTGTACCCCCTAGATTTTTTATATGTTGGTCATAGTTTTATAACCCTGCCAACAAATTAACCCCAAAATACAGTCAGAGGGCGTCAATTATTTTTATTCTAAGTGTACAAATTCAGCAAACAATCGCAATATTAGGATTGTACCCCGCAGGTTTGTTATATGTTTGTAACTATATTCAAATGACTGACGGCGCTTTGGGTAATTTGTTGTCAGGGTTATAAAAACTGACTACAATGACCAACATATAAAAATCTGCAGGGTACAATTCCATACTTGCGAATGTTTAATGTTTTTGCTGGATGTTTTACACTTAGAATAAAAATTGCCTGCCCCTGACAGCACTTTGGGGTAATTTTTTGTTAGGGTTATAAAAACTGATTTAAAAATACCGACATTCAAAGGTCTGACAATGAAAAACTGCGACTTAAAAATTATTTTATTCTTCTACATAATCTCCCTTGACCTGGTCCAGCGCCATTCAAGGTGATGTTCTTTTTATTTTTCTTCTTCAACAAAGGTCTCTTCTCGCATATTTTGGCATCCAGCTGATCAAGAAGGTTGGAGTAACATTCGCTTGTAATTGTTCTGCCTTTTGCAATATAATCAATTAACAGGATCCCTTTTTGCTTTCTAAAACACGCTGGCCATGACTTTTCCGGAAGATGTGATCAACTTTGGCGCTGAACCACCGACTTCCACCCACTGCTTAGGCTGGTGTTTCGTTTCTGACATGTAGTGGTGGACCTATTTCTCATCCATTCACATTAGCTTTTGATCGGTATTCAGCAAATGCGGCACCCATTTTGCACAGATGCAAAATGTTTCGCATCCTTTCTTCCGATGTGCCTCCAGCCTGACCTATCTCGCTCATCTTCATTCACCTATTGGCTAACACGATATCATACATTTTTTCAATTTTTTCCGGTGTGGTTGCAGCTTTTGGAAGTCCTTCACGTGGGTCATCTTCGCGACCACGTTTAAATTTAGCTGCCTACTTTTTAACAGTTGACATGGAAGGAACAGAGTACCCCTAATCTTTTGTAATCTTTTGGATGAATTTCGTTAGGGGTAAATCCATCCAAAACAAAGAATTTTATAACCGCCCGATATTTAAGTTTATCCATTTTAACAAAAAAATGTCTACTGAAAGAATTTGTGTAAACAACTACTTAAGCAAACATGCAGGAAACATAATTGTTTACCGATTGCAAACCATCTCTATGTGTCAGGCTGAGAACTATTCACCATACGCTCGTATAAAAAATCTGCGGGTACAATCCCATTATTGCGATTATTTTTGCTGAATATTTACACTTACAATAAAAATTGCCACCCCCTCATGCCACTTTGGGGTAATTGGTAAAAAAAAAGTGACTTACAATGACCAACATATAAAAAATCTGCGAGAGGACAATTAAATTTTTTAATGCAAATGCATTTAATTTCAAATCCAAATGTAACTTCACGCTGGTAAAAAATGGATTATTAATTAAATATTGAGATTATGGAAAAACCATTGTGGGTACAAATTAGTGCTTAATTCAAGATATTTAGTTGTGTTGTTGAAATTTGATTTTGACATAGTGGGGGCGCTAGCAAGTTGCTAGCTAGTTAGTACCCCGTTTAAAAATCGGTATTACAGTGAATCTATTTGGGTACAATGTCTAATTTTGTGGGTACAAATTAGTGCTTAATTATCATCGTTTTTTCAGTTTGCGTAAAGTGGTACCACCTTAACTGGTAGACCTAGACCTAAAAATATCAACAAACAGTATTTTTTAAGGGCTCATTTTTGTGAATACTCTACAGGGTGTTTCATTAATCAGTACAGAAAATGAAACTGGAGATTCCTTGCAAAATTTAAAGGGGGTTTAACATAAAAAAAAATATCCTTAAAGCCTTCCCTGAAGAGTTACAGCCCCTTAAAGATGTGTAAAAAATTCACATTAATCGATTTTTTTCTGAAATGACTTGAAATAAAAAAAAGAAATCTAAACATTCAAATACTACTACCAAGAAGCCTCCATAATTTCATAATTTTATTCACCCTTGTTCTCTGCAAGGGGGTGAGCCTTACTACCCTTTAGAGTTTTTTACCAGAACTTTTTAACTAATTTTTTTTTCAATTTTAAAATTCAGATTTTGGAGGGCCAATTCAATTAAAAACTTTTTGTCTCTTAAAAATTTCACGTAAACTCAATACTTTTTCACCAAAAAATAAATTAAGCGAACTTGCAGAATTTTTAATTAATAAGTTGCGTATGCAAGTTTGACATAAATAACAATATTATTATTAACTATCATTTTAAATTTAAATTAACAATATTATTTCAGAGAGTGTTCAAAATGGGCACCATTTTCTTGAATACAGGCTCTTATTATTTTGAACAAATTTCCGTTAACGCTACCTAGCATTGCTACAGATTGTCTAACTCTTCAGGGAGGCTTTAAGGAAATTTTTTTATGTTAAACCCCCTTTAAATTTTGCAAGGAATCTCCAGTTTCATTTTCTGTACTGATTAATGAAACACCCTGTATATTTACTTGCTCTATAGTGCCATATCCTTCTCAAAAACCAAATTAGTGTTGCGTTGGTCCAGAATTTGTCTTATATTTCTCAGGAGTATATTTTCAAATACCTTATTTGCACAAGATAGGTAGCAAACTAATCAATTGCTATGAGGTGACCTCTTCAGGATTTTCTTCAGGCTTATCTTACAATTAAGATTTTTTATGATGGTTAAAACCACAGGTTGACGCATACTGTTAAAATTATTAATTGTTTGATGTCTAAGTGATTCTTCGTTTGCGTCGCAGTACCTGTCGGGTGGTTGGAATACAAGAGTCAAATTATCTGCATAAGTCTTCGCCATTTCTTGATTTGTTTTTGCCCAGCAACAGATTTTTAGTTCCCGTGTAGCTTGGTTAACTAAAGTTTTATTCTTAAAACTTCGAGTGGTTTGACAGATTCTTCTTAATCTTCGCTTTTCTTTCAGATTTTATTTAATAATTGTTGGACAGTACTCTGTTACTTGTTTACATTGATAGTCTAGAGCAGCCTCTAACGCTATATTTTTTATTATTGACTGATTAAAATGTTTTCAAGGAAATTTCTAATTATATTCTTTCTGTAATAAATTCCCAAAAGTAATTCCAGTGAGTGGTTCTAGAAGACAATAATGGTGGCTTTTGAACTTTTGCTACAGTATGTAATAAGTACTAGTGGAAATCTGGTTCATCAACTCCAAGGGGAAGTAGAACAAAATAATTTTTAATGCCAAATGTACCACAAAAAAGGGTTGAAAATCCCTTTTTTTTAAAAAAACAAGCGTTGCCCCAAACGTTGGTTGGAGAAAACTCAAGAGTGTTGTTATTGGCACTAAAACGAACATTTTGTGCCGGGTCGCTAAGCTCTGACCAGTATTTTCGCTAAAAATTTTACTTGACTCCACTATTTGACAGTCTAACGAGTTTGTATAGCCCACTAAAACTAGACACAAAAATAGGTAAACCTTTCAAAAAATGTATCAGTAGGTTTTTCTTTTTTATGTTGTTAGGTATGGTCCCAGTAGTTCATACTCAATTTTGCAGTTTCCAAAACTCTGTGATAACTTTAGAACAGCCCAAAACCTGCGATGTTTTCGAACTTTTTTTCCATTTTTGGGTCCTAGCACTTAAATAATGCATCCTAGTCCCATAAATATGCTTACCAGCTTTAAACTATTTTATTTATGCCAATTTAAGCCCAAGTTGAGTAGTAGTAGTACCAAGATAAAGTCCTTCAAAAATAGGTCAATTTTATCAAAAACTGTTTCTTAAGTGCTTTGCTCGTATTTCCAGCTATATATGCGCAAAAGACGTCTCCTGAACCCTATTTAAGAGAATATCACTTGATATAAATTTTATCAGCTTTTATTTAGGGCCAAATAAAGCTCAGTAGGACTAATAGTTATCGAGAAAATGAGAAATCCGTTTTTAGTGATAGATAAGATCTATCAGGTTTCTCCTACAGGTTTGTAGATTGTTGATTAAGAACATGTGTTTGTAAAAGAGTACAAAATAAAATTTATTACGTTATATGGAAGTACTGTTTGTATTATTAGAATTATTATCTTCAAACTGCAACGTAAACCCATAGAAAATGCACCATTTCAGTTGTCTGATTCATACATAATATGGTAATAGTACCGTTCACGTTATGTGTGAAACATTATTACATCCACTATTAAGAAGTTACTTACCATTTCGTTCTTTTTGAAGGACATGGTGCATATATCTCCATATCAGACAGTTGCTGAGGTACAACTTCCTCATAGATGCCCTCGTCTACCAAATCGCCATCGAGGTCGACTTCCCCTCGCAGAATTTACAGAGGGCTGAGCATTTGAGCCCTGCTTTAACGCAAGAACAGCCTCCTGCACAAGCTTTCTTGCATCTGCAGGACAGAATTTTCATTAGTGTCTATGAGACAGGATCACTTCTGTTTGTAATGGGAAGCAGTCCCTGGTCGGTTAATGTCCAATCCCATTCAGTGGGGTCTTTGTTTTCCCACAACCACGTCTGTACTTGATGGTAGGTGAAGTACGAGTAAAATTTGGCTGACTCTTCGGTTAGAGGCAAGAGAGCAATTTCTAGTTTGGCACTTCTTGCAGTCTTCACAAACAGCTCGTATCGTACACTATGGAGGCTGATGCAATAGCTTCATGAGTCGCGCTTTAGTTAAGGAAAACAATTGCTCCCCCAATGAAGTAGGGATTTTTTTCAAGGTTGTGAGTAACTTCCTTTGGCAGAGGTTGTATCACATCCTGTGAAGGCGTGGTAAAAACGTAAGAGTTGAGGAGGCATTGGTAGTC
Source organism: Abscondita cerata (assembly GCA_030710515.1). Classification (NCBI taxonomy): domain Eukaryota; kingdom Metazoa; phylum Arthropoda; class Insecta; order Coleoptera; family Lampyridae; genus Abscondita; species Abscondita cerata. Next base: position 291,141 of record JALBCR010001175.1, read on the forward strand.
CTCCATTATCAAACGACATATGTCGTTTCAAAGTGCACTTCGTCTTGTTTTCTTGTTTAAAAATTTTAAAACGATTGTTTACATTTTGTTTAGTATATAATCATTATTAATTAATTATATTATATTGATGAAACCTTAATATTAGGTAAGGTAAAACGTCTATTAACAAAGGAGTCAAAAATAGGAAAATTCGAAAAAACTCCAGTTTTTGGGCCCTCTTGAAGATAGCACAGGGCTTTGGAAACTGCAAAATCGAGTGAAGACTACTGGGAACCTATCTAATAACATAAAAAGAATACATTTTTTGCAAGGTTCATGTTCAGTTCTACTAGCCTAGTAAGAAAATAGCTGTGCACAATTCGCTAAAATTTTGTACTCGTGGGATTCAACACTCTGAACCCTCGTGTTGGAAATTCCCATTTGTAGGAAACTACATATTCACTTTCAAGCTCGTTGTGTAGTATACTAGTTTCAATGGTAATAAATAAGTAATAATAAATAACTATAATTTATAATATCATCATTTTACTTTAATTTACCAATAAATAATAATAATAAACCAATTGAGTAAAATTTTCGAAAATAATTTATCAAACTTTTGGTCATTAATTTAAAAACTAAATTTATAAGAAATAATAGAAACCTTAAGAAATACAGTAAGTGTGAAGGTGCAAAATATAATTCATGTACATCATTGTTAATTTGATTAATTCCTCATTATTATAAATGTATTCAACATTTTAATGTAAAAACACGAAACAAGCTAAAACAAAAGCGGTTCCTTCATAAAACAACAATAGGTAAATGAAATGGTATTCATTAATTTTGTTATAATAACAAACTAATGTATACGCGAATTTAACATTAACATCGGTTCGGTTTTGTAATGTAATGGTTTAATATTCACTCGATATGGCCCGGTATTTTCATAACTACGCTTATAAAATTTTACATTTCATAGAAATATTTATTTAAAACGGCTTATTTGCGAAGGTTTGGATATATGAGCACCCACAGTTTGGGAAATATTTTAATTTGATAAGTATAGTGGTAATACTTAATGTTGAAGTTCGAAAAAATACAGAAAATGTTAATCATTATTACAACAATTCTTATTATTTTTGAGTGGCGAAAAAACACCGATAGAAATTAATTTGTTGCACAATCTATGGTCAAAGTCTTATTTAAACTGTTCAAAAAAATATTTTCTTGTAAGGGTATTGTTTCCTTGCAGATAAGTCAAACCGCTGTAAATGGATTAAAATACAAACATTTAATTTTATTTGTATTACCAATAAATGTTGCGACATCTAGTATTGCCTCGTGTTATCGTACCACGTCCAAAAATGCATTAGTGCAAATAAAATTATGCAATCAAATGATGTTATAAAAATTAGCAATGACTTTGCACTGTATTACCTAACCCACACCAATTTAATTTTTATGTAAACTGATAAAATTTTCATTGAAAACTTTAACTTTAAATTAAAAATATTATCCAAATAGTAACTTTTTATATCTGCATCGTAGAAAAAACAGCAATTATTTAATGACGATCGATTTTTATTCGTCGAATTATCCAAATAATATCAAAAGGGCGCTATAAATTTAAAAAAAAAAATTTAAAAACGTTACTTACGATATCTGTTGGATACAATCTTGTATTTCCAATTTAAAAAATTATGCGAGAGAAGCAGTCGTTCTCCATTCAAATAATGATTGAATAAATATTCGCGACGTTTAAATTGTATGTTGAGTGCACAATAGGTCCATTTCAAAATGCAAATAAGGTTACATATACGGTTACACCAAAACGTAAATGAACGTATGTACTTCATACAAGTCTACGTTTCGACTAGTTCGCATAATCTTTCATAAAGAAAAGTTTAAAGAGAAATTCGATTTCGAACATTTTTAACAGAATGAGTTTAATATTCGATTTTCTAGGAACAGAACATCGACAAGGATCACCAGTTACGAGAAGTGAATACCGGTAGTTACATAAATCGAACTACTATACCAGAAATGTGTCCGAAAATTCCTAGTTCCTAGAAAGTACACGACAAATTTAGAACTTATTATTAAATTTTATTTGCATTTTTGTATATCTTTTCCAAAAAAAACTATTGAATATAAAGGCAAACCTGTTGATATAATATGTATTGGTATAACAAAATATCTAAATAAAATACTTCATAATATCTAGAAACTTCAAAGAACTTTATTACCTACTTTCTGTGAAAGACGAAGAAATGATGTTAGTTGAAGAATTTTGAGATATATTTTAGACAATTACATAGGATGCTACATTTAGCATTTGTGAAACAATTTTTTGCAATTAATATAGACGGTTACTTTCTTATGAATGTATTAAGAATGTCCCTTCCGAAATTAGATGAAATTCAGAAAGCTATGAAGCGAGGTTGCTAAGGTTATATGCTGTTTAGTTTTATTCCATAGTTTTACTCGAAAAAGTGTTAAAAATAGAGATTGTGTCTATTCCTCAAGAAGCCCAAGAAGCAATTCAACGTTTATTTCAAGAAAAGTCTAAAGAACAAAGCGAAAAAACTCCAAGTAGGGGTAATCATTGGGGAAGTCCTGCTCTCGAATTTTTGTAATATCAAGAAAACGTACGCAGTTTCATCAATGTGGAGCAAGTATTCAATGTTCAAGTCTATATTGCAAGTTCACAAAAACATAAACTTGTCAAAGTACTGCAAATTGACTATCCTTAAAAGTCATTTCTAATGAAATAAAGTAAAGAAATCAACAGTGTTGGAAAGAAAACACATTGAAGAATTTCTGATAGTTGGTCCTGATGAACAATTTGACAATTAAGGAAAACACTTACTCTTTGATTATATTAGACATAAATTTTGAATTATTTTAGGTTGCATTAACAAACTAGAACCGCATGTGGATGTCGATGTTGCACATTAACAATGTTAAAAAAGATACTATTAGTGTCAATATATGATACCAAACAAAAATTTCACGCAAGCTCACCATTATCCAAGAAGGATTTTGTGGCAATGCTGTGAGTCTGTATAAGAAATACATTTTGCTACGTCCGAAGAGGTTGCCCAACCACAAATTCTTCATACGATATCTAGATGGAAGATATACAATGAAAACTGTTGGAATTAATACATTAGCAAAGTATTTTTGTTTTTGAACCTGGCGAAGGCGAAAACTTACACGAACTACTTCTTGTGTGTTATACAATTCTGTTATATGTTTTTCCTTATTGTCCGGCAGGGTCTTCATGACAATCCCCGGAAACCAAAGTGGTTATTCTCGGGAATCATTTGCCACTGTAGAGACATGCATTTATCAACAAACGTGCTGGGAAATTGTTCTGAGATTACAACGATTAAACTGTATAGTGCAGAAAGTTACATTGAAGACTCCATATCAAATACATTGGTTATAGCAAAGAAGATTCAAGGGACACCTTCTAGTTCTAGACAAGAAGACGCATTCGCAATTTCTGCAAATTCATCAAAGGCTGTGTCTCAGATGTTACAATTTCTAATGTCAAAAAAGAAATTTCCATATATGACAGATAATTAATTATCTGATATCCTTTAACATTCTCATGAAATAAATCAAAAAAAGAACAATAAAAAAAATTCATAATGTACTACCAGAAATACATCATCTCCCCCTGAATGTAGAACGTCTCATAGATACAAGCAGTAGATTCTCTATACGTGTTAGTTGTTGACAAGTGAATTATGGTCAACAATAGTTTCTTTTATTTTAAGTACATTATTTGTGCATTTGCTCGTTATTGTATCGACCCATTGTATCTATATTTTCCTTTTGTTGCTAGCTTAAGTCTATGCGATTTCTAAATTTTGTATTGTAGGTGATTAGTTTTGTACGTTTATACATTTTTAATGATCATTTCGTACTTTAAGCTTTTACAATAACATACCCGTTCAAACATGTCTTTGTAAGATTAGTACCGTCTAATGTACATATTGTTTTTTTTAAGCCAACCAATGGCAGCGTACACTAGTTGTACAGTCATACTTATGACCGTTTTAAAATAATTTTAACGTCAGTTCTTGCCGAAATTTACTAATGTAAAGAATGCAAAGCTCGCTTGACTCATTCGGGTTTAGGTATAATATTAAACTAATGTTAAGTGTTTATCGTTTTTCATTAGAACCCATTAGAATTAATGTAATAGTCTACGTACAAAAAACAACTTAACCGCGTTTTTATTATTTATTGGCTATAGTTTCAACTCAAAAATAACACGTGAGTCATCATCAAAATTACATATTCATTATGGCTGGAAGAAAGCCCGCTTGCAGTCGATCCACAAAAAGGGCTCTAAATCGATCCCTTCCAACTACAGACCAATCTCCCTTCTCTCAGTTATCAACAAAACCCGCCAACATCCAAATCTTGAAACACCTAGAAAAACACAACCTGATACACGACCGACAATAGGGATTTTGACAGCAAAGGTCTACAACAGATCTTCTTACTCTTGTCACTAACAATTGGGAAAAATCCATCGAATTTTTGGCAATTAGAAGTCGTCATTTTAGACATATATATCTAAAGCATTTGACCAAGTTTGGCACGCAGCGCTGCTCAATAAACTTCCACCTTACAGTGTTCCCCCGAGACTCTACGACTGGATTAGTAGCTACCTCTCCAATAGGAGTATATCTGTTGTGATTGACGGGCACATGAGCACTTCTCATCCTGTTAATGCAAGCGTGCCCCAAGGTTCCATCCTCGCAACCACTATATTTCTGCTGCACATCAATGACTTGCTTTGCTCCACTATTAATCCCATCCATAGCTATGCTGACGACAGTACCTTTCATTCTACCAATCGCTTTCACAAAGCATCTTCCAAACTTGATCTAGACCAAATGCGTCGGTCCATGCATGAATCGTTCTTCTGTGATCTCCAAACAATCCTAGACTGGAGAGCTAAGAACCTAGAACAATTCAACGCATGTAAAACGCAGTCATGCCCTTTGTCGTGCAAAAAAGTCGGCAACAAACACCCTATTCAGATGAACGGAACCATTATAGAGGACAAAGACACTTTCAATCTTGTTGGGATTACATTTGAACAGGATCTTAACTGACACAAGCAGATCACTTCAATGGCTACATCAGCTGCTAAAAAGGTGGGATTTCTGTTTCGAGCCCGTAAATCTCTCGCTTTAACCTTTACACACTGTATGTTTCACAAATTAGAACTGACATGGAGTACTGCTCTCACATATGGAGAGCGGCCGCTCCATCAACAACTCAATATCCCCTCCCTAGCCCACCGACGTGCCGTAGGTGACCTTTCGCTGATCTATAGATACTATCATAGACTGTATTCCGAAGAATTATTCTCAATAGTACCGCCCTTAGAAAGCCCCAACAGAGCCACAAGAAGAACATCGAGCATGCATCCATTCACCGTGCAGCTCCTTACGCACAGGACCTCCACCTTCTTATGTACTTTCATACCAAGAGTCTCTCGACTATGGAATAAACTTTCTGCCTATGTCTTTCCCACTGACACGAACCTCCAATCTTTTAAATCACGTGTTAACAGATTAAATTCAACGTCACACCCTCTGTGCGCTAGCACTTAGGCTTCGGCCTTCGTGGATTGTCTTAGATAAAAAAAAATTGACAAATGTTATATGACAATTGGTTTATATTGTAATTTTGAAAAGTATAAAAATGATTTGTAACGAAAGGTTTTTTTTTAAATATACAAAATGTACAGTTTATTATGTTAAATCAGATTCTGTAGAGAAAACTAAAAAAATTCCAAGTACTTCCGAAGATATCCGGGAAAACACGAAAAACTACGTTTTCGAAAAAGTCCAGTATTTCCGTAACCGTGCAAGTTACAAAAAATTTCTCAGACAAAAGTTGCTTGTTGCGTCTAGGGGAGTACATTGTGATTTTCATTAAAGTAACCACTTGCACAGTTTTCGAGATACTACTACTAACTTTATTTTTCTAGATGGATCTTCATCTTCTTCATCTTGAATTTTATCATGAAATAAATTTAAATTTTTTCTGCTTTCAATGATGTGGCACAATCTTGATTTAAGGTATGAAATTGCTACGTATTTGGAAATTTATTGTATTACATCAAGTAGACCATAATAACAAATCTTAACAAATAACTAAACATAATCAATAAAATCCTACTCAGTTTGGGACACCCTGTATAAACTAAGGTGCATAAAAAGTTTAAATCTGGAGTTTATTAAATTTTTTTGAAAAATCGGAAATTTCTTCATTAGAATAATTATAAAAAAACAAACAAACATGTACCATAACAAATAAACTCTACACGAATATTAAATTGAATGATATGTCAGATTACTGAAAAATAATTAAAGCAAAATGAACTAAATTTGCTTCAAACTAAATGTGAGTTTATATTTCCTAAATAATGAATAATTTAATATTTACAACTTATTTCAAAAAAATTTTAATATATTTTCAATAACCGTTGTTGAAAGCAATTAAGGTTTCCGTAATAATAATTTAATGTAAGATTATACATATTCAGGGTATCCCATGATTAATGGGAATAAATTTGGGCACAGATTCAGGATCTCAAAATAAGACGAAAAGTTCCTGTAGAGGTATGTCCGGAAACGATTCGTTAAAGTGATACGATGTTTCAAAGACGGCGATGGTTTTATTTTTTTTTTAAAAAGAATGAAATTTTGTAGTCTCAATATCTCAAATGTCAGTTAATCAGCCGTATTCCCTAACTTTTACAAAATCGGAATGACATACTTTTATCGCGTTATTGGTTTACGATATTTGGTTAGGGAATACCAATTACGAACAACTTCTATTGGATCGATTGATTTCTATTTGATTTACTTAACCTCTATTCGATTTCAAGTTAGAGAATAGGGCTGAATAGCTCATAGGGTGGCACAGTAGCAATTTATTTAGTTGTTTGGATTTGATTCGTGTTTAAATTATGCCTCAAATTGTTTCGAATGTGGAACATGAAGTTCCTATCCAACTTTTCTGATGGAAATGCCGTCGCTGCCCGCTGTGAGTATTCGGTGCGGTACTTCAATAGGAGACTTCCAAAGGGATCAACAATCAATCGCTTAAAAGCTACTGGGTCATTTAATATTTGTCTGTATTCTGATGAACCATTCATTGCACTAGATGATGAAGTGAGAACCAACAGAATATTAAACTATTTCGACGACATGCCATCGACAAGCCTTAGAAGATCAGTTGTTGCATGGGGGAACTTCACGTAGTTCCGAGTGAAGGACCCTCAAAGCAAATGGGTGACACCCTTATCACACCCAAAGTGTTTAACATCTATTGCCAGACGACCTAGCACGTAGGCACGTATTATGCGATTGGTTTTTGACCAAATGCTATTAGGATTCACAGTTTCCTGAAACGATCACCCAGACCAATGATGGCGCGTTTACCAGATGGGGTATTTTAAATCAAAAAATATCCCCTTTATGCAGTACGTCAGCACAATTTACAGCATAAATTCCAGTGCAATGTATGGCTGGGAATATTGAATAACACATTGGTTGGACCATACTTTTTAACACAGCGACTAGATGCGAACGAATTCCTATGATTTATATTGACAGAATTTGATGACTTTCTGGAAAATGTCCACTGAATATTTGATCGAACAGCTGTTTTCAACTGAATGGTTGCCCTGTTCGCTACGGCAGAAGTCCCCGACAGTGGCTGCAATTAAAAGATGTAATGCTTGTCTCCAAGTCGGAGGCAGTCACTTTGAACAAATTAGATTCTGAGTGATGATGATTGTTCTCGAGTCAATAGTTAAGAACTTATTTACTTTTTTTTCACCATTTATTATTATTGTTGCTCGTGGTCTTGTAGTTGATGTTGTACCACAATTTCACGAAATTGACGTATTAGTATAATTCTTTTATTTTTTATAGTCCACTGAATATTTTTCAATGATAAAATTCAAACCATGTAAAAATATAGTGAAAATTAAAATAAGATATATTCCCATTAATCCTGGGACGCCCGTATACAGGTTATCTTGTTGGTTGTATGTAAGAAGCTATTATGGGTTTTGTTAATCTATACATCCCTAAACATAGATCGTTATTTTGACGGGTGTAACAGTTATGAACATCCGATCTCATTAGATAGTGATGTTCCATATTTTTGGTCAAACTTACACAGGTTGATATAAAAATGCAAGGCAGCGTTAGTATTTCAATATTTATAAAAGCATTTTTGCAATCATCACGGTACATAAGATTCGTATTGCTTTCCGTTGTATAGAGAAAATTTTTTTCGCAGACGGTGTATTACCCCATGTTAAGTTACAATAATTTAAATAAGATTGAAAAATGGCAAAATATGCTGATTTTAATACTGATGCAGATACATTATCTGCTAAACGACGCAATATAAATAGATGTTTGCTAAGTTTTAATGACAAGTTATTAATATGTTCGATGAAATTAAGTTTTGGATCTATCAAGATCCGAATTTTACATAATCTAATGTATTTAAATTAGTATGTTTTAACGTGAATAACATTTTGATTGTTTTATTTCTATTTAAATGAAGTCTGTTGGAAGTGCACCACTCATCAACAGAAGTGACGACTTCTTCAAAATTTTTAGAATTTTACTTTGATCACTACCATCTATTAAAACTGTAGCATCGTCAGCGTATAATATACAATCAGAAATATTTTTGGGTTTAAGGAAAATCTTTATAAAAATTAAGAATAAAAGTGAGCCTAATATAGAACCTTGAGGAACGCCTTTTTCTAGAGTTAATTCCGACGAAGTTACATTATTTATATGTACTGCTTGAGTTCTGTTACTTAAATATGATTTTATTAAATTAATACTAGGCTGATCAAAATGATAAAGTGTACGTAATTTGCTTAACAGTATTTTATGAGATACACAGTCAAAATCACGACTTAAATCTAGAAAAATTGCTAAGAATTCCTCACCTTTTCAAAACACTCTAAGGTATGTTTAACAAACGCATTAACAGCATCAGAGGTACTCCTACTGGTTCTAAAACCAAATTGTTTGACATACAACAAAATTCAAAAAAATTTGATATTTGATTGTATATGGCACGTTCAAAGATTTTTGACATTACAGGTAGTATTGAAATGGGCCTGTAACTGTCACATCTATTTCTATCTCCTTTTTTATACAAAGGTAATACTAAGGTTTTTTCAACATATCAGGAAATATTCCGTTAAGAAAAGATAGATTAATTGATTTTGTTAATGGTTCCACAAACAAACCTACATTTTATTAATTACTTTGATAGATATGCCGTATGTGTCCTTGGAGTAAGAATTAGATAACGATAATATTATCTGCCTAACCTCTATTTGAGATATACATTTAAAAGAAAATTTAGAATTTTGGACTGGTAGATTTTCAGATTTTAAATATATGCTTTCATTTGTAATGTTTGTGGAGCTACCAACAAAATAATTATTAAGAGAATTTGCGTCAATGTTTATAATACCGTTCTGTTTTTTGGATTGATTTCTGTGCGAGTTTACAATTTCCACATAGTTCTAATAGGGTTAGATGAATTTTTGATTAGATTATCATTTGCAATACACTTTGCTTTTTGATTTTTCTTTATAAATAGCTCTTAGACGGTTTCTATCGGCAAGAACTTCATTTGAGTTAAATGTCCTACAAATAACATTAATTATCATAAGTTGATTTCTCAGAAACTTTAGTTCCGAATTGAACCAATGAATATTGTTGTCAATAATGCGGGTCTTAAAAGTTTTCTGGGAAAATGCGATTAAAAAAGCATCCAAAAAATTAGAAAAATAGATGTTAAACTTCGTTTCAAAATCAATACTCTCGTCATATAAATAATTATAGTTGCAATTGCTAAGCATATAAAATAAGGAATAACAACCTTTACTCGTAATAGGTCGTATCATTTTTTTGCTTAATTCTGTACTAGCCTCTTTGCTTATAATACCTGTTACTGTCAGTTTTTGACCAAAGTGATCAGAAAGATTAGTATCAGTGTTGCAGACTTAAATGAGTCCATGCAAAAGTTTATAAAAATATTTTCTAGACAATTTTTAGGTCTAGTTATAGTTTGACAATAACCGAAAGACGTGAACATTTCGCACAAATTTAAAGTGTTTATTTCCATAGAATTATTAAACTTAACATTGAAATCTCCTGCAATGATCACTTTTTTATGTTTGGAAAGGTTGAGTAATAAGCTATTCTTCGTTTCCATAAAAACATTAAAATCTCCAGCTGGCGATCGATAAATTACCACTACCGCTATATTGAAATTAACACACATGACTGAGGAAATTTCACAATGTAATTCAATCGATAATCGATTTATAGTGTCCAACGGATTGAAACACATACATAATTTTCCCAAAATAAGAACTCCACCATGTTTACTAACTTTACGAGAAAAGTAAGAATACAAAGAAAAATTATTTAACGTCAGACCATTACATAGCTCACTATCTGTTAACCAGTGTTCACTAACACATATTAATTTTAGTCGAGTGTATCAATGTAAGCTTCCAATTCAGGTATTTTGGAACGAAGACACTGTATATTTATGTGAAATATAGAAAACTCGTTTAAGTTTCCGGCATTGATATTTTTGGGCGAATTACAAAAAAACGACTTATGACCACACCCGGAGGCCATATTGTTAGATCTTTGGCAATATTCAACTCTCTAGCAGCAACAGTTAATTTAAAAGATGAATATTCATCGGGATGTTTTGCTTTCAATTTAGTGCATTTGGCTGTTTTTATATTTTTGGAATTCAAATAGTCAGTTAGCATTTCCTCTGTACATTCAACGGAAAGTCGATAAACATATTAATAATATCATAATGCTGACAAAATATTAGGGTTTTTACTACTACTTATCTAACGTTTATTTAGTTAGTTATTGATTAATCGTCCAGCAGAATTTGGATTCCGCAGAAATAAAAGTACTAAGGATGCTGTAAATATATTTGCTGCAGAAACATTAACAGCTTTTGAGAAAGGGATGAATGTAGTGGCTACTTTCGTAGATTTTACTAAAGCGTTTGATAGCATATCACATAGAATCTTACAAGACAAACTAATACACTTATAATTTACACTAATATAATTTTGATGATCTAAGCACATCGCTTATAAAATCCTATCTGAATAATAGATTTCAATATGTTTTTATAAAAACAAAAATCCGAAAAACTTGCAATAAATAAAGGAGTGCCACAAGGTTCAATACTTGGACCATTACTTTTCCTGATCTACATAAACGATTTGCCTGAAAATCTCAATAAAGAACTTCTTTGTATTTTGTACGCAGATGACGCTACTCTAATGTGTAAGGACAGTAATCTGGATGCTGCATTACTAAATAATGAAACTGCGTTAAGCATTATCAACAACTGGTGTAAAAACAATCAACTTACACTTAACGCTAAAAAAACTGTCAACTTAGTTCTAACGTTACGTAGAAGTTAAGAAAACAAGATAGATTCTGTTAAATTCCTAGGTTGTTATGTGGATCCTAAACTTAATTTCAATCGACATTGTCACGAACTAAGCATAAAACTAAATCGTGCAATCTTTTTTCTCAAAAAATTAGCAAGCAACGCCTCAATAAATATACTTAGAACCGCATACTATGCAACATTTCATTCTGTTATGCTGATGCAATTCTAACTTGGGGTCATACATCGCAATGTCAAAAGATTTTTCGTCTTCAGCGTAAAGCTGTACGTATTTTAGTTGGATTAAGTTACCGAGAAGACTGCCAAAATGCTTTTAAGAGTTTGCATATATTAACTTTTCCGTCTGTATATATTCTTGAAAGATTAATCTACGCAAAAAACAACTTGACGCAGTTCAATCAGAAATTCATCAATATGATACACGGTATAGAAATGACATTAGAATAAATCACTGCCGTTTAAATAAGTTGCAGAATGGTCACACATATCAGGTGCAGTTACTGTTTAACAAACTGCCACACTATATTAGATGTTTACCAATAAAACTATTTAAAGATAGAATAAAAAAAATGTTGTTATTAAAAGCTTACGATCAGTTTACAGATTTTAATCTTGTAAACTGTGATATTGTTTGTTACATATGTAATTGTTGACGAGTGTAAGTATACTCATGAAATTTAAAACTTGGACACCACAATTTCTGTAAACAAAAGTTTGCACATTGTGAAGCGGGCTTAAGGGTATCATTTACAATTCTAACAGCAGGTAGTCTCAGCAGGGGTTATCTTATAGAAGGACTGTAGAATGAATCATTACACTAAGCACGTTTTAGAAAATAGGTAATTTACGTTGCTTACTTAATTTTTTTCTTTAAAGAATATATTTGAAGGTATCGCTAATTAAACACCATAGCTCGATTAATTATCGAATCAAAATTTTGTTTAGGAAATGTTTACAAAATAAAATTAGAAATAATTTTGATTTAAAAAACGTCTACAAGCAATAACTTTTAAATTAAATCAAAAACTAAACATGGTTATTTGGGTTGACTGATTATTACTTATTTTTAAATAAATCTAACCTACTAATTATTGTAAGTTATTAAAAAATCATTAAACTCTCTATTCATAATATTTAGTCCTTACAAAATGTATATTTTATGACGTTTCATTTTTTCTGTAGTTAATATAAAAAGTGAAAATAAAAACTAAGGCAATTCTTATTGTCAACGTATATATTTAGTTTTTGACAAGAATTTATTACATAATTATAATTAAGATACCAAGTTATAGTTTAAAATTAAATGAAAATACTATATAAATAAATATAAGAAATCAATAATGGGTGTGACCTCCATTATTATTGATACATTCTTGGAGGCGTCTGCTCATTGACGCTATCAAGGTATCAATATAATTAATATTAATCGTTTCCCATGCGGTATCAATGGCTGCAATTAGTGCATTACGGTTTACTGCGAAGTATAGGGTCATCATATCCCGATAGTTAATTATCGAATGTTCCAAGAAAATATGTGCAAATAGTAAATGGAATCTACTAACGTAACGTTAAGTCGTTAATTATAGTTACATAACTCTCCTTTTATAAGATATAGTTCATATTAATATGCTTATTGTAAAGCTTCGTACACACCTGAACAACAAACCGAGGAACAAACAGAACAACGAACCGAACGGCAATCGGAACATTAATTTGGACGGTGCTACGTACGAATTTTAGAACAGATTCGCAAGTCTTGATTGTTCCACAAACGGTTTGCGGCGTTCCCGCAACTTGTCGGTTTTTCTCTGACATCAAAGAAATGCGCGCGAATACGTTTGCAGGTTTGGACGAATCTAAACAAAACGGCGAACAAACTTATGCGGGAGAATTAAATTATTTATTTTTTTCCTCCCTTTTGTGGGTTTGTTGTGTTTTAGGTAATATTATGGAGTTGACAGAAGAAAATGTTTTAAATTAATCAGTGTTTAAGAATGCAAGAAAAAAATGATGTCCCTATTAGCATCATTTGGGCGGGAAATTTCCAAAATAAAAAAAAAGCGAAGTAAATTATAATTTTTTACTCTTCTTTGTGCGTAAAAATTTGGTTGGCACTATCTTCTTGTTTTCCGCAATTTTCTCTTCTCAATAATAAATATATATAAACTGAAAACTACTGAAAATAATTATGGGAACAGCACAAACGTTCCGTTTGTTGTTTGGATCGTTCGTCGTTCTGTTTGACTTTCGGTTCGTTGTTATGTTTGTTGCTCGGTTTGTTGTTCAGGTGCGTACGAAGCTTTACAACTTAAGCAACAATTTTTGGCGAATAAAGATTAGTTTGTGATGTAATATTAGAAACACAAATTTATATCATATCAAATTTATGACAACTTAAAACCAAGAACGTGTATGTTATTGCTAAGAAATTATTAAGGAAAAAGCGCAATTGCAGTGTAAATATTTATAATTAGATATTTTCGAAAGTTTATAAGTCCTCTATTGTAATCTTAATACTTAAAAGAAAATCCTGTCCATTAGCATTATAAGGAAATGGCTTTTACTTTATGAATAAGTTTCAATAACAATAGAATATCCTTGTTTCTTTAATTTACTTCCTTTGAGTCATATTGCTCTAAGGGTTGTTACATTGGTCATTAGAAGTATGTAATAAATAAACAATTACCTACTGTTTGAGAAGGGGTAGTGTGAACCAATAAATAAAGTAAGAAATGTAAATTCCATTTTAGTTTAAAATTTCAAGTGTTGTGAAAATGCCACCTCATCTCGGTGCTGATTTGAAAGCGCGGATTGTTTCAGAATTAGCGGCGGGCCGTAGCGTGCGTGAAATTTCACGTATGTTAGATATACCAAAAAGCACTGTAGGGCATTACCGAGTAAAATGGAATCTTGAACACACTTTAAAAAGAGCCATCGGAAGTGGTAGACCTAAAGTATCTACACGTGCTCAAGATCTCGAGTTGTTTCATTACGTAACAGAACAACCATTTGCTACATACTCCAGGGCTATAGCAGATACACATTTTCCCGGATGCCGTATAACTGCACAAAAAAGATTAAAGGAGATGGAAATAAAGAAGTATAATGCTGCTGCGAAAGAAGTTCTCAGTGACGAAAATATGAGACGTCGTCTGGAATTTGCAAGGCGGTATGTGAACGAACTTTTGGAATTTTGAAATCGAGTGATTTTTAGCGACGAAAAAACGTTCAATAGCCGCAATGATGGACCACTAAACGTTTTTAGAATAGAAGAAACTCGTTACGAAATTACCTATTTTCTAAAACGTGCTTAGTGTAATGATTCATTCTACAGTCCTTCTGTAAGATAACCCCTGCTGAGACTACCTGCTGTTAGAATTGTAAATGATACCCTTAAGCCCGCTTCACAATGTGCAAACTTTTGTTTACAGAAATTGTGGTGTCCAAGTTTTAAATTTCATGAGTGTACTTTGTATAGAAACACAAACAAAGTTATTTATTTATTTATTTGTTTACTAAATTTTTATTCGGCGCATCATTTTTCGATAAAATAGAACTTAGAAACCAATTCTTTGAGTTGTTTATTCTGAGGGTCTTTATCATCATTATCACTGGATAACGTTCAATGAGTTCACAATTGTTTATAAAATGTTTTTGGGGATTGGAACCTGTACTAGAAGTCATTTCACACTGATTTTTACATTTGTCGAAGAAGTCGCTCGGACGCTGGTAAGTATGATTCTTAAAGCTAATATTACAGTAACATTTCTTTAAGAGATGCACTGGATATGGTGTTTCTGGGCTCTGTGCAACTATAATTTCTTAAATTTAAGAGGTTTATTTAGAATTTTTAAATTTTTCTGGGCTTCAGCTGTATTGTGCATTTTTACTCATAGCAATGTATAGTTTTGAAAACAATTATTTGATTCGATTCTTTCACAAATATTTATTTCACAATGTATATAAATAATATATAAATTGATATTTCTCATATTTGACAAATTAACGCATAACTCCCCATCTTTTATGTATGAAGAAGAAATTACAAACACTTGTTTAAAGAAACCAATTTTACCTACTTACTACCTGAGTTTGTCTTTTAGTATGTAAATTTTACCTAGACTCATCTGAAAAAATAGTGAATAGTTAAAATTACAAATACATAATAGGTACTACAAGCTATATATGTCTTTACGTTTATTATATCTTCAGCATTATCTCACTGAATTTTAAAGTGCTATAATCAAATTTGTATTTTGCCCAAGAAGAAAGACGACGAATAATTTAACTTAAATTGAGAAACACTGCACATCCCATATATTTTACAAATACATTTATCCACTCTAGTTTAATTAATTAATTCTATTCATTTCTACATGCATTAGTTTGTGCTCGGTAATTAAGTAGTAATTTACAAAAACATACTTAATTAACAAGAAAGATTCATTTCTTCAAACAATGGATTCCTTGCAGAGTTATATACGTCTTTAATTATCAAAGTAATCGGATAATTTAACGAGTTACGTCATAAATTTTGACAAAACTTTGTTGGAAGAAGAAAGACTGTTTATAACATGAAACGTTCTATTTTATTTTTGCAAAGCGTTAAATTTGCGGCATATTTGATTTTAATAACGTACATAATTAAATTTTGTGGCAACTAAAAATTTCATGTTAATGCAATAAATTGCCGGGAGCTATAACGAAACAATGTAATTAAACTTTTGTAATAAAACGGATGTATATACCTATGTAATATTCATCACGAAACTAAGAAGTTATTTACATAGTTTTCGTTATGCGGTTTAGTGGGAAAAGTTGATTTTGAATTTTTTTTTAACAACTAATAAATTCCCTCGGGATTGGAACACAAAACCTATTGCATTCTAATTAGGGAAAGGGAAGTACTTTGTAACGTAAACATATTCGCCCATACGGGTACGAGCATAATAGCTTCCTCATTTCCTGTATGCGTTCATCAGAATGCGAACAGATTGTATCCATTGTAAGCTGTTGAATACAATAATTATATGCGAAGTTGAGAATTATATGAATATAAGTTCTCCACCCCCGCTTCTCTCACACTTTGATAACTAATAGGATTGCGATAAGGGCATTAAACCAATCAGTCTTTTGACAACTTATTGCATTTCATACTCAATTAAATTTCATTATGTACCGTACGGCTTAAACGGTACGGATTTCGCCTGCATATATCGACCGAAACGATAACGGGAAAATTTAATCGAACTTAGATTTATAGCCGTCCATTAGTTACTCATTCAACCCTAAAAACTTCACATGCGGTTAAATTAAACCTTTCAAATTCTAATAGAAAATTTTACTTTTGTTTGTGGGTTCAATTATTTTTTCGTCGATATTAGTACGATGCATTCTTTCTGATATAGATCGACTTCGATTTTTCATTCGTTATTTTTGTTGTTGGTCATCGAGTGTTCGAGAACGATAATACTTTAACCCCGCTGCACTGTTCGGGACTATTTGACCTAAAATAAATTTTCCTCGCTGATAAAAATTTAATTCTACAAAATTCTTTGTTATAGTTCGGTTCTATAGAGTAAAAACCATTAATTATTTTTTTATCCAATCCCAAATCCCTTCAGTATTTTATTTGTAGGATTTAATGCAAGAATACATAATGCGCCAACACAATCCATTAAACACAGTTTAGAATTCACTCTAAATAAAGCGATTATCTAACTAAAAGCAATAAAACAAAATTCACGTTAATTCTGATAAAGCACGTGTAAATGTATCCATAATAACAAAACGATTCTTTTCTGAATGATACCATCCCCGACTTGTGTACTTTGTAGCACATAGAACAACTCAATTTTAAACTGGGCTTCACGAACTAAAGCCCTTATTGTAGAAGAAGTATAAACAGAAAGATTTATTAGTGAAGTACTAACCAATTAGTAATAGTAATCCCAAATGTGTTTTATACATAAAATATGGTATTAAACAAAATATGGAATTAGAGCTTACGAAAATCAAATTGAATGTACAAATTTATCACAAAAGCCGTAGTAAAAAATCGAATTATTATTTCCCGGAAAAGTCAGGATCCCGAGTAGATGGCTATGAACTTAAGAATTTTAAATGGCACCATATGTAAAATGTGGTATCCTTGAGAAGATCTTTAAACTTTTGTAGGAAAAGTTTTTATATTACTGCCACCCTTTTCGAGTAATATTCGATTGAGGTTATTAAATTTTTAAATTAAAAGTCAGTATTTAAAACCTATTACCAGGTCACAAGTGTTCAAAATGTCATAATGTCACAATAATAATATCAACATTTCCTCCATTTACTTCTAAACACTGTGTCTACTCAAGTTGGCAACGTATCGGAAACTTTTTCATTATTCATTTTACGAAAAAAAGTTATTCTTTATAAATAGTCCTGCATGTTCTAAAATGTAAATCACAATTATCAGATATAAATTTTTTTCAGTCGTATATGAGATTTGAAAAAAAGTTCAATGTACAATCATGAAATTTAAAACTTGGACACCACAATTTCTGTAAACAAAAGTTTGCACATTGTGAAGCGGGCTTAAGGGTATCATTTACAATTCTAACAGCAGGTAGTCTCAGCAGGGGTTATCTTATAGAAGGACTATAGAATGAATCATTACACTAATTCCGTTTTAGAAAATAGGTAATTTACGTTGCTTACTTAATTTTTTTCTTTAAAGTATATATTTGAAGGTATCGCTAATTAAACACCATAGCTCGATTAATTATCGAATCAAAATTTTGTTTAGGAAATGTTTACAAAATAAAATTAGAAATAATTTTGATTTAAAAACGTCTGCAAGCAATAACTTTTAAATTAAATCAAAAACTAAACATGGTTATTTGGGTTGACTGATTATTACTTATTTTTAAATAAATCTAACCTACTAATTATTGTAAGTTATTAAAAAAATCATTAAACTCTCTATTCATAATATTTAGTCCTTACAAAATGTATATTTTATGACGTTTCATTTATTTCTGTAGTTAATATAAAAGTGAAAATAAAAACTAAGGCAATTCTTATTATTAACGTATATATTTAGTTTTTTGACAAGAATTTTTACATAATTATAATTAAGATACCAAGTTACAGTTTAAATTTAAATGAAAACGTTTTTTTTTAAATAAAGGTATTACTATATAAATAAATATAAGAAATCAATAATGGATGTGACCTCCATTATTATTGATACATTCTTGGAGGCGTCTGCTCATTGGCGCTATCAAGGTATCAATATAATTAATATTAATCGTTTCCCATGCGGTATCAATGGCTGCAATTAGTGCATTACGGTTTACTGGTATAAAATTTGGCCCTTGTTGTCTTCGGATAACAGCAAGTATTCGAGCCCACTACAGAAAAAAATGAAACGTCATAAAATATACATTTTGTAAAGACTAAATATTATGAATAGAGAGTTTAATGATTTTTTTTTAATAACTTACAATAATTAGTAGGTTAGATTTATTTAAAAATAAGTAATAATCAGTCAACCCAAATAACCATGTTTAGTTTTTTATTTAATTTAAAAGTTATTGCTTGTAGACGTTTTTTAAATCAAAATTATTTCTAATTTTATTTTGTAAACATTTCCTAAACAAAATTTTGATTCGATAATTAATCGAGCTATGGTGTTTAATTAGCGATACCTTCAAATATATACTTTAAAGAAAAAAATTAAGTAAGCAACGTAAATTACCTATTTTCTAAAACGTGCTTAGTGTAATGATTCATTCTATAGTCCTTCTATAAGATAACCCCTGCTGAGACTACCTGCTGTTAGAATTGTAAATGATACCCTTAAGCCCGCTTCACAATGTGCAAACTTTTGTTTACAGAAATTGTGGTGTCCAAGTTTTAAATTTCATTAGTGTACATTTGTGTACTTCAAAAATTTTGTTACAAATTTTATTTAATTATCAATACCGATTCTAATAAGTTTTCCATTCCGTTAAGAAGATATTCAAATTTATTTATAAAAATCTAATTAATACACCATTAAAATAAAAATACGTCAACGAAATGATTCAACATATCCGCATTTTCTGATAAAATAAAAAAAGTTTAGATTTGATGAGTGAAATAGTAGAATGTTGATACGAATGCAAATGAAATAAAATAATGATAAAAAAAATAATGTTAGATGTCAGGTAATTTGAATAAAGAATTCAAGACGTACAAATAATAAATAAAAAATTCAAATCAAATCACAAAAATATATTAATTCATGAAAGTCGAAACAGTAACATACCTTGGAACATAACTCTTCAAAAAAAAAACAATCAAATTAATCTTACATAATGGATTGTTTATGCCCATTTCAAATACATTGAAAATACATCTGACTTCCAATTTCAATACGCTGTAAGCTGATGTTGAATAACAAAAAAATTGCGAACTCCCGTGAATTTTAAATCATAGTAGATCTAACATTATATTTTTTCCTTTTAGTTGGAGATAGAGATAAAAACAACAGTCTAAAAATTACATCTAATGCCGACGTTTCACCCAAACTTGTGAGGGCCTTATCGAGGCCACAAATTTATTAAAAATTAAAAAAAATACATAGTCAAACAGTCGTTACAAACAATTGCATCAAGACTGTTAAAAATATTAAATGTAGGTTACATGAATTTATTTATGTATGTATAAAACTAAAACTTTACTTAAAAGATTTTCAACTGACACATGTAAAAGAGTACAAAAAATAAGCAACGTAACTAATTAAGTTGTAAAAGTTATTTATTGATAAATATCTTGTCAAGGATTCCTTAATGTGGAGGTATGAAATGAAACCACTATCCCGGTTGCTGACGTTTTTTTTCCGTTCTTTTTAATCTTTATTTATTCGTTATTTATATATTTTATACATAGTTTTTAATTATTGACCACCATTAATCCGGATTAATGGTTAATTGTTATTAGTTATAGTTGTTGTTAATGTTAGTTGTGCCAACCACGCCCTAACTTTAAGACGCCTTGATAAAGCTTGGGTAGGCCAAGTGAAACGTCGGCGTATTGAAACCGGGATAGTAGTTTAATTTCATACCTCCACATTATAGAATCCTTGACACGATATTAACCTGTAAGTATTATTTTGGAGGATTTATTGATTCAACTTAACTGTAAAAGTTATTTTCCTATGAAAGTAAATATATCAAAAATTTCATGAGAGTTTAAATGTAAACCAATATCAAAACGTTAATTTTCAAATGATAGAATGAAAAAACTAGACTTACCAAAAAGTAGTTAAAAACCCGCGTGGGTCAGAAAATTTTCAAAGAAACATCAAAGTTGATGATGTCAAATATAATTAAAAATTAATAAATTACATAGGACATACAGTATAATTGACGAACGAACAAATAAACAAAAATTGGGGAGATAACGTCTGTTAAGTACTTTCACCGCGTGTGAGATAAGAATTGATATTATTTGTTAATTTGTTTATATGTAAATAATCTTGTTGGGGTTATTATGTTAGATTTAGGGATGGCGTTGGTTGGTTGTTCGTTACTGGTTAGTAATTATTACTTTTTGTAAGTATGTAGATTAGTTAGTTGTATTTTTTTTTGTAGGTGTGGATTTTATTATATTGATTATATAACTGTAGATATTCTCTACATCTAAAATCTGTGGTTCTTTGAAATCGAAATTGTGCCCAGTGTTCATGTGGTAAGATGAAAGTTATAATTTTTATACTTTAAAATTAAGATATCTAGTTGCATATTTATTTATAACTTAAAAAAATTTCTAAACTTACATTTTTTTAACAATAACGTTAAAATTATTAACAATAATTCAAAAATTTTATACGATAATGCAAATTATTCACTAAACAGTCTTATTCCATTTGGAAAAAACAAAGTGAGCTTTTTTCTTTCTAACTCTTCACATAAAGCGGTAAGAAAAGAATACCACTCTGTATACATTGTTGGTGGTAAACATAGTGATTGGATATTTTTATATTTTAAGTGTTAAACTAAATTATCATTTTTTAAAAAATCTAATCATATTTTCAATTACGTTTGAATTATTTAAAAACAAATTTTCCGAGAGCAAATAAATTGATTAATTCATCTCTGATAGATTTCAGTTCTTTCAATTAGTCCACACCTAAGAGCAAGTTATCAACAATTCTGTTATTAAGTATAATATTGCAGCTTGCGGGAAATTGTGACCTTCTCGATGTACCAATTCATGTAAAATTCTGATAGGTAAATATGGTGAACACATTTCCCCATAAAGGACTGTATTAAGGCGATACAACGAAATTGGAAACTCTTCCGAATTGCGCCAAAATATCATTTGGAAAGTAATAGTCAGATTTATTTGATGAATTGCTCAAAATGACCCCTGTTAGCTTGCAAACAATAATACAATCGTTATGGTTTATGATAATCTGCCGATACATTTTTTTCAATATCTGCAGTAATAACATACCTTGGTAATCGAAATCGAATCAAAACGTCAACTATATTGGTCTGCAAAGTTGGACCTGAATGCTGAATATCATTTAGAGATATTCCAAATTTTGGTTTTGCTGAAACATCGAAAACAACTAGTAACTTTTAATAACTGCCAGCAATAAGTGATGTCTTATTGATTTTTAAAAGTGACATATGATTTAGATTCTCATACTCTTGCATAAATTTGCAATATTCAATTTTTTTAACATTATCGGAACGAAGACGTTTCTCTAAGTTAAGAAACCGATGAAATGCAATATCATACGAATTTCCAAGAACTTTAGGTCGAATGTTTACAGAAAAGCGACCATCGGGTAAACATCGTACACCGGCAAAAAATTGATTTTCACAATCTTCTTCTTCGTGGGTTCGAATAGGTTGACAATGAATTGGTTTTTCCAAATCCCAAAATTTTTCTAATAGACAATCATTTGTTCGATCAGCGTCAATAATAACGTTATTAATCATAATGTCTTCAAAATATGGCCTTTCCTTGCTGCTTACTACATATCCAAATACTGTATATTGAATGATTAGATTATCCGAATTATTAATAAATTTCTCGGGTTTGAGTGCCGAGAAGAAAACGAATGCTGAGAGGATGAGATGAACAGGTCCAGGTAAATGAAACGTGTGATCAGCCACATCAAAATGTTTAATAATATTCTCATAGACGCAAATCTTATTTTCAGAATGAGGTATCGATTAATGACAGTTGGAATTATGTGTGCTACCACGGTCATTGCATTAGATCTATTGAATCTAGAACAGATATTTAATATGACATTACCAGATGACATCGATGGATTAAACGACGAAGGACATTTGATTGAAATACAAATGTAATAACGACACAGCCGATTCGCTTAGAAAACTAGACTGGGCACCATAATCAAGAAGAGGTCGTAATTAGTGAAATCGTTCAAAGCTATCTTTCACAAGAATTAAAACAGTTGGAAGAAGCGATAAACAGGATCGAACGTTGATTGAAGTTGCATTAACGAAAGCCTCACTTGAGTCTTCGACGACTATTGAACTTACGGCTTTTTCACGATCTTTCAAATTTAATTTAAGAAACATTTACTAATAGTATGGCCTTGGAAACAAAAAAACATTTTCAACTTGATGATTTTTGATTGAATCTAAACGACTAATAAGCGCCATTTTCGACATCCTCAAACTCATCTTCCATTTCTTGAGTGGCATTCAGACTTGGATTTGTTAGTAATGTATGTATGTCACCGTTCGCTCGTTTCGTCAATTTCAAAATTCAACAATTCGATTTCACTCTTGCAACTTCTTCGCATTATTTAAAAAAGACCACAAACTTCGCTTCGTTGTTCGATAATCACGATCAACCATAATAACAAATAATTCGATTGCAATTAAGTTTTTTCAAATATTTGGAATTAGCAATTAGACTTGCGATGTGTTTTATAATTTGATAATTGTAATTACCAAATCTGATTGAATGACTTAAATATAATTGCCAAGTCCCTGCTCGGGCGCCAAAAAATATGTTGATATGTTGTATGAATAAATAACACGTTTAAAACACTTTCTTTACTTTTAAAAAAAACATTCACATTATTTATTTTCACAAAGTGACAATGACAATTTCATGGAAATAATGATTAATGATTTGATTTTTTTAAAAATGATAATCTTGCCGAACACTTAAAATATAAAAATATCTAAACACATAGGAACCTAAGGTTCCAAGTAAAAGTCAGTATATATACAATGAGTGAATGCATTGAGCATAGTACTTCCGAGGTGGTGCGGAAATTCTGTAATAAAATTTGTGGATGTGTGTTATATTTTCTGCGATTTCGCGCGGTGTTACAAAGAAAATAAAAACAAACTTATGCTGTTCGCTCAACAAATGGTTGCTTTAATTAATAAAACATTTGAACAAGTACCTGTAATAAGCAATTGCAAAATAGGTATCTAAAGTGTCTTAATAAGTAATAAGAAATCAGCATCTGTAAAAAATGAGAAACAAAGAACAAAGTTAAAGAAAATGTATGTACCACCCAAAACCAATGAACGTTTAAGTTCGAAAAAGTATGCACGGCCAACTGTATTCCTTTGAAATGATAATTATCTTAGTCGTGCTCCATAATTAGTATATTTAATTACAACGTACTTTCGCTTTAACGTTTATTAATAAGGTTTCCTCTATTGATTACCTTTTGTTCAGTTTAATTGAAAATGTTAATACGGCTTCGCGCAT
Source organism: Abscondita cerata (assembly GCA_030710515.1). Taxonomy (NCBI): domain Eukaryota; kingdom Metazoa; phylum Arthropoda; class Insecta; order Coleoptera; family Lampyridae; genus Abscondita; species Abscondita cerata. Next base: position 315,417 of record JALBCR010001175.1, read on the forward strand.
AAACTTCAACATTTCGTAAACGATGTTTTAAACGAGGTGGCGTTAAAAGGGTTGAAATGTTTATGTCGACTTACGCACGTTGTTGTGTATGATTTTACAAAAACTATTCAAAATTAATTTGTCACGGCAAAGATTGTAATAATCATCTTATTTCTAAAACGCCTTTCGTTTTATGAAGAGAAGAGTATTATAAATTAGTGAAATTCCTTACGAAATTCCTTGGAGTAAGTTAAATATTCGAGCTCCGTTAACTGACAAAAAGAGGATGAGAATATTGACGTAACAACAAAACATGACGTGATTAGTAATGGCTTTTCATGCGAAGCATTTAATTAAGAATCCGGATGTTTCCTTTTGAATGGAAATGCCTCGCCTGATAACGTGATATAGCATCTGATAAGCGAGCCTTTGTAGACTATACATCTCCCTTTTCTCTCCACTGTAAATGTGATAATAAAACGTCGCCGATTAATAACAAATAATAATCAATTAGATTATAAACAAATAGAATCCGTTTTATAGTTGACTAGCGTGTATGCAACAGATAATCCAGCAAGAAATAGATACTGACCTAAATTGGTATTAGAGGCACCAGAACACTCCCAATAAATTTCTTTGCGTGCAGCTAGCTACCCTCGAAACTCGCTAAAATTCGTTTATATAGTATTTAAGCTCAATATTTTTTTTGTCCTTAATTTTTAAAACGTTTTGTAATTGAATTAGTATTCAACGTAGTATTAATTTTCTTAAATTGCATTTACCTTTATCAAATAACTTCAAGGAATTTCTAGTCAGATTTAAATTTATTCGAAATAAAGCGACATGCCAACAAAATGAAGAAAAATTTAAAATTGCAAATCTTTCGACAATGTCATTCTGTTTCTAAAAAAATACGAAAACTTTTGAATATATTTGGTTACCATCAACTGTATCTCATAAAGTAAGCTTTTGTACAATAATTTGTTCGTCTTTATTAAAAGAACCGAATAAGTCAACATTATTAATATTTGAAGGAAATTCTAAGAATACAAATCCGGTAATATAAAGTAAATAAAATAAAATTATTTGGGAATGTACAGGGTGTTCTAGAATGATGTGGCAATAAACGAAGTGTTTCTTTTAAATATAAGACTGCATATAAGGGTAAACATATTTCATTCTTCACTAACTTCATTTCAACTAGACATTCGAAGAAATGTTCTGCAGAACATCATCTATATTCACAAGAGAAAAATTATTACCCAGGCTGATTTACGGTTATACCAAAAATTGATGCTATAATCTGTCCAGAAACGAAGCGAAGTAATAAATCAACATGTTTGACAGATTCCAATGGCGTACCGATGTATTGATACTTTTTCGAAAGGGGGTTAAAAATGTAGAAGAGTGTAACCTTTCATCATTAATTAATTATTTTGACACATTTCATCTTATTCAATGTTCAAATTGACCTCCACCTACTTCCATGCAATGGTATAAACTACTGACTGTAATAAACTGAAATTTGACACATGGGTTTGTCTAAACATTTCGGTTTATTATAGCCACTAGTTTTTGAGGTATTCTAAAAAAAATTAAATTTTTTTTTAAGTTTACCACCCTGTAACTTTTTAACGAAGCTCTCCTGATAAAAACTTTATATGAATAACCCAATTTAAAATTTTTATCAAATAATACGTGGGTTTATTTTTGGCCACCACTAGTGAATCACTTTGTTTATGAGAAAATGCTAATATCATTATCGATCACATTTTTAGGAACTTTAACTAATTAATTACTAATAATTGGACTAGAAAGTATGTACTGTATTTGGAATGACACTTTAATAGATTTTAATGTGTTCTTAATGATATAAGTAGGGGAGAAATATGGTATGTAATTATAACGATAGCCTAATTAATGATTATTGTCATATCATATGCCATAATCCGTTGAAAACAGTTCAAGAGACAGTTGATATGTGTTCACATATGACTGGCATTGGAAAAACAACAATATGCAGTATTCAGATTTTTGCGTGAAGACAAAGTTTCTGTGCGTGACGATAAAGTTTCTGTGCGTAACGACAAAGTTTCTGTGGGTGAGCCTAGCTTATCTCATGGTAGAAAAAAACTGAAATACCCGAATATGTGAAGAGTACAATTAGAAAAATAGTGCATTCGTTTTATTTTAAAAAGAAATACCCACATTAAATAAAATTGTGTCAGTTGTGAAAGAGGAAGAGGGTATACCCAATTTAAGTAGAACAATGTTGTGGCAAGTTTTGCACGAATTGAATTTTTCATGGGAAAAAATGAATAGGAAATCAGCTCTCATTGATAAGGAAGAAATTGTATGTTAGAGAAGAAATTACCTACGAAATATCTCTAAATTACGTTCCAAAGGCAAGAAAATTTATTATTTAGACAAAACGTGGGTAAATAAAGGTTATACTGTAGGGAAAATGTGGCAAGACAAAAATGTAACCAGTGGACGACAGGCTTTTTTAGAAGAATTATCTACAGGTTTAAGACCTCCTTCAGGAAAAGGGCGACGTTTAATTATTACGCATATAGGAAGTAACAAAGGCTTTGTAGAGAGAGGTTTACTGCTATTTGAATCGAAAAATACGGTTATTACCACGAGGATATGAATGGGGATGTTTTTGAGGAATATTTTAAACAAATGTTAGATTTAATACCAAAGGGTTCCGTAATTGTTATGGACAATGCCAGCTACCATTCCAGACAAATCAAACGTTTACCTACAACTTCCTGGAAAAACACGTTATAATGGAATGGCTTTCCTCAAAAAATATTGCTTTCGAAAATGATATGGTAAAAGGGAACTACTAAGTCTAGTACAAGGTGTTAGGACAAAGTTTAAAAGATATGCAGTTGACGAAATGGCAGCAAAACGTGATATTTTTGTTCTACGCTTACCGCCATACCATTGTGAATTAAACCCTATAAAATTAATATGGGCGCAGGTGAAGGGTGCAGTAGCGAGAAATAATACCACGTTTAAATTAAGTGACGTTCGACAACTTTTAATGACTTCTTTAAGTGATGTGAGTGCGGAAAAATGGAAAAAGTGTATAGAACACGTAATGAAAGAGGAACAAAAAATGTGGGAACTTGACAATTTGATAGAAGTTACTATAGAGCCTATTGTAATTTCAATAGGGTCAAATTATACTTCTTCCAAAGAAACAGGTGTATTTTCAGAATAACTGTATTTTAAAATTATATATTTATTATTTTTCCTATAAATTTAGTTTGTTCTTGCTATATTTTATTATACCTTAAATTTTCAAACTCTATAAAATGGTTTCTAACAAACGATGTGTTTTATAATTACAATGATATGTTTAAAATTACTTTCAATAAAACACAATAAAACGCAATCGTAATTTTTTTTGTCAGTAAAACCCATGTACACGCCTATGATCTTTAGTTTAGACCTCAAGAACAGGTACGTCCCATTGTTAACGGATTAGTAGCTATTCATAAATAACTTACGTTGTAACACTATAGTATGGAAGCGGTATATCCTAAAACTAGTTTTAAAATCTTTTATGTATTTCATACAAAATCGTGTACCGCTTATATGTAAAATAAATGAACTATTTTAATTTATTACTTCGCTTCGTTTCTGGACAGACTTTAACTACATTACTTTAAATGGAACACCTTGCATATTATTACATTTTTGAATTCCTTGTTGGTTTTTAATAATCTTTGTGTATAATACTTTGATTCTACGATATACGATTTGGGAGTAATTTAACATTGTCCTAAAATTTTACGTTTGCCGTGCTTTAAGCAATTCATCATATCTCTGAAACTAGAAAAGTTAGAAAGTTGCGGTTTGAATTGTTGTATTAAACAAACTATTATTGTACGAGTTGTTTTACGAAGTTGGTACCACGATAAATTTGCGTCCATTAAATTTCAATTAATCATTCAAATACCAACTTGAAATACGGAACAGTATCGTTATAGACTTTCAGTGACTTTATAACTTTACTGATATTGGTGTCGTTATAGACCTATTAACATTGCAAAGTCGAAATAGTATATTGTATTACACGAGGAGAAAATCATAATTTTCATGTGAGTGTGTTAGATGCCATGAGGTGGTAGCCCGAGCGCTGATAATCACAAGCAGTAAAAACATGATTTTATCCTCAAGTAATACACTATACTTTTCCATGACCAGTATGTACTATCTGAGTTTTATCAAAATTTAATTTAAGATTAAACTGTCAGTTTGACAATTAAAAAAATATAGCTGTTTTCATGACTACCAAACATTTTTTATTGTCTATAATGAACAATAATTATCAAGTTTACTTTTTTATTTGAAGTGAAGACATCGTTTTGACAGATTTTTTAGGTTAGATAAATAAATGTCAGATTCAAATCAAAACGAGCAACCAATCAGCTTTTGCAACTACATTCAGTCAATTGGGGTATATATACCGTTACTAGTAACGAAATGATTTTCTGCAGACGTTTAGATATGACAAATTTTGTGTAGTGGTTTATGACTACGAAATGTAAAGTTTTCATAGTGGTCGTGGAAAAAGTATATTTTGATTTATGGATCACAAACCGATATTGCATTTAACATTTATTTATTTATTAATTTACGATATATACCTTTTCCAATTACAAAATAAAAGATAATATAACAAAATACACAAACTAAACTAGGTAGATGAGTAATACCTAAACAATAAAAAAAACATAAAAATTCTTCAACGAATTAAGAAAGAACATTATAGTTATAATAAGTAACTTACACAATAGAACAAATAGATAAATTAATACCCAATAAATTATTTTTAAAACTAAATAAACAATTACAAAAAAGATCAAAATTAGGGTCGAACGTCAATTTGATTGAATATTTCAGCACCATAGTTAGTTGAAATAAAATCTGATCTAAATAGCAGTCTAGAAGTAACTCGAATAGGTTTAAAAAACAGAAATTAAAATTTATTTTTGAAAGCAAGAATCTACTATCAGTTAACACATTTATTAATTCGTATCCAAAGCACAAATCTAAAAATATTCTTCGATTCTGAAGCGAGTGCAATTTGACTAACGATATCATTTGAGAAAGACTAAACTCTATACGAGAAATACCGAGTTTAAAAGAAATCATTTCTTTTGCACCTTCTCAAGGAAGCTACTATTACTGTTGTATTTAGGACACCATATCTGAGAAGCATATTCAAGTTGACTTCTAACCAACGATATAAACAAACGATAAGTTTTTCGACATCTAGTGTCGACTCGTGAAAGCGTTCACGTACGTAAATGTAAGCAACTTTGTCGACAGGTATGTAAAGCAGTTACATAGTCGATTCTTCAATAATTACAGCCAACATAACAGTTGGCAAGTATTAAAATTTCGAACCGCCTGCAGTAAAGTACGAGTACAATAGCAAAACAAACACTGAGAATCACCCGACAGCTGTTTCGTCCTTTTGGGACTCATCGGGAGTGAGAGAACTCGAGTGTAAGTTCACTATTGTACAAACGAGTGCTGTCGACTATATACCCTACTGGGTGATTCTCAGTGTTTGTTTTGCTATTGTACAACCTCTTGCGGACTGCAGGCGATTCGAAATTTTTATACTTGCCAACTATTATGTTGGCTGTAATTATTGAAGAATCGACTATGTAACTACTTTACATACCTGTCGGTAAAGTTGCTTGATATAAACAAAGTTTTAAGAGTAACAATACTAAAAGATTTGGAAAATCGATAAATAAAACCTAGTGCCCTGAATGCTTTAGCTGTGATATTATTAATATGAAGAAGAAACGTTAATCGATCATTTATTTCACATACTGAATGAAGCTCATAATCGTGAAGGTAGTATTTAGGTTCAATTATTTTTTTCTCCTAAACGAAATATTACAACGCTTTTTTAAATTATAGTTCAAGATGATTTGAACAGCACCATTCCCATAAGTTATTAAGATTATTTTGCAGTTGAACTCGATCAAAATTATTTTTTATTGTAGTAGGTAAATAAGTTGAAATCATCAGCAAAAATTAAAAATGAACAGTGTTTGATAACTTTACTTAAATCATTAATGAAATATAAAAATAAAATTGGACCGCAATGAGATCCTTGGGGAACACCAGACGTCACATGTATAGCTTTGGATAAATAATAACCAATTTTTACATATTGTATACGTTCACACAAAAAACTACTTAACCATTTATTAACAAGGTCACTAAATCTTAGACTTTCTAGCGATTAAAAATATCAGACATAGAAATACTTATTGAGTTTACACAGATACATCCATCATAAGTAAAGGTTACATTCGATTTATTACAATTTCCATAAACACTACTAAAATGATAAGTAAATAAATCAACACACGTTTCGCCTGAATTACTATACTTATTATTATAAAACATGGGTTTAGGAAAACCATAAATGTTTTTACTCTCATTGAGAAATGACCAAAACCTTTTTAGAGTTAACTTTGATATTATGTTTACCATGCTCTATCTGATTCAGAATTTCTTTTGTTTACTGACCATTTGAAAATATTCTTAAGAATGTCTTCGTTCTCAGATTGCATTAAACTACAAACCACTCTTAATAATCTTTCAGATTGCTGTGAAGCAAATAAATTGTATTTAAACAAATCAAAATTTAACTTTATATCTTTTTCATATTCTTATACTATAAATAACAACATGTTAACCAGAATTTCTTCAATTACAGATCTTGGTGTTATCTTCGACTGTCACTTTAAACTGCAAATTCAAACTGTTAAAACTAGCTCTTTTAAAATGCTCGGTTTTATTATAAGAAACAGTTATCAGTTCAACAATCCACATTGTTTGGTTCATCTATATAACTCATTAGCTGACCAATCCTAGAGTACGCTACAATGATTTGGAATCCTCAGTATAGTGTTGACGCAACACTCCTTCAAACAGTGCAAAAAAAATTTGTAAAGGCATTAAATTTCTAACTAGGATATGTAAATTCTTCTTCTAACTTTGCAGCATCCTATTTTAAACTGGCCGATTTAAATGTTAGAAGAGATTATTTTGATTTAATATTTCTTTTCAAATTATTAAATAATAGTATTGACTGTCCAGAACTTCTCTCGCAGCTTAGATTTAATGTCCCTTGTAAACAACTAAGACATTCTTCATTGAACATAAAAAAGCAAATTTTTCTTTACATTCTCTTGTGCACCGCATGATGTTAAAGTGGAAGAGTGTTCTTGATAATATTGATTTATTCAATTCTTCTATTGCTATTATGAAGAAGCACATATTTAATTAAAACTTTGATTATTATAATGCATTTATAATTCATTTTTTTATTGTATGTTAATATTAGTTCTACATCGCAATTGTTTATTTTTATTATTATTATTTTTGTTTATTGTAAGCGCATGAAATAATTACATTCTGTATAAATGTATCAGTAAGTGAAGAAACGGAAGGGGAAAAAGTAAAAGCTATATGATGAAAACTATTTTTAAACAATAAATCATCAGATGATTCTATATTTAGCAATTCCAAATTTGAGAATTCTAAGTCAAGCAGGACACCCCGTTTATTAGGTATGCTATTTCTTTGTTTTAATAAGTTAAAACTAAAGCAGTCAGCTTAGGACTGAGCACAGATTACTATTTTTCAGTAATTGATTTGTTCTTCGTTGAGGAGGGGCACCAAAAAACCACTATGTCGTTTTTGAAGGCAGCAGGATGTGCACTTCTTCAGGTCTCTGTTTATTAAAAGGAATACATTTAACGGTAAGTTATATACATATACATCATATCCTTAATATATTAAATAAATTCTGTTCTATAACCGAAAACGTATTGTTGGCCTATTTTGAGATCATGAGCAGAACAAAAAAGGCATCGACAGTTTGGTCGAGTTATTCGATGCTGAAGACATGGCTTTCTATTTATAAAAACATTGGTATTCAATTATTAACATTTTTAAAAAGGTAGAATTAAAACTATTATCCCAAGAAATTATACATTCTTGAGAAATTAATCGATTTATTTTCTTGCCCATGAAGGAATATTTCAGTTTATAAAACTTTATTTATTAAGAGAAATACATATAATTTTAGAGTATTATTTATCGGCCATTGTGGAGCTTGCAGAAGAGACAAATTAACCCACATGTCATTCAACGAAATACAATTAAAAGTAGACATGATCGTGGTAACTGTACCTAAAACTAAAACAAATGTAAGCAGAGTATTTCTAATCGCAGAAGTATCTTGGATTAATATCATTAAAAAATACATTAAACTGCGACCTTTCCATGCTTCCAATAACAGATTTTTTTTAAATTATCGTTCCGCTAAATGCACGACATCTCTCAACAAAATAGGGAAAGTTCCTAAGAATATCGTAACATTTTTAAAACTGGCCAGTCCTGAAAAATATACAGAACCGGTTCGCTGATAATGATAGCTTAGATATTGTAACACGTGTCCGAGCAAAGTTTGGTGGTTTCTCGTTTGTCAAAATACCGTATTTTGTATAGTAACCAAGCTACAGGGGTTCGTCAAAAATACAACATTTTGGTTGCCTGCTATTTCTTCAAAAACCAAAAACAAATGATAAAATGTAATAGCACTTCTGGAATGCCAATCGAATCCTGATAAAAAAATTGTGCACTTAACCGATTTTGCAAATCTTATAATAACTGAGATAGCCATTTTGGACAGTGTATATTGTAGGTAATAAATTGTAGTTTGTCTTATTAACGGGGTAATGGATTTTTGAGTAAAAGTTACTCATTTTTATGTGTATCACTTCTATCCAAACTATATATGCTATCACTCCTATACATCGAACTAAAACAATATAACTCAAGTTATTGAGGTTAACGAAAAACTGTCATATTTTCCAACAGTTCCAAGAGAAATTTCTCAAGGATTGATCTTAAGGCTTTAGTTGTCCTTACTGTACATAAATGATATTGCTTACAATTTAAAGAACTCCGCAGTTTGTTTGCTGACGACACCATAATTCTAATTCATTAGGTAACGAATGGTATTCTGCGGGAAATAATATTAGAATCCGATTTCCAGATAAAATTTCTCTGACTCGGGCATTTCTAATAAAAATAATTTTGGATTCATTATCATAAACATAGATTTGTTACGTAATGCCGCAGTGTAATTGTCACTTTGACATCGGCAAATGCAATAGTGGTTTTGACATGTTCTAGTTTTCACATTCATTAAATTGTCTTGCTGAATTACACTTGTGGTTTATATTTTAACAAGTAAATTTGTGTTGTTTAAATTCCAAGCTTTCGTCGTGAAATATTGAAATCTTTACCAATTTATTAATCGATCTTGAATTACCAAAAGCGTCCGCACAACATTGCAGACAAGATATGGAATGTGTAAAATAATATTTGAGAATAACTTGGATGAATATTTTAGATCAGAAAATTGAAATCGACACAAAAGCGGTCAAGATCACAAATCACTCCATACAAGCTAGTGCCGTTTCAAATTTAGCAAAGGAAGGAGTTAATGAAGAGCAGCTAATAAAAGTTACAGGGCATAGTAATGCGCATTCAATACGTCCATATCTACAAATAGATGCAGAACATCATCACCGGATAGTGGAACGTATGAGGAATGATTCTGAATCACGTGTTGTTGTTAATTCAAATACCACCACTAGTTCTGAAGTATTTTCCAGAGGGAATGTTAATTACAATACTTGTATATTTAATTTTAAGTGATTTGTTTTAGTATTTATCTGTATGTTGAATTATTGTTAATTATTGAAGCATAGTGCTAACCTTAATTTTCCTGAGAACATATATTAGGTTTTATAATATACAGGGTGATTCCAGCTAACCAGTTTCATTAGAAGTTTATGGACTTCCCGTTGAAATATTTGTTTAAAAATTTGGAATAGGGGATTGCTCGAAAAGTTCTATTTAATTAAAATATTTCAGCTCTTCTAGCACTTCCGGTGTAACCGGAAGTGGCTACCAACTTTCTTATTTTAAATGGAATGATATATTTTTTATTTATATTTATTTTATATTTGGATTCTACGCTAAAATCTGAGTTACTTTCATGTAGCACAACCTGTATGAAAAATCAATAGTTTTTGAGATATTCTCATTTTTGAGAAAAATTGGTTTTGTAGTATTGTTTTCAAACGCTTGTCAATGATTGAAAAAGAAAGTTATAGTAACAAAATTTGGGCTATACTTAGGAGGACTGTTAAGTTTTTAAATGATGTGTAATTTGACATCTCATTATTTACAGGGTGTTCAAAATGTTTGGCTAAATCTGACTAACTTCAACTGCCCAAAAGTCAATTTTTTAAATGGAACACCCTGTATCTTGTTGCTATGTGATGGAGAATTAAGTGGTCTTTCAATCTTCATAAGAGTTCCCTATACCTATCTGTTACCATTTTCCTGCTATCGATGTATTTACATTCGACACACAATATTTCTCTATTTTATTAAATAATTTCTGACTAGTGGCCTGTGGAAATTAAAACAATGTGCCTTATTTATCAAACTTGTAAACGTCGACGTGACACATTATACACGATATGGAAATCCACCAAGAATATTCGAATGAAGACATACTAAATTTATTTTTTATTCATGGAGAATGTTACAAAATTATTGAAAGAACTTGCCGTTTGTTTAACGAGAGATATCTACATTTATGGCCTCTAAATAAAATTACATTGTAGAAAATAGAAGCAAATTAATTTAATTATTAATTTAGCAACTGTTCGATATGCCGTCCGTGGTTTTCTAAGCACAATAAAACTCTTTTGTTAACTTCAGCTATTGTGGATTTTTGAACCATTTGCACATCTACTTCAGCGAAGGCAGTTCGAACCCGATGTAATAAGTCATCTCTGTTATGGACTGGCCTTGAATAGACTTTAGTCTTGACATACCCCCAAAAAAAATCCAGGGGTGTTAGGTCAGGTGATCTGGGAGGCCATAGAGATGGACCATTGCGTCCAAACCAACGATCTTCGAACATATGGGATAATTCTTGATAAACCTCATGGGTTGAATGGGCTGGAGCACCATCCATTTGGTACCAACATGAATTTAGAAGATTTAGGGTAAATTTTCCAAAAATTTGAAACCACTCCTCTAAGCATTTCTAAATATTTGCGAGAATTTAAATTTTCGTCATACACTTCAAAACAAACACGATTATCCATAATTAAACAAAAAACATTAAAACTAAATGTGTCTTGAAAGTTACCTTCGCGCACCATCCGAGGATTTTGTTCTGCCCAATAATGCCAATTTTTCCTATTAATGATTTCTTCTCTACTAAATTTTGACTCATCGGCCCAAATAATTTTTTCAAAAATTTGGGTATTCCTGCGTTTTCAATAAAATGCTTTCACAAAATGCTACACGACGTATTTCGTCACCTGGGCGGAAAGCTTGTAGTTTTATAATAGAAAAAGCATGCATTTTACGTTGTGCCAAAATTCTCTGTATCGACGAGTAGGACAGTCCCAAATCTTCAGACGCAGCTCTGATCGATGCATGTGGATTTGCATTAAAATATGCCAATACATTTATTTCGTTGTCTTCATCACCGGTGACTACCTTGGGGCGTGTTCTAGTACATTGAATTCCAAATTGTTTAAAATTTGCTTCTATTCTCTTAAACGTAGTTTTATTTAGAGGTCGCAAGTGTGGATATCTCTCGTTAAACAAACGGGAAGTTCTTTCAATAACTTTGTAACATTCTCCATGAATAAAAAATAAATTTAGTATGTCTTCATTCGAATATTCTTGGTGGATTTCCATATCGTGTATAATGTGTCACGTCGACGTTTACAAGTTTGATAAATAAGGCACATTGTTTTAATTTCCACAGGCCACTAGTCAGAAATTATTTAATAAAATAGAGAAATATTGTGTGTCGAATGTAAATACATCGATAGCAGGAAAATGGTAACAGATAGGTATAGGAAATCCTTATGAAGATTGAAAGACCACTTAATTTTCCATCACATAAAGCAACAAGATACAGGGTGTTCCATTTAAAAAAATTCACTTTTAAGCAGTTGAAGTTAGTCAGATTTAGCCAAACACCCTGTAAATAATGAGATGTCAAATTACACATCATTTAAAAACTTAACAGTCTTCCTAAGTATAGCCCAATTTTTGTTACTATAACTTTCTTTTTCAATCATTGACAAGCGTTTGAAAACAATACTACAAAACCAATTTTTCTCAAAAAAATGAGAATATTATTAATTTTTCATATAGGTTGTGCTACATGAAAGTAACTCAGATTTTAGCGTAGAATCCAAACATAAAAATAAAAAGTTGGTAGCCACTTCCGGTGTAACCGGAAGTGCTAGAAGAGCTGAAATATTTTAATTAAATAGAACTTTTCGAGCAATCCCCTATTCCAAATTTTTAAACCAATATTTCAACGGGAAGTCCATAAACTTCTAATGAACGGGTTAGCTGAATCACCCGGTATAGGTACCAATTTGCCGGTTTAGCATTCTAAATAATATTATTTTTACAGAAAAAGTATGACTGTCTCATTTTTACACCATTTCGCCCTACTATTGTAAGCATCGTAAAGAGTTTGTTAAAGTAGAATAGAATGGGACATATTTTCTTTTAAAATATTCCGCCTATTATTGTTTCACTAGAAGCAGATTCTGATGATGACGATGTCGACGAGTAGAAAAATTGTGAGGAAGATGATGATTTCATTCTAAGTTAATGCTCCAGAAGAATTTTGTAAAGACATACATGCTAGATACAGTTTCTTTCTATTATTTGGTTCTTTAACAGATTATAAACATTGTATTGTCATTACTTTCAAAATTCTTAACCAAGCGTCTGGATATTTAAATTGGTCATTGCCCTTTATCTTACCCAATCTCTTAATTCTTCTTCATGTAGACCACTATTTAATATAAAAAAGCATCTTTTCTAATGCCACATCTTTCTAGAGCATCTAGTATATTCACAAATAATTTTATTTGCCTTATAACCTTTGCCATGAAATATTTTCCTAACAAATAAATTGGAATAACAAAAATTTAATAAAGCCCTAAATTATTTCAAACATTAGTTGATATTTTGAATAAGTGTACAAGTTTTTTATAGTCAAAATTTACAAAGTCGATAAATCGAAAAATGTTCGACAAGCCATTCGTATCAAATAAACGTAGTATAAAAAAACAAATAGAGCCATTTACATAATTTACGATTTAGACAAATTGCGAAAGCTTTCCGTAATTGCACAAAACGATACAAAATGAACAAAAAGTAATTTTGTAAATGTCACTAGTATATATCAATCAGACAAAAGTGTAACGCGGTAACAAAAAGAAATTAAGTTATAGTTATACATAATATCATCTATTCAAACACCATTATTGTTTCAACACACACAACATTATACATTATATTGTTTGTGTTAACATTAATCTTTTCCAATTTTGTTTTGATATAAATCTTAAAATTGCACATTGTACCTTAATCAAAGCTTAATTAGACTTTATCTGTAAGTAAAAATTAAAAGTTTTGATTAAATAACTCATTGAAATAATTTTTAATTTCTAATGTGTTGCAAAAAAATAATTCTCTAACAAACTAGTAATAAGAGTTTCAACAAAATTAATAATTTTCTTCATTTAGATTTAAAGTTTGTTTGAGTTGGCATAATTAAAAAGAAAAAAACACAGAAAGAAATAGAAAAACAAATATCTACATATTTCAAACGGTTGATGACATTTTGAATCACAAATAAAATAAATCAATCAAGGACATCTTTGACCTCAAGGATTTCAGAAGCAGAAAGAAGCTTTGATAAAGCAGTATTAAAAAAAATAGAACTTAAAAATAAAGTAACAAAACATCAAACGCAAATTTTAACAAAAAATTAAATAAAATGGACTTTGATAAAATGAGTGGCGTTTTAATAACCTCGGAATTAAAGAAGATAGAAAATTCTCACATTAAATGATAAATATATTGTCAGGGTCGGATAAGTGCAATCTGCACGTCTCATAGTTTGAAAACGTAAGATGCGTATGATGCCTTCGTAATGATTATTGTTTCTAAACAATTCTATGACGAATAGTATCTGTTCAAATAAGCGAATTTTAATAATATAGAAAACCTACAACAACATCACAATTAATACCTTTAGATTCTTGTTATCATATTTCACACAAAATGTCATCTCTCCATTTTCTTTTTAATAGATTATTTAATATTCCTTTATCAAATAAAAATTATTATAAACTCATTAACAATGTATACAATAAATTGTTGTATAAACGTCATTCAAAATCTTTTATAAGTCTATTACCTTTAGATAATACATTAGAAAACAAATATATCTCAATTTCTTATATTTATTACTTTTCTAATAAAGTTAATAAATTAAAAAAATTTATTAAACATAAAATTAGTTTCTCCACTAAATTCAACCTAAAACTCTTTTCTCGTCTTTTTATAATTCATTTGATTTTAATGAAAAAAGTGTTATTTTATTTTATATAGGAAAAACATTTAGAAATTTAAAATAAGAACATTTAAGATATATTAAAAAACCAGAAAAAATACAGGCGAAACCGGTAACAAAAATTAAGTAATATAAAATTTTAGAATTTAACATTTAAATAATTTAATATAATTAAAAATATCCAAACAAGAAATGGGTCCAATATACGTGTTTAATCTATTAATTTTTTACCTATTACTAAAAATTCTTAACCTTAATTTCGTAATACTGTAATCCAATAAATTTCTTATCAAAGACTTTACTTTAGAAAAAAACATTAATACTATAAAGATTATTTCAATTAAATTTTATTAAAGAGTAAATCACCAGTAAATTTATTCAAAGCAGAAAATTTAAATTTCTCGAAAAACATTTTAAACAAACCTTAGTTGAAACACGTAGTAGGGGTGCATACACTGAATAAAAATGTGATAATGCAAATTCGTGATATAAAGTTATGTGAAGTAGTTGTAGATGTAGCCCGAATTTAATTACACCAAATTTTAAGGAAGAAGCAAAGAAAATTTTAAATCCCTAAGACAATTTAAACAATGTTAATGCGAGGTGCAAATTAACTTCGTATTTAATAGGCCTTCCAACACCACATTTATTTTAAGAAGGTATGTAGTTAAGAAATGCCTCCATTGTTACCTTAGTTTTCAAACTACTTTACAAACTCAAATTATTCACAATTACTGAAAAATGTTTCTTTGCTCAAACTTTATCGAACACTTCCTTCGCAAGCTGACAACTTTAAACTTTTTATAAAAAAATAAGAGAAATAATTAAATGTCAACGTAACGTCGATTTGACGATAAGAATAAAGCCTCGTAGTTATTAAATTCCAATAATTTCCAGAGTATCGTAAAAAATGTATCTGCCTCGTAAAAGCGTGGTAATATAAAGCTGGCATGAACAGAGAACTTTCTGTTCCCAAACATAAAACGTAAGAGGCAATATAGTATGATACCAAGCAATTTAAAAAAACATTTAAAAAATGTCATTGTTGATGAATGAAACAAATTCCATAAACGTCCTTTTTTGGTCGACATAAAAAAACGTCTATAGTAGATCAAGTAGGTTTGAAATCTGATACATCTAAAACCAACAATAACTTTGTTAATTTAAATAGAAAACTCTGATTATTATTTAATTGTTTAACGTTCTACTAAATTCTGAATAAAAAAATTTATTAACATTTAAATTACATTGAAAATAAATCTGACTTTCAATTCCAAATATCTCCAACACTTTTAGTCAAATATATACATTTATTACATTTGTAATTGATATAAATTGTCACAAGAACTTGAATCTGAAATAAAATTTAGAATTAAAAAATAGAAAGAAAGAAAAGCACTTGTCATATACTTGTCCAATACTTTGAGATATGGATCTCCACTTCGTTTATAAAATAAAATTTATAAGTCGCCATTTAAAATAACAAATAATAATAATAATTTTAGTTTTGCAACATGTGCATTTAAAATCTTAGTAGAGCAAAAATTAATTTTTTACTTTAAGGTTATTTATTTTTAACAACAATTTTTTTAAATTTTATTGTTCAAAATGCCCCCTTGAGCACCTAAAGTTGTACTTTTACTTCCTAATTAAATAAAATTTAAATCTGATGTAGTTCAATTAAAAAACAAAATACGACCTATCTTCATACAACATTTTTTTCTTAAAATGACTTCCTGAACACGATGTCAAAATTTTGTACACCTATTATAAATTATACAAATGTTTATTTATTTCATAACACAAAAATATACTATTCCATTTGAAAAAACAAAGTGAGGTTATATTGAGCATATTTCTGGACACTCTGCGCAACTAAAAATAATTATTGAAGAAGCTCATCAGAAATCATGGGATTTATGTCGAATGCATTTTCTCGTAACTCTTCCCAATAAAGCTGCAAGAGAAAAATGTCACAAATGTGATTAATTAAGTGTTTCTTTAAATTTTAACAAACTTGGGAAATGATAAATCTCTTAAAAGCGAGTTTTCTATGAGATTATAAGGAATCTTCAAATACGCGTGCAGATGTTTATGTTTATGTAACGCTCTGCCCCTTCGAGCCCCTGTTTCGGTTGCAGATAGATTCGAATGGGCGGAACGAAACAAAATTTATAATTGCAACGCAGGTAGCTTCCAGCGAGATTAAATAACCTAACAATGTTCGGGCGATTATATTTACAAGGGATGTGAATATTTACAATAGGTTGAAGAATTCAAATTGCGCGCCGTTCTTCGGTTGAAAGTGGCGGTAGTAGAGACACGGCCACGCTGTCACTTTTGGGTTTGGAACGTGTTGAAACGGTAGAACGGGTTTTGTAACGGCGTTTGCGGACGAAGCAGCCCTTATTTTGTGTAGTGTAGTGTAAAACCACAATTGCTGTTTTAGGTTAATCTTCGGTCCGGTAAGGTTCGCCCTTAATTGAGACGGTACGACGGTGTTTATTTGCGGCTTTCGGCGTGTCGGTGCTGCTTTGAGTTACGGTGGGAGCACGACGGTCTTACTAATGTGTCGAAGCCTGGTGTGCGAACGATTTTGGTGCACCCGATGTTGCTTTCGACTTTGGTGCTAGTTATGTTGAATTATTCTAGCCAGCGGTTAAGAATGCACCTTCTTTTAGATGTTACCGAATCCTCAGCTACTCTAAAAGGGGCTTCAACCGTTTTAACACGAAGATGGGGGCTCAGATTTAAGTCGTACAGGTTAATGCTCCTCGGTGGTTGACGTCGCCTATAAGCAAAGCGGATTATGTATAGGGTGCTACCGAGTGATCGGTCACACGTTAGACAGGAGAAGTTTGTTGGTGTTATCTCGGTTAGGACAAGAACGGGTTTAGTATCGGACCCTCCGTCACCGAAGCAATCGGCAACTTTGGGGGTTGTTTTGTTTTGTTTCAGGTATATACACAGCGGTTAGTAATATTTTGCCACAACACGTACCAAATCGAATTAGCCTTTGAAGTGGTCTTTTGTTAGTGAAAATAATGGCTCTGTTTCTCGATCGCGAACGAATTGAATCACCCGGATCTTTGCAGACGCCAGAAGATAAAAGAGCGGGTAGCTTAAGTTTAGAATTTAAGGTTCGGTTTGCGGATTACGGTTCAGATTGCTTTCGGAAGGGTATTTGAGCTAGGAATCTCAAAAAGTGACTTTTTAGCATCGCGTTCACTCTTTTAAAGAGGATCTTATCATACAGGGAAGAGTGGGTACCGTTAATAGAAAGGAAAATTTCAAGAGGGGCGGTGCGCGCGACGCTCTTAGTATGAAAAATGTAATTTTATGTTGTGAGATAGTGTTATCCATGCGGCAAAATTAATTATATCATTTTTCGGTTTCTTACAAACAAGTCGCAAGATTTTGTTTGTACAAAGAAGATTATTCATATGATACTATTTTGACTGCATTTTCTAAAGCACTTGATGCTGCGAACTTTTATTATTAATAGGAAAGCTTAAATATATTGCGATTGTTTAAACATATATATGTTTATAAAGCAAATATTTAAATTATAGAGCGATGAGAAACTTTAATGATCTTATACTTATTTCAAATATCTTAGATCCCTTAATTGAGAAATTAGTAATTATGAAATAACAAATTTAATATACACACAAATATTGAAAAATGTTTATAAAAGAAACTACAATGTTAAATAAACCAACAAAACTTAATTCTAAAATAAATCCACAAAAGTTAATGAATTTTAATATTAAACGCAGTTTAATATTAAATAAAAATATAATAACCGAAAAATATCCGACCTTTTTTGATCGTGGATGATAATGTCATCGCTTATTGGTTGTTATGGTTGGTTCTCTCTATCCATTTGCGTCGAGTGCACTGGTTTTTATTTACCGAAGAATTTTTTATCAATTTGTTTTTTGGATTGCTTAATTTAACAGCCGAAGCTTAATATGCAAAAATTGCATATTCAACGAGATGTAACTTAACATTGAACGTAATATTCGAGACACTAACAACTTTAATTCCCGAAATTAAATTCATGAATAAATCCAGTCGTAACCATGCACTCCACTCTTATTTTTTTCATACCGCTTCAATATCTTCACTATTTTTTTAAAACGTTTTTGTCTCACTTCCTTTCCTTTTAACACATAGGAATTGTTCGTTACCTTTTACATTTCAATTTTGTACGACTTTTGACCTTCATCGAACCAACGTGCGTTTATCGTCTCTTTGAACCCAAAGCATTCTTTATCTTTCCGAGAAACACTTGATAGATAACACTTTTTACACTAATGTTAATTTTGCATTTTTCAAACGCTACAAATAAAACTTAACTACTAAACACTTTCTTACTTCATTAATTAAACAGAAGATATTTATAGATCGACATGTAGAACATTCTTTATATCATAAACAATTTTAATCTTACGTCTAATTCAAATAGAAACATTTATTATAAATCTTTAATTGATCATTTTCGATTTAAATTAAATTTTTATTATTCAAAACTAAGTTACAGTTAATGGTAGTCATTTTAAGTACTGTCAGATGTTTCTCAAGGATCCGACCGTAATCCCTTCTTATTTATCGTTGCTATTACTAAATCTGAAAAAGCATGAAGCTGTTAAATGTTAGATGATCTTAAAGTAGTTCAGACTATTTTTTCCCTATCTGACTGTTTCACACTTCGAAATCACTTGAAGAATGTACCTGATCAGTGCACAAACAACACATTGTATATCTAAAGCGCAAAATCTATTACTTTCACTAGTAGTATTGGTAACAACATCCTTGTTATATCAGAAGCTTGCAACCTATGAATTCAGTTTGGCACGTCTTCAACTCTTGCTTCCTAAAAAGTTCTACTCGTATAATTATGGGAAATAATAATATAACCTCCTAACAATACATGATTGTTTTGTAGCTCGTGTGATATTGCAGGACCTCGTAACTACTAATTACAAAAAGTAGATAGTTAATATCATTAATATTAATTTGTTGATATATGCCGAGTTGCCGATAGGTGGCGATACGTGTTACATAATTATAATATTTTAGTTTCCTGTTATTTACACAACTAACACTCAATTTAAAATTAATGATTACTTCAAACAAACTGAATAGTATAACTAAATAGTATATAAAAACTTAAAAAAAATCTATTTTTAAATTATTGCGTTGTTCCGTCTTGTGGTAACATTATTTCGCGATATTCACTCAATGACGAAACCGAAAAGCCAACGCATAACGCCATCTATCGGAAACATTAACACTTGTAGAGAATCTACTGCTTGTATCTATGGGACGTTCTACATTCCGGGGGAGAAAATGTATTTCTGGTCTTACGTATTATGTCAATCTTCTATCATAAGCTGCACCTCAACCCTTTGCACATTGGGCGACTAAAAAAACAAAACTAATTATAAACTTCGATATATAGCCACAAAATCTTCAAATTAGTGCTCAATCATTTGCATGTGAGTATTCGTCTAACATATAGTTATAGAAGCAAGGGTATTTTTCCACTTCTACCAATCTAATAATCAACAATTGCATTTGCTTGAACGTGCAGTTTTACAAAATCAACTACAAACTAGAAATCAAAATCACCTAGCGACCAGCATGTCGGGTTGCTGCTGATTGGTTACCGACTCGTTATAAACTAGTTGCCAACTAATTCCTTGTGTGCGAGTGTTCATTCACTAGACATGTTAGATGCTTGGTTTCACAATAGGAACAATAGATTAACTACCATAATAAAATAATTTAAAAAGAACATATTTTAAACCGAGCTGCAATTCTTTCAAAGCTAGTTTGTGATTTAGTTTGTAGTACAGGCAATCGTTCACGTAATAAAACTTTCGACACCCGAGTGTCAAACACAAAACCTACTCTCACACAAAGCAAGAAGAACTTCCAAATGTAAGATTTCAAAGTCACTCGCTAATGGTGCATTCAATAATATCAATCCGCCCACGTAATAATAAATCAGCCACACAAGCAACCCTCGTAACTTATCAAATCAAACCACTTTAGGCAGAAAACATCTTAACGAATCCGCCAATTCGACTTAATGCTACAAAATCATTACTCGGCAAAACCAACGAACTCAACCGCACAACAAATTTGAACCCACAACACGATACATACCGACTTGCACTACATACGGACAAAAGAAATTTCAAAAACCAAAATGCTTTTTCGGAAAAAGTATTCCATTGTACCTTTCTTCTAAGTACTAACTATCAAGAATGTGTTAACGTTGTAACCGAACTCCGTCTTCTCTTCCATTTTCGAACACATCCCGTCTATTTCCCTTCTATATGACAATGCACAGTAATTCGAAACGCTAAAAAAAGTAGAGTAACTTTAATTAACATTTATTTCGTGGATATTCTCTAGAAATATCTTCAGGTATTACTTTCTACATAGATATAAAAAATTGTAGTCAAAGAGGAGTGCAAGGGTAGTATGTTTCTTCATGAAATCATCACGTAACCTTCAAAGTTAAAAAGTGCTTAAAATATAGAGACAAAAATTTTCTAGGGAAATATCTACATATAATCAACAATAAAAGTTCCTACTAAACTTCCTCATCCCATTAGCTGTGTGAATTTAGAAGATTTTCTTCTTCTATTCTCACAAATGTGATATTATTCGTTTCTTCGTATACTTCTGACTTGTGTCTTTAGTACTACACAAAACATAGGATATGCGATAGATGACGTGATCTGGTTATTTTAATTTAGAGGTCAACCCGTGGGGTATTGTAAAATATTTATAGTTATGTTGGCATCCATTTTTGACTGTAGTTGGTATCGGTATCCAATCCAATGAAAAATGTACTCAGTCAACGCTTAACTTAACGCATAAGCTTGACCCTTTAGAATTTTATAAGGTAAGGTTAAATCGGTCAAATACAAACAAAAATTGATGCCAACATTACCATAATCATTGTACAATACACTACGGGTAGACCGCTAAATTTATTTATTTATTTATTCGTATGGTACATTTTCAATATTGTATTGTGATATAAGTGTTATGTATGGTGCCCCAGAAGATCAGTATAAACCTGTATAGTGTGGTGACGAAACCGTGTGCAATTGTGGATTGGTTCGTCTAGGTAAAGCATTTGCTTCAAGGTTTAGAAAAACCACTGAAACATAAACATGCCAACCCTTACCCACCTTACTATTCAATGTAATAATATTAACTTAATGTGTAAACATCATAGAACGTAAACAAGAACATAAAACACAACAGCACAGCCATTGCATGACGACATATAATAGACCGGTCCAACCGATAAATTACAATAACCAGATTGCTCACCTGTGAAGAAAGTCAAAAATTACTTAATAGGTAATTGGTTGGAAACTGTAGCTGATTTCTTGGGCCACATTTACTACTGGATATCAACAAGGAAAGTCTGATTTCAACTTTTGAGTATCAATCACATCATCTTACCTTTGGGGTCTGAACTTAACATTGAACTTAATATTCGGTACAGTACTTCAGAAGAAAGTAAGACGTGTCACTATTGCTGCGAAAACAATCTCTGATGGTAATGACAAACTCATACCACAACTCATCTACTTTCTGGGAGATGGTACCACTGCGGAAATGTTGATTTTCGTTTCCCTGTACTATTTTATTAAGGTGACCGGAAAGTAATATATTACTTTCTTACATTCAGATTCAAACGAATAAATTTGTAATAAGTCTTTTGGATTAAAGATTGGCTCAGTCCATCCAATTGTTCAAAATAAAGGTGTGTATTAATAGTTTGCCTAGGTGTCGGCACTTCAAAGTGAACAATTCCGCGAGTACTCCATCATACACACCAAAGCGCCTTTTTGGATTCAAACCCGGCTTCGTTGTACTTTGTGGTAATTCATTTGGAGAAAGCCGCTACCTTTTGCGTTTTGAATTATCATATATGACCGATTTTTCGTATCCAGTGATCAAACGACTAAAAAACGGTTCTGTATGGTGCCGTTGCAGCAATAATTTGCATGCGACAAGTTGGCCTTGTTCTCTTCGAACAGATTATGGGGGGAATCAAACACCTGCTCTGCTTATTTTTCCAATCAGCTGTAGATGTTCCTGGATGGTCAACCAAGGTTAGTTAAGGGTGTTTGACAGTTCTTCAATTGTTTGACATAGATTTGATTGTAGTTCTTCCCTTAGTATATCGATTTCTAATACTGTTGGCCTTTTTGATCGATAGCAGTCAGGAAGATCAAAATTAGCGTATCTGAATTTGGAAAACAATCTTCTGGGATTTACAAACGTCTAATTCAATATAATGCCAGATATGCTCTTCTGGTATTTGGCTGGCTATTTCACCAAAAATTCCAACAAAAAGTTTAATATTGAATTGTTTAAAACTCCACATGTTCCAATAACCTCAAAATGACTTTGGTGCGCCTTCAAGATACACAATCAGCTGACAATTAATCAAACATCGACATGCCCAAAAAAAACATTATTTTTGGGTCTTCCTAACAGATTTTTTTTGTTTATTAAAACACATAATTGTGCATCCACCATCAATATCGAATACTTTTGCTACACAATAATTTACAAGAACAGATTTGGAAATCTAGTAATAAAGTTTTAAGCAGTCCTCAAGTGACAGTTGTTGGAAATCTTCTTGTTAGTATAGCTTATTTGCTTGAACTTGCTTAGCTTAGCTTGTTAGGCAGTCAAAGATAAAGACGATGAAAAAACTTTTACTTATCATGTCTAGCAGTTCTTATCTTTTTTCTTAAAAGTATGAAACTTTTACTGCAGTTGTTATTTTTATCTTCCTTCCACGAGTATAAGTTTACTTGTCATTGATCAATTAAACTTTGTCTAAGTCTCGCTTTTGATAATGATGGCTTTTTTCAAATTAAAACATAGATTATTTTGTAATTAGCTCTATGAAAATTAAAAAGTTACGGTTAATGTTTAGATTGCGACGTCAAAAGCTTAAATTCGGTAAATACCCAATAATTTTGGGAAACGCCTCACCCCTCAGACGATCAATATTTATTATCAATCTTGAAAAGTCAATATACTGTAGTGTGGTTCACATACCAAGCTTTTTGTTCTGTTATTTTATTCTTTTTACAATTGTTAAAAAAATAACAACGCGTCGTCTGTTAGGTCGCTTTGTTAATTAATTCATTCTTTTTTGTTGATTTCTTAAACTTCTATGCATAATGAGTGAAAAATCGGTAAAACGTAAAATTGACAGTGAGAACAGAAGTTACAAAGAAAGTTGGGAGAGTGACTACTTGATTTCTAACAATAATGGAAAGTTACAGTGTTTAGTGTCTCTGTGCCCAAAAAATATAATGTGAGAAAACATTACACAACACTGCACGAAAAGAAATATGCTACGTACACAGATGAAAGTCGGGGTGCGCTATACTATAGAAGGTTCAACACTATAGAGAAAAGAGCTGAATTTTCAATATTTGGAAATTGAAAAAGTGACAATATACAGAGTTTATTCTACAGCAGAATATTGTGCTCCTGTCAAGTTAAATATACTAAGTGACATAGAAAGAAGAACACCCAGTAATAATGAATACTTTGTAAATTGTTTTTTTTTGGGAATATAATTGTTTATATTAAGATAAAAAACGATCAGTCTTTCAGCCATATTGCCCTAGCGGTTGTTTTGTTAACCTCATTCAAAAACACTTACGATTAAGTAGCCCTAAAACAGTGAATTCAGCATTTGTAAGTACAGTTGTCATTTAAGCGATTTAAATTGCATTTCAAAGAGCTTCTTTAATTCAATCACAATGCCTCCAGTGCAAAGACTGCCATAATTAGTGGGATTGCGTGCGGCTGGTTTGTCTATGAGAGATATAGCCGCTAGAACGCAACGGAGTTTAAACACTGTGGCAGTCTGTGTTCGGGCATGGAACCAAGAGGGCCGTACACGAAGAGCGAGAGGTACAGGACGTCGTCGAAGAACCACAGAATGCGAAGAACGCCGTCTTAGACTATTGGCTTTATGGAACCGCTTCTCTTCTACACGGGCAATTGCGGACCAGTGGTTTGAAGAACATGGAAGACCGATTGGGATGCGAACCGTTTATAGACGGATAAGAACCTTTGGGCTCTTTTCATACCGTCTCGTTTTTTGTGCTACCACTGACTCCAGAGCATCGACGTTATCGTCTAGCGTGGTGTAGAGAACGGGCAAATTGGGACCAAGAATGGAATTCAATTGTCTTTAGTGATGAATCCAGATTCTGTTTGGGTATGCATGATGGTCGTGCAAGGGTGAGAAGACGGCGCGGTGAAAGACAAGATCCCCAATTTTCTGTGAATAGGCATGTGCACCACACAGTTGGAGTTATGGTATGGGGAGCTATTGCTATTGGAAGTAGGTCACCTTTGGTCTTCATTAGAGGTAACATGACCGCTGCGCGCTACACCCAGGAGGTCGTAGACCCCATATTGTACCTTATGTTCAGACCATCCCCAGCAGCACATTCCAACAAGACAACGCACGACCTCATGTTGCTAGGGTTTCTTTGGCTCATTTTGAGGCCAATGAAATTGCTTTGTTGCCTTGGCCACCAAGATCTCCCGATCTTTCGCCCATCGAGCACGTCTGGGATATTATGGGAAGAAGATTACTCAATTTACCTCACCCTGCACAAACTCTAGCGGCTTTGCAGCATCAGTTACAGATAGCATGGGATGAGATACCTCAAGAAGAAATCGATCACCTCATTAGAAGTATGCCCAGACGTGTTAATGAGTGCACAAGACATCGTGGTAGAGCAACACATTATTAAGTTTTTTGAAAAAGTTAACAGTTTAATTTTTATCAAATTGTGATCGTTTACTAATCTAATTCGTATACACTAGTATACCAAAAATTGTTCAAATAAATTCATTATTACTGGTTGTTCTTCTTTCTATGTCACTTAGTATAGTTATCATACAAATGCACAGATGAATTGCACTATGCGTATAATTTTTGGAACTGCTATATCTACTCCTCTCGATTGGCTTCCTGTTAACAAAAACTTACAAATTTGAAATGATATTAAGAACCCTCCAGCTAAAAGACTTAAATCTCGAAAACCTGTATGGTTGGAAGACTACTTAACTACGGCTTTTTCTGAAGTGACCAAAGACCGTTGCACATATTGTGGAGGATTGTCAATTAACAAAGTTAAAAGGATGATTTGTGAACATTCATAACTTAAGGAGAAAGATATATTAGGGCTTACTAATGTGAAGGACATCTGAAAAGTTTTCCATTCTCTATCCTGATTATCTCTTTTTCCATTATTTTGTTTACTATTTCTTTATCCTGGTATTTTTTCGTCATTGTCATGACTGGCGCTTGGACCGGACCATTATATGTCATCATGCAATGGATGTGCTGTTATATTGTATGTTCTTATTTACCTTCTATAATGTTTACACACTTACGTTAATATTACGGTTTCGTCATCACGTTACACAGGTTTATAGTGAACTTCTGGGACATGATACATAACACTTACATCACAATATAATAATGGAAATGTCCCATATGAATAAATAAATAAATAAATAATTGGTAATATTTTAACTGTAGAACCCTAAGCTCAAAATATTTAAAAATTAAAATGACTTAGATAAAATGTGCCTACTTATTGAGCTACAAGGTGTTTTATTTAAAAATTTAACAAACTATTTTTTTGTGTTCACTACTTGATAAATATTTGACGTATCCTTGTGATACTTGGCAGGAATGTAGGTACTGAACATCCTACTGAACTACTGCCGGAGGCGTACGACAGAGCAAATTATTATTAAACCCTTCCAAAAATCTACACTACTGGCGGAATTGCAATTTTAACACAATTTTCGATTCTCCAATACTATATTTTTATTTTTTGATTTAGTAAGTACCTAGATGCATAAAACATTTAAAGCAAAATGGTTCTTTTCTAAAACGACATTTTGTTTTTAAAAATGTTGAATGCATCTACACATTCATTTCAATAAATTTCAGTAAATAACATTATGTTTTTTGTTGAGTACCTCATTGACGTTTCAGTTGAGTATGGATGCAGTCCTACGGCACCAAAACACCAACATAATTAATACACATGAAATAAAAATAGCTTATGTTAGACTTTAAAAATGTCGAACAATAATGATTTCAGAATAAAGTCTTGCAGAATTAAAAAATTATGTTAAAATAACAATTCCGCCATTGGCGTAAATTTTGGGAGGAGTCAAAAAATCACTTAATCCTGTCGTACGCCTCTGGCAGTAACCAGAATCATATTGCGCTAAATATTTACTTTAAATAATAAAATAATTTACGTTGAATCGAAAAATGATTATTTAGATTTATAGTAAATGTTTCTGTTCAAATCGAAAGTGAATTAGGGTATTTTGGGTTAAATGGAAAACCAAACTAAATTAATTTTAGGAAGCAATTAAAATATTTAATGTAAATCATACTTCATTTTGTAGCAATATAAAATTTATAGGCAGATTCCAATATGGTATAGAATAGGGATATTGTTTTAAAACGCGTATCAGATTTGATTAAGAAGTGTTGATACACAAAATGTGTAGTGTACGTGACAAAAAGTGCATTTTGGTTTAGCGACTAAGAGTCGCGGAAAAACGATAAAATTATGAATGCAGGTGACGAGACGCAAATAAGCAAGCAAGTGAAAAAGTGTAGGAAATGAACTGCAAACGAGATTGAATAGACATTTTTTTGGAAATAAAAGTGGAGAAAAGAAAGTAAGCTAATTAGGGGGCACTCTCATCGATAATTAATCAATCGATAAGTGTGCACATTAAATGAAAATTAAAACAATTCCGAATAACGTGGATCAACATTATATTAATTATAACAATGGACGTATTAAAAGTTTAATTCTTAAAAATGAACAGTTATTGAATTTAAAACCGTGAATTCAATAAAAAATAAGAAGTATTCTGAACTTTGAACAGTGTTGATTATTATTTCAGCTGTTGTTTATGGAACATTAAAGTGAAATGGAGAAACAAACATTGAAATTAACTTAAATAAGGTTAGTTTGTTTAATTAAGATTATTGTAAACGGATTTAAATAGTTCCTAATCAATATTTTTTTGGGCATACACAAGGCGTATTGTTTTATTTTACGTAGGAATAAATTTCATTTGTATTCGAAATTTGTTATCAGAATATTTTTCTTTTATATTAAAATTTTTGTTTAGTAAATTTTATTCTTTTATTTACAAATCGGACTCAAATTGACCCTGAGTGATTAATTAGAATCTCATTGGTAAATTATTTTAAAATTTTTAAATCACCGCAATATATTTCACATAGTTTAGTAGGGTGTTCAATGCCCGCACTTCCAGCCACGTATGACAAGAATACATCAAATTCTTTTTAACTACTGGGTACACATAATTTCTAAACTTTCAAATAAAACACCTAGTAACACACCAATTTAATTAACTTAATGACAATTTAAAATATAGTAACTAAACACAAACGTAAAATTAAAAACTAGTGTCTCCATACCAAGCTTCAGTTTGTTAGGTAGAAAGTATAAGTAGCGGCATATCTACCCCACACCTATATCTATGGTAAGGAGCAGCATTTTATCTAAGTGGTTTGGGAGCTTACGCTGGTTCTATAGTTAAATATTTCCAAGTATTTATGGTAGACCCTGTATATTGATCGTCTAAGAGCAGTATAATACAATAAAAAAAACACATTACTCTAGGTTAAAAACCCAACTAATGTAACAATTAAATTGTATAATACATTCATAAACATATTCTATCACTGTCCATGCTATAAGAGTTGACTATCAACAACTGGAATGCTGATACTAAATAAAAAAATTGTTCGAAACCAAACAACACGTCGACGAATTACCATATCTAGAAATGTACAGTAGTAAGTTAAAATCCCGCACGAATATTTAAATATACGATAAACAAACATATTTGGCACGTAAAACTTTCCATATAAGCTAATCACTTTTTGAACACGGTTATTAATTTTAAAAAATGTATCGCCCGATCTTCCATGAAATATACATTATGCGAAGCAACAGGTTTCATTTCAAATAGAAATAGTGGACGAATTAAATTAAAAATAGGTGGAATTTCTTCCGGCTTTCGATAAATAAGTCGGGATAAATTACAAAATTAAATCCATCTTTTTTTCTAGCATCAATAGACTTTTCCTCGACGATTGAGAATGTTGTTGGGCCTTGGAAGTGTTTTCGCTTGGAATTTATATTCGAAGGCGGAAATACATGAAGATCGATATCATTTACGACACAAACACGTCAAGATATACTATAAAAGCGAATTTACATATTCAAAAAAGGACGCTTCAAACGAAAAAAGAAGCAAAATCGTTTGCATGATGCATAGAGGTACGAAATATGTTATATGATTGATTTTTCTTTGGAAGTCTGGGATCTTTTTTTTTGTAAACATTGTTTCTTTTTTGTCCTTATTTTATATCCATACGATAATGGCTAATCCAAAACGTTCTTGCCGATTTTACAATATGGTGCACGTTATTTAAAATCTCTATTTTATATTCATAGTGTTATGAATATTTAACAGCAATAAGCGCGAGGTATACAAATCTCAAGCTAAAATATCAAATTTAAAATTCATCGAGTTAAAAAGTGTTTAAGTAATAAAAAAAATTAAAAGATATATAAAATAAAAGCGCTCGAGTGTCAGTAGCAATGTAACTTCCGTAAGGGAACTGTGTTTCCGGGAGGCAAACATTGCTAAATTCACTTAGAGTTTGAGCTGATTTGATAAGCAGAAGCAATGCCGGAAGCGAACAACAGCAATGTGTTGGCAACTCGGCCTGTAATGCGGTATCTAACTGTTGTCTGGCTAATGAAATTTTCGTTGAGGAATTTGTTAATTATGCAACAAGTACTAGAATCTTAAACCTCGTAGAACTCACAAAAGTTGCTAACGTTTAGCACGAAGCAGTACTTAAACAAGGGTTTGAACAAAAGCTTTAACGAAAAATTTTACACGTCAACGTCGCTCAAAATTAAACCTGTCATAAACTTATAAATAATGGAAAATATAAATTGTCGGCCCGATCCATTACTACATCAACTATTGATAGGGCTTACCTTTGTCAATAGCTCGGAATGAAAACAAAAGATATAATTTCCAAAGAACTACTGCTACCTACAAGTGTGCACTCCAAGAACAAACCCTTTTGTAGATTATGACTTTGTTTTCAAGAAAAAGCGAAGACCTGCGGCCAATAAGGCAAGTTCCCTTTTCATGTTTATGTGCTTTACATGTTAAATTTAGTTCAAATATTGGACGAACTTAATACAACCAGATGGAGTCTTGAATACGTATACAATATATAAACCTCAGAGCTTAAACAAAAGTATTATTTCAGCAAAATTGATCGTTTTCATATTATAATAGGTCGTTTTGGAGCACGTACAGATAATTAGAGAAACACTGAAACCAGAATATCTATTGCTCTTTTAAAACAAAAACAATAATAAAGCAGATAAATAAACGGTCCACTGCCGACAATAACTACAAATAGAATTAATTTGGACGCTAGGCTGGTGTACCAGTTTTCATTTAAACCGACAGAAAAGTTAGTAGTAAATATTGTTTGAGTGCTGTCCCTCAGTCTAAATTTACATTAAAATTTACTTTGTAAATAACTTGACGGATACAATTTAATTGTGCCACAACAATCAAACGTTCTTTACCACAGTTCTGGAAATTTAAGTAATTAAATAAAATCAGTAAATGGCAAAAAAAATTATTCACATAGTTACATTTCAAAACTCACCAGCAATGAGGTACTATACGTTTAAATAACAAATTTAAAACCAGTTGTAATCAATTCAATTAATTAAAATACTAATGGCCGCATTGTTCAAAATTACTCAAGCTAAAACTAAGCGATCGCGTTCGAGTGCGCATAAAACGCTGACTGATTTTAACAAATATGTTGTTTGTTTCAAAATTAATGTTAAATTTGCATTTTAAGAGTATTTAGATTATTACTACAACGTTGGTTGAAAATTGAAATTCTAGGAATTTCATGAGCTTGTTTAATGCATAAACAAATTTTTGCCAATGAAAATACGTAATTAAATTATTTAAATTTAGATATTTCAAACGATTTCTCAACAAAAGCGTTTAAAAAATAACTGAAATTAAAAGCCTCTATATAACAAATTTTTTTACAAAAAAAAATCAGCCACTAATACTAGTTTTAAATCAAGTTTAAACAATTTTAGGTAGAATACGAGCAGATGATCAGACTCAAGATAACAATTTTTCGCTAAATTAGCATTTACTCAAATCCACAATGTACATGTGTGATGATCTTGAAATACTATCACGACACAATCATGTACCAACTTATCGAGATTCGTAAATCATGTCTTAGCAATATATTCAAGAATAATAATTATAAAAGAAAAATTATGAAATAAAATTTGTAAATTACAGTATCTACAATTTTTATTTGAACTATATTTTCCCAATTTTCTGTCTCTGGAAAAATAATTTCCTGATCCCAAAGAGTCTGTACCATTTTAGTAAAACTTGATTAGAAAATATAAACGCGTATCTGTTTTGATTAAGGAGTGTTGATACACAAAATGTGTAGTGTACGTGACAAAATGTGAATTGTGGTTTGGCGACTAAGAGCCATGAAAAAACGATAAAATTATGAATGCAGGTGACGAGACGCAAATAAGCACCCAAGTGAAAAAGTGTAGGAAATGAACTGCAAACGAGATCAAATGGAAATTTTTTTGGGAATAAAAGTGCGAAAAAGAAAGTAAGCTAATTAGGGGGCACTCTCATCGATAATTAAACAAACGATAAGTGTGGATATTAAATGAAAATTAAAACAATTCGGAATAACGTGAATCAAAATTATATAAATTATAACAATCGATGTATTAAAAGTTTAATTCTTAAAAATGGACCGTTATTGAATTTCAAACTGTGAATTACATAAATAAAAAATAAGAAGTATTCTGAACTTTAAACATTGTTGATTATTATTTGAAATGTTGTTTATGGAACATTAAAGTGAAACGGAGAAAGAAACATCGAAATTATCGCAACTTAAATAAGGTTAGTTAGTTTAATTAAGATTATTGTAAACGGATTTAGATAGTTCCTAATCAAATATTTTTGGGGGTACACACGGCGCATTGTTTTATTTTACGTAGAAATGAATTTCCTTTATATTAAAAACTTGTAATCAGAATATTCTTCTAATATATTAAAATTTTTGTTTAGTAAATTTTATTCTTTTATATACAAATCGGACTCAAATTGACCCTGAGTGATTAATTAGAATTTCATTGCTAAATTATTTTTATTTTGTTTATAAAATTTTTAAATCACCGCAATATATTTCACATAATTTAGTAGGGTGTTCAATGCCCGCACTTCCTGCCACGTATGACAAGAAAAATTAAATTCTTTTAACTTTGGTTGAAAATTGAAATGCTAGGAATTTCATGAGCTTGTTTAATGCATAAACAAATTTTTCCAATGAAAATACGCAATTAAATTATTTAAATTTAGATATTTCAAACGATTTCTCCACAAAAACGTTTAAAAATAACTGAAATTAAAAGCCTCTATATAACAAATTTTTTTACAAAAAAATCAGCCACTAATACTAGTTTTAAATCAAGTTTAAACAGTTTTAGGTAGAATACGAGCAGATGATCAGACTCAAGATAACAATTTTTTGGCTAAATTACAATTTACTCAAATCCACAATGTACATGTGTGATGATCTTGAAATACTAACACGACACAATCATGTACCAACTTATAGAGATTCGTAAATCATGTCTTAGCAATATATTCAAGAATAATAACTATAAAAGAAAAATTATGAAATAAAATTTGTAAATTACAGTATCTACAATTTTTATTTGAACTATTTTTTCCCAATTTTCTGTCTCTGGAAAAATAATTTCCTGATCCCAAAGAGTCTGTACCATTTCAATAAAACTTGATTTAAAGTATATAAACGCGCATCCGTTTTGATTAAGGAGTGTTGATACACAAAATGTGTAGTGTACGTGACAAAATGTGAATTTTGGTTTGGCGACTAAGAGCCACGGAAAAACGATAAAATTATAAATGCAGGATTGGAGACGCCAATAAGCAAGTAAGTGAAAGAGTGTAGGAAATGAACTGCAAACGAGATTGAATGGAAATTTTTTTGGATATAAAAGTGCGGAAAAGAAAGTTTTTTAATTAGGAGGCACTCTCTTTGACAATTAATCAATCGATAAGTGTGGATATTAAATGAAAGTTAAAACAATTCGGAATAACGTGAATCAACATTATATAAATTATAACAATCGATGTATTAGAAGTTTAATTCTTAAAAATGGACCGTTGTTAAATTTCAAACTGCGAATTACATAAATAAAAATAAGAAGTATTCTGAACTTTAAACATTGTTGATTATTATTTGAAATGTTGTTTATGGGACATTAAAGTGAAACGGAGAAAGAAACATCGAAATTATCGCAACTTAAATAAGGTTAGTTAGTTTAATTAAGATTATTGTAAACGGATTTAAATAGTTCCTAATCAAATATTTTTTGGGGGTACACACGGCGCATTGTTTTATTTACGTAGAAATGAATTTCCTTTGTATTAAAACTTGTAATCAGAATATTCTTCTTTTATTTTAAAATTTTTGTTTAGTAAATTTTATTCTTTTATTTACAAATCGGACTCAAATTGACCCTGAGTGATTAATTAGAATTTCATTGCTAAATTATTTTTATTCTGTTTATACAATTTTTAAATCACCGCAATATATTTCACATAATTTAGTAGGGTGTTCAATGCCCGCACTTCCTGCCACGTATGACAAGAAAAATTAAATTCTTTTAACTTTGGTTGAAAATTGAAATGCTAGGAATTTCATGAGCTTGTTTAATGCATAAACAAATTTTTCCAATGAAAATACGTAATTAAATTATTTAAATTTAGTTATTTCAAACGATTTCTAATTAAAATAAAAACCTCTATTTAACTAATTTTTGACCAAAAAAATCTGCCACTAATACTAGTTTTAATTAAATTTAAACAGTTTTAGGTAGAGTACGAGATTTAAGATAACAATTTTTTTGCTAAATTGCAATTTACTCAATTCCACATTGTACATATGTGAAGGTCTTGAAATACTAACACGACACAAACCTATACCTACCTAATCATGTGATATTGATTGTGTTAGCAATATATTTAAGAATAATAATTATAAAAGGAAAATTATGAAATAACATTTGTAAATTACAGTATCTAGAATTTTCTTTGAACTATTTTTTCAGACAATTTTCTGTGTCTGGAAAAATAATTTTCTGATCCCAAAGAGTTTGTAATATTTCAATAAAACTTCATTTAAAAAATATAGTTTTTTACATAATCCGAATAGGCAAACAATTTTTGAGTCGATAAGTAATTTTTGACTATCAGCCCTCTCCAGACAATTTTGATGACTGGCGTTGAGCAATATTTACACTAACGATTACACATTAAATGTGAAATTACCATCAAAAATGCCGTAGTGCCTGTATAAGAAAGAAGCTATACCTCTATGCAATTAGTTGAATTTAGAAACAAAATTCTAAGCTTAAATTTCTTCTCATTCGATTCAATTTTCTCATCAATCCATAGATTTACATTTACGACGACAAATTCAAATTCAGCAAAACTAACAATAATTTTTAAAATAAACTAAAGCCTAAACAAAAAACCCAACAAGACAATAAATAATTTTATAATTAAACCTATGAAAAGCAATATCTATACAAAGCAAAAAAATAGTAGATTATTTTACTAGGAGTTAAACAATATAATTGTTGAGCTTAAAAGTTTGCTGGCGAGGTGTTAGCCGAGACAGCAAATTAAGCGAAACAATTATATTTTTTAACTCAAGTGAAATATATTATTTTTCTTCAAGCGTTTATTGCTAGTTTTAATGTGTTATTTTCAAATTTTCGAGATTCTCGAGTCTTATAGTGACTTTTATTCTCGACGAATCAAGTTGGTACTTTACTGTTACATTTATAATATGACATAACCGAGGTACCAACCTCTAAATAGTTGTGGAAACAAAATAACTATTTTACTTTTAATGTCTAGACAGTAAAAGAATTTTTAGCGTCTGCCAGTAGTTCAATAATATGACGTTTTATTGTCGCTTGAAGAAAATAGTAGATTATTTTACTAGGAGTTAAATAATATAATCGTTGAGCTTAAAAGTTTGCTGGCGAGGCGTCAGCCGAGACAGCAAATTAAGCTGAAAACAATTATATTTTTAATTCCAAGTAAAATATATTATTTTTCTTCAAGCGTTTATTGCTAGTTTTCATGTGTTATTTTCAAATTTTCGAGATTTTCGAGTGTTATAGTGACGTTTTATTCTGGACGAATTAAGTTGGTACTTTACTGTTACATTAATAATATGACATAACCGAGGTACCAACCTCTAAATAGTTGTGAAAACAAAGAACTGTTGCTTTTAATGTTTAGACAGTAAAAGCGTTTTTAACGTCTGCCAGTAGTTCAATAATATGCCTTTTTATTGTCGCTTGAAGAAAAAATATTTTATTACATTCCTAAAAACTTTCCGATGGAATATTAAAAAAAGTGCATAATCCTTTAATCCGTTACAATACGGACTTTCGTGTATATAATAAGGTAATTTTTAAAAAAGGCCGTTGTCAGAATTACGAGGTAAAGAAAAAGGTTAACGCACTACCTCAAATTAATAAGAAGGAAAATGTAAGTGAAGCTTAAATCTTTAATGAGTAATTTCGTGAAAGTTTCTTTTGGAGTATAATGTTTCTGTCATGATAATAAACACGCGCTTTTTTCTTATACAAATTAAAATTAATTATAAATTGTTCAAATATCTCAAAAAACAAACTAAACCCTTTCAATTGCTTTTGTACCTTTCTAAATAATAAGTATACTTAATGTCGCGTTTTATAAATATTTTTATTAATAATTTGTAAAAAAATAGAATTACTACTGCTATACTCCGTTCCTTTATAAAAGAGAGTAATAACAAACACATTTGCCAGGTTGCCAAATAATATACCGAAATAAAGGGTATTACTGAATAAATTAAGAAAAAATCAACTGATTGATTTTAGAAATAGGACAGGTATGTACTATAACGCTTCAACAGCCTGCACTCTCTGTGGACGAGAAAATTTAAGGTACTAAAATGATGTAGCAGTGGCAAACCTTTGATAAGTGTTCTAACAAGTATGACTGATATGGAAGATCAACATAAAGAGCGTAAAAACTGAGGCTTTCCGTTAGATATCAGAAATAGTCATTAAGGAAAGTGAATCAAAATTACAATTTTATAAAAATTTAGACATTTTTTATATTTTATCAGCTTTTAAATGCTTTATGTACAATATCGTAAAATTCATGTCTAAATGAAGAAGAATGCATTAATTTCCCGTAGTTTTGAATGCTGTATCGATTGCAAAGTCATCCGGCACCTTTTGTTCTAGATTCTACAGGGTCTTGTTAGACGAACTGTTAAAATAAAGAATTCGGCCACAAATATATTTATGAAGTTTCGGTTTGTTACAATTTATTTTTCGGTTGAAAGTTTTGTTTTTTGGTATGTTCAGGAACGTTCTTGTAGAATAATCACCACTCACCAAGATGGTTCTTCTTTGCTACTTTGACTACGGGATCCACTATACAATAACTTTCTATTATAGATTTGGTATTACAAAATGAATCTTCTCAATCGATCAGAGCTTCTTCTTCTCTGGTTTTCAGAGTTTAACAACCAACATAAAAAACTTTTTTCACAATAGATATTTTTTTCCCTTTTAAAATGTGGATAAATGATCATTTGGTATAAAAGTTTACGTCCATTGTGTTTGTAGGTAGAGTCTTTCAATGATGAAGATCCCCCTGCGTTTTTATACATCACCATGTATCACAATTCCAATCTTTGCCATAGTCACAACACATACAATCTGGATATTCTCTTCTTCATTTGTAACTGTCAATTCATTGTCAACTCTTCATTTTGTTGAATCGTTCCTTCGTTAGAATCTTGACTTGAGATTACATCTACAGTTCCTAAAATTTCTCTACAAATTCTTTTTTTTTCTGAATTCTATTTTGTCTGGTTTCTGTATCGCTCTTTTTCTTATTTTCGGGAAACAAAGTTTAATCCAAGATTCCTTTTTAACACGCATATGAGATAGAGTGGTTCAAAGCTGAGTTTACAATCTTTTCTACCTTTTGTTTTGGAAATCTTCCTCGGAAAGAACTTGTGATCTAAATCTTATTTTTTTTTCTCTTGGGAAGATAATAGTGTCGCACAAATCGTGTGTTAATTAATTTATAATTTCTATTCTATTTAAGCGATGCAAGACATGCAGGCGAAATATATTTCGTATTGCTGTGCAGCCAAGGTATTGGTTTGGTGATAACAAAAAATTCAATAGCTGTAGTAAAACTGGAACATTCAACTCTACCCACATATAGCAATTTGAGAATAAAAAAGAGATAGTTGATGTTACCACCTCATCGATAGTTGCCAACCACCCAGATTAATCAAAATGTAATATTTGTAGTAATCTAAAGATTGCAAGATTGCTTCTGTGAACTTTTCAACAATGCGAAAAATTTAAGCGCGTTTCTAACGCAATATTTCAACTTCAATTTGATATAATAAAACGTTATCTTTTTCGTTGTAGAGAAATTTATTCTCCCTAAAACACAACTTAATATTGTGAAAAGAAATGCGGCCATTCAACATCGATGTTCTTAGACAAAATGATTCGAATTATAAAATTCAGAGCTACAGTGCCGTCACTACCTAGAATATTTGGTAAAAGCTTCAATACAAGTGAAGAACACAGTTTTTCGATCAAAATTTATTTTATCTTCCGATTTGAAGTACGAGTTTGTCAAGATTTGTAGGTCTGTGAAGTTAGTACCTCCACATGTGAATTTTTTGGAAAAAAATACGGCATTCGTTTGCCCAACGTTTGCCCAGGGAAAACTTTTGTTTGCCCATCCTCCAAAAATTTTTATGTGGAAAAAACATTTTATGGGAAAAACCAAAAAATAAAAAAATAATAATTTTTTTACTATAATATCGTTTGGTCATCGATTGTTCATGTTTGTACATGAAAAATTTTTGTTTGCCCACCCTTCAAAAATTTTGTATGTGACAATTTAATTCATGTATACAAAATCGCATATGCCGTAATGCAATTGTCAAATTGATATCAGCAAAACATGCTTGCAACTTTTACAGTGACAATTGCGCTAGTGGTTTTTTCAGTATTTATTTAACGAGTGCGTGAAATTTAACGGAATAAATTTATTAAAAATTTTTGGTCGCACAAAAAAATTGTGGAAGATCGGCAAACAATAGTTTTCCTGGACCATCATGGGCAATCGATGGGCAAACAATATAGTGTGAAAAAGTAATTTTTTTTTGGTTTTCACCAAAAATTGTTTTTTATACATAAAAAATGTTTGGACGGTGGGTAAACGAAAATTTTCCTTGGGCAATAGATGTACAAATGATATAACGTAAAAAAGTTGCTTTTTCGATTTTTGGTTTTTTAATTAAAAAATGTTTTTTCGCATAAAAAATTTGTGGAGGGTGGTCAAACAAAAGTTTTACCTGGGCAAACATGGACAAACGAATGCCGTATCTTTTCCAAAAAAATTACATGTGCTAACTTCACAGACCTAAGATTTATTTATCTTTGGAATAATCCTGAACCAAAAGTTTAATATGCGAAATCGAAGCAAAGTACTGCCCCACTGGTAGTTCAGTTGACTGTTTAAATAGATGTGTTCTCATTTTAGTTAGTATATAAACTGTGTCTTGCACAAAACATTCATTATTGATGTTAGAGTTTATTTTAAACCACTTTCATTTTCCTCACAAAAATTTGACTATATGTTACCGTTTTTTCTCGAATATGTTATATTGGTTATTTTCTGGATACGTCAAATTGGTTAAGCAAATACAGAAAATGTTCCTGATCAGTCATGAAGTACCAAAGTGTGCCAATAATACATGTGCAATTCATACCAAAAACGAATTTAATATTGCACAGAATTCATGTACCAAATGCAATGTACTCACGTTGACTTGTTCCTACTGGTTCACAAAAATAAATGTCAAGGGTTGAGGAACGGTCGAGCAAAAGTAGATAGAAAACAATCTATTACAGGGTATAGAAACCGTACGACACTTCCACTAAACTACCACATATGTACTTCCACATACTTCCATATACTTTCACGTATTTCCGCAGACTTGCACATACTTCCACGTACTTCCACATACTTCCACTGGAATTCCACGTAAATAGTACACGTCCAATGGCGGTTTATCCCTCGAATAAACGTCAGGTAATCAACTTGTCAACCAAGTCAGATTCAACACTGAAAAAAGTTGAATGAAGCCTCTTACGATAGGTGACAAAACGTGGGCAACTATAGTTACCATTTTGACACGGTCCAAACCCAAAAGAAATTTTTTTTTTCAACAACAACAAATTGATTTTTAAAAGAACAAAAAGCTGAGAACATTCGTACAACTGCATTATTTCAAGGTTGGAGAAAACCGGGAAATAAGCAAAAAATACTATTTTGTAACCCATTGCTATTATTTCAAAAAGCAAATTAGAGAAAACTACTATTAAGCAGGTGTTGAATAATAAAAAAACTAAACCACGAATCATGGTTAAATAAAGGGCTACTGTTAGAAAAATGTGACAAGGTAACAATCATAACCAACATATTTCAAAACCTTTTTGAAAGAATTGAAATCAATTAATTTAATTACGCGATCTGATTTCGTGAAATTTAATCGCTAGTTCGCAGTAAGTCTGTTGATACCTACCCATCGTACGTCGGAGCTTGATATCTCAGATCGAATTCGAACACAATTAAATCCGTGAATTAATATTAGTCTCGTGACGTTCACATATTACCAACTAATTGTTATGGTCTAAATCCAATCCGTTAATTATATACGTGACTCTTTTTCAACCAGTAAAAAAACCGAATCAGGTTCGAACCCTGGAAGTCCAGTTGACACCTCACTGCTTCTATCGGTAGGTTACGCAAAATTATCTTTAAGGTGTTACGCCATGAAAACTCAAAAAGAACAATACGGCGCAACAAAGTGTCAAACTAACTCATCGGCGAAGAGTGGGTCTAAAGAAATGTCTCTCACTTACCTTTATAGATGAATAAAAGTCCTTATCACGAGCCACAATCGAAGTTTTGTTAGGCGCTACCCAGATCTTTTAAATGTACAACAAATGCTGACTAAAAATCGCAGAAAACTGCAAGCACTCGAAGAAAACGCTTCATAAAAAGAGAAACATGAATAGTTAAATGCAAGTGTATCTTACAAGTATTGATTACACCACGATCTCGTTCTTTTGCTAAAGCAATCGCTTTAATTAAGATCAAACGCAAACATATTAAAATCTTATGGCGGTACCGCTCGCTTTCACTAGCAGATTATACCGAAGTTTGAGACTGGAAATTCACAAACTCCCATCTCAGTTCGTTCATTTTGAACAATACAACGTTACCAAAAAAGAACAAAAAAATACACAAGGACGTTTTCTAACTTAATTTGGTTATTCGTAACTGCACACAAAAAGCACTCAAAACACAATTGTTTTCCAGAATAAATAATCAGTTTACTTACATTTGGTTTTCTTCTGATGAGTGGAATAATCCGTTTTGGGGTATACACCAAAACTCCCAGGGTTTATGTCGTTGTTAAGCTAAATTTCTTTAAACATGAACCTTTTTATTACGCCGATACAATCGTTCGATGCTTTTACGGTATGCATTGCTATATTTAGTCCGCAGTTGTAAGAGATGTTGACTAGTCCGCTGGCGTTTGTTTCGACCATTTATTTAAATCGAACGACAAATCTCTTTAGTGTCGCAAACTGGATTGTTCCTTATCTTTATTATTAATGTAAGTTTAATACACGTATACGAATCACTTCTTAATAGTTACGTTGACAACGATTCGCCCAATTTCATTACCTGGCGGTTGTATAATTTCAACAACACTAGTCCGCTAAGTTTCGTACATGCTTTTACTATACGTTACTATTATCGAGTCTGAATATCGACTGCTTTAACAATACTAAAATACAAACTGGGGACGTGCCTTCCTAAATGTTTCTTACATACACAAAGACCTTACAAAAATACGTTCATAGTTCTCAGAAAGATATTAAGATAATTTACTTTATAAAAGCGATAACTTTCAAACTCTTTTCTCGGAACAAATACAGTGTTTATTAATTCAGTAAAACCAAAACGGCGACATGTGGGGTATATTTCTACAAAACCGTTGATAAAAACTGTCGAGATAAATATTTCTTTACATCGTAATGTGAGAAAACAAAGATAATGCCTTTCACGACACCATGTCTGATTTTAAAAACATATCAAATGACAAAAATAATAACTATTGCAGCAAACTTGGTACGAAAACAAATGTGCTTTTCAGAACAAAATCTACGTAAAATTACAGTACAACCTACATACAACAAACACTTAAATGAAACCAAATTTATTGAATCCTTGGTTGTTTCAGTGTATTCGGTTAAATTCAAAAAGGAATTTAATAAGTTCCCTGAATTTTCTTCTTGGCCGACTCAAATCACATAATCTTCCCATTTATGTAAATGTCACATAGTTTACTTGTAATGACCAAGAACATTATTTTGCTAGATGCTATATTATCCAGACGCTAAACAACAAGGTCAATTGAAAAATACCACGATACTAGCTATTTATGTAACAATTCCATAGTCTACGTTTTTATGGACAAGCCACAGAATTATGGACAAGCAACGAAAGAACCAGGCCATAACTGTGGCGAGAACATAAGTTTTTAATCTTACAATCCACACATTTATTCTGACATTCACGTTGGGCATTGACAACCGTAACAAAAAAAGACTAGTCCATAAAACGACACCTTATGGCCGAAAAACTATATCATAAACAGCACAAAGTTGGCCGGTTGACCATAAAAGTATTCACAATACGATCATTATCGTATTCTAGTTTGACCAAGTTGCGTCTCCTTCCTATTAAAGTGTTTTGGAGTTTTTGCTTAATCCATCTGGTTTTCTCGAAATTTGATCCGCAACCCCCTATATAAATATGACGTAAACTTTTTTTCTTTGTAACATCCCTATTGGAGACCAGAATGGTCAATAAAAAACTTTATATTTAAAAAACTAGATTGCTACGTTTTGCAAATATTTAGATGGCAGCAAAGCAAACACCTTGAGTATATTATAGTGGATATACTTATCGATTACCAAGAAACTTTTTTTATCAATATTATTAATAAAATCCCAAGTACGTTCCTAATCACAAACACAATCGATGCAAATATAAGTTGACCCCTTTAAAACAAAATTGAGACAGGCAATAGAAGGACATGATTTAAATGAACACCAGTTGTACAACGCAAACGAAACGGGACTATATTGGCAATTGTTACCTGATAAAAAGTAGGTCTCTCTTGCTGAAGAAACTGCTCCTGGTAAAAAAATTTGTAAACAAGAATCACATCCTTAGACTTTGCTAAT
Organism: Abscondita cerata; assembly: GCA_030710515.1. Classification (NCBI taxonomy): domain Eukaryota; kingdom Metazoa; phylum Arthropoda; class Insecta; order Coleoptera; family Lampyridae; genus Abscondita; species Abscondita cerata. Next base: position 357,675 of record JALBCR010001175.1, read on the forward strand.
GCTTCGGTATGCATAAATTAAAACCTTATGTAATTGGGAAAGCCAAAAATTCCGGATGCTTCTAGGATTTCAACAATCCTGTCGTATATAAAAATACCTGGATCTTTCTCAACCTTTCTAAAACTCAAAAAATACATATTGCACTGAACGAGTTATTTTAAATAAAAAATTTTTTTGTTGTTTATTTAAATCGATTTTGTATTAGTATTGAAATTTATAGCAAATGTTTCTAAAACCCGATCCCCATTTTATTTAAGAAAAGAATTTTATTTGTATTGTGCAAATAAGTCCTTTCCTTTAGTTAATTCAAAGAATATTAAGTAGATTAAGTTGTTATTTGTAGCATATAAATGAAAAATTTACTTGAGTGTAAAGGACTATTCATGAAAGTGTTTCCGCTGATAACGAACAAAAACAGTTTAATGCGTCGATGCAATGAAAGGAAATTGATGCATCAAGCTGTGTTTGTGTTTTAACCATTTTGTAGTTTATCATCGATTAGTATGCATACGATCCCTAACCTAGGTGTTTTTGTTTGTGTGAAATAAATCGAATGAGGTCAAGTAAAAGTGTAGGAGCAGGACAAACAACTAAACTAGTAAAAGTTCAGGAGCAAGACCAACATTAATAAGTAAGTATATTTTTGTTTTCAGATTTTATGGAATAGGTAATTTGTCAAATTGTGCATCATAAGTGTATCTAATTGAAATTAATGCATGTAGTATTTGCTAGGCACTATTTAGTTAGCGTTTTTTTATGTCTCTCTTTTCACAAACCCTTTCTTTTCCTTTGGTGTGTTGAGTACTGGGCCGCTTTAATTAATGTTCTTGGCGTAGAAGTAGCACATTTTTTACAGTAACAAAAAAACTTGACGACGTAAATAAGGACTTTTTTTAGTGGTCGTGATTGTGAATACAATATTAACTTTTACTAAATAAACTGAATTATATCTTAATAAAAGAGAATTAGACCCTAGATATCATAATCAAAAACATACTGCAAAATTTAACTTCATGTAAAAACCCAATTAAATATGTTAATAAAAAACGGTTCAGCTTCCCTGTTTTTATCAACAGGAAAAGCGCATGTAGGAAAAATTCCAGCAGATGTAATCACAACAACACAACCTGTTCTTAAAATATTGAATTATTTTTAATTAATATTGCCGTATTGTATTAGGTTTGTTTGTACAATTGAATTTTAAAAAAGTATTAATTTGGTTTCTATTTTTTGCATCTCGGACGTAAATTTTAGGTTCATATTAAAATACAGTGTTTGGCCTCCGGACGTATAAACATCAAATTAACATTGAAACTACAATCCTTGAATCGTCACGATTACGTACGTGCGTGCGTAAAATTACAGCCCTTAAGGTACATTTGTCAATAAAACTCTTATTATAAAACAAAAATATGTCTACTAAATCAACAATTACACAACGTTTTTACTGTTAAAAAATAATGTGATTTGGAATATTTTTAGTTTCATGTAAATGATTAGCGCCATCTTGTGTATTCTGAATTACAGTTCACTTTATGACCGATATTTACATTGACAGCAAAATATTTGTTAATTTTAGTTTTTTTATCATTTAAAAATCGTCGGGCAAAAAATTTAATACAAATCTTGTGCGTTAAATTATTTGGAAAATTTGGAAAATTTAATTTTCCGCAGGTGAATGTAAATAACTATTTCAATATGATAAAAAATACATCAGCTTTGACAAGGACTAGACTCAGTCTTATTAATTTCAATATTAGATAGTTGTGTAATACATATTGTTTATATTACTTATAATAATGTTCTTTTGTAATCATAAAGAAGAAAATATAAAAATTTTGAATACAATTTTACTCTTTTTGTAAATTGATTTAATATTATTGTATTATTTACAATGTTGCCTAAATACCATTTTTATATATTGATTAAAACTTATAAATAATTTAGCTAATGTATTATTTCAAGAGCGTCGTTTTCTTATTAACTCAAGTAACTAACAACGATAACATCAACAACAAATTTCATTTCCTTGTATGAACAGTTTTGATACCATTTTAAGGTAAATGTCAAATGACTGCATGTCAATGTCATTTGTAAATTAAAGGTCAAAATAAACAACAACAGCTTGTAGATAACACATAAGGCACATTATATTTTCCAAGTCAGTTTCTCCTTTACAATTAGGACAAGTAAATTTTAACTGACGTCTTAACCTTACATTTATCAGCGATCATTTAAATAATATTAGGACCATATTATGTATTTTATACAAAAATAGGATTAAAAAACAATAATTATTTTTCATAAAATTATTTTTACCACTTGTTCACCAAATTTTATCCCCCTATTGGTAAGCTTTTTTGCATTTATGTAACGATCAAAATTCACTAACTCTAATCTAAGATGTTGCATAAATCCTAAGTACAACATCAATTTATCGAGTGGCTTTACTAGCTAGAATAATTTTCCTTTTCAAGTTCATCTCTTTATTACCTCTAATTTAGCGAGAACAAATGATAATTGTAACAATGATGAACAGGTAGACAGCTAAACAGGTAAACAGATCTGTCGTTCTTGTTTGTAATTGTCAAAATATTTTAAGAGAGCAAAATTCTTATTTAGGATGGATGTGTGGATCAGAGGGCTAAGTTATGAATGTTTACAAATCCTCCTTTAAACTTTGTCATTTATCAATCCTCCACAAGATGTGCAACGGTCTCTGGTTCATTACCACACTCACAATTTGGATTAGAAATCAACAAATAAGTAAATAACGAATAATTGGTATCAGTGTCCATATTTAACCTTTAAATTACAGGCTACTGTCATTTCGTGTGTAATGAATACATGACGTCATCGGGATAAGTCAAACGAATGGACTTTATAGGTAATATTTGCATAAATTTTCAAATAAACTATAAACACTACCAGTTCTGGCTTATTAATTGTTCATTTTCATGTATGTTTTATAAAACAGATCTGTTTTGACCTTTTTCAATAACTTTCATAAGACTAATACAGAAAAGTCAATAAATAACAATCTTATTAGTAGGAGTTAATGTATTATTCTCTTTTATCAGCATGGGTAACAATTTACACATTTATGAGTGTTTTAAGGAAGCACTGCATTTTGAAGTTGGTATTACGATTCGCCTTTAAATTAATCAATCATACGAATTTAGCTCGGTGTATTGCATTACCTTCCTTGAAAATTGAGGAAATATACAACATTTATACCAACTGTTTATACTGTACATTTGGGTCACCTTATTATCCTAATACAATATATTGAAATGTATTGTAGCCTTACGAATAAATAAATAAACGTTTCTACAAACAACTTTCAATAAATAAATTCCACTCTGCTATAAAAATATCAGATATGCTGTTTTAGGTGCTAAAATAGCTTTCTTTTAGACACCAAATAGAAAAACATTGATAAAGTATTCATTTCAAAATAAATAGTTAAATATACTTTCGACAAAAACGAAATAAAAGAAGGTTTAGAAGATATTTATTTTTGCATTGTTGTTCGAATTCTACTAAAAGCATAATTTACTTTCAGTTTAAGTTTAATAAGAGATATGTATATTGTCACAGACTAATTAATTCATCGGTTTATTCATGGTGATTATTTCTAACGTCACTGTAATTAATTGTACAAATAGAACACAATACAAAAATTACTAAAACGCCCATTTTCGAATACCCCGATAAACAATATTTCATTAATATAAATTGTACGTAATAAATAAAAGAAATGTCAAAACAAATAAGTTAAACTGTATAAAAACTATGAAACGTTAATCATTACTGTGACAGAAACGAAATATCCCATTATTTATTAATTATTAATCCTTAAGACGTAAACCAAATAAAAATAGAGTTTTCTCAAAACGTATGAGAGTATGTTATATAAATTACACGATAACAAATGCGAGGAAAACGTATTAATTAATTAGTTGAGTTCAATTTGCAGCAATCCATTAATCTATTTTATTGACTTACATTAACCGGAATATTGACAGAACACCTCCAATAATTCACGTAAAATTAGACAGACCAAAGTTTCGGTTACGTACGAACCTCAAATGTCAGTAAAGGATATAGAGACCAGACAATGCAAGGCTTAGAAGCATCACCTCCAGCTACTACTGTTGCGAATTATTCCACTCAAACATCGCAACGTCTCTCTTTCTTCTCTTTCTTTACATTCAAACTTTCAATGTTGAAAAAAGAAAAATTGTAATAGGATTAAAGAGATCTATATGTCGGAACTCGAACGAATTCGGACCAAAGAATTAAATAATAATAGATGGAAAAGTCAATTTTCTGTATCCTTCGGGATGGTAAATCATTTAGATAGATTGCGTTGGTCTTTTAAATAATCCACGTGTTCGGAGCTTCGGGGATGTGTTTGTAATTTAGTATACAGTATCGCATTCATGTATAATGTAAGTTGCTAGAACCGCAGCTCTAACTTTTCTTGGACGAAAATTGTTATACCTATTGCCAACTAAATTAATAAACTATTTGAGTAATGGATCGTGTTTCTGTTTAAAAATTCTGAAGTCATTAAAATACGTAAAATTTTAATTACGAACTTTGTAGTCGAGTTGAGTGTACCGCAACGTACACACAGTACAGTCCATTATAAGGGTGTATGTATGTTGTGAGCCCTTTGAGAGAAAGGATTAAATGAGTAGAAAATCCTCAAACCCCCTTAAATACAACAGAAATATTTCAGAGTAAATCCCATTTATTTAGTGCAGTTTCGAGGATTACTAAGTTCGGTATAAAATTTAAATTCGTTTCAATTCTAATTAATAATAAACAAACTTTTCGTTGCAGGCAGATAAATTATTTTGCAGACAAAACAAAAATCTAATCGGATGACTTAAGACTGAAACGAGTGGTGTATTTGGGTCGCATGTAAAATTTACGGTTAGAACTTTTCCATAAAAAAAGGAAAATCCTTTACTTTGAAATGTACAGATTTTTATGGCGTTTTCTAACCTAAGTGTGCAATTCTCTACATCATTGTCATAAATTGTAGCCAACGATAAAATATGAAAAAATTTCCATTTTACCTACTTACTAACGCACTACTGTCCTTTATATATTTTGCTTTAAAATATATTTTACTATACGAAAAGAGGGTCAAATTTGAATACTTTGAGCTGTAAAAAAAGTATAGAAAGAATATAATGTACACATATTCAAATTAAAGAAAGAGAAAACCCTAACGGATAAAACTAAGAACAAACTAAATTGAAAGAAGCAACAAGAACTTCACGAACTAAAAACTAACTTTATGTCATATAGATGTACCTATTTGTTAATAAATAAAGGAGAAGAACTCTAGAAACTCTCAAAAATCCGAAATTGGTGTTTGTACAAAGTTTTGTTCATCCCACTGCATAATACATGTACTCCGATCTAGAAAGAAAAAGATCCGTCTTCATTAAATTTCATGTCAGTTTAATTTAATTTGACCTTTGATACTTGAATTTCACAATTAATTTTGAGTACTTTTACGGGTAAAAGTTCTCATTAAAACACAAAACTTTTATTAAAGGTGTTATAGGTAAAAAAGTCACATGATTGAGAACGCATCGACACCATTTTTAACCAGCTGAAAGGGGGTGCAAATGAAGAAAATACTTAAAATTCAAAATAATAAACGAAATTAATGAAACTAGCCTCTGTTCAAACTAAATTAAATTCTGTTTAAACCAAATAATTCTGGGTGAATTTAGTTATTAGTGAATTATGGTTTTTGAAAATTAAATATATTTATGGTATTGGACTATTAGTTCTTTTCAATTTTTACATCATAAATTTGTAGCGCACTTTCTGCACGCTCTTAGGCGTAAATTTTATTTTCGGGCCGCTGCACACTTTCTATACGCTTTTACACGCTTTGTCGAGTTCTGCGCAAAAAGCTTGTTTATAATAATATAAAATGCAGATATTGATTTTAGTAAAATTCTAATATCTAGTTCTGTTCTAAATTTCGCTTTGCAGTTATTTTTTTGTGGTCCTACTTGCTTCATATGAACTTATCACGGTCAAGATTTTTTTTTAATAAACATTTTTCGTTAACTGTGTAAATTAGTACAGAATACTAAATACTTCGATAAGTGCAAGTTAATTCTGGTAATTTGGTCGTGTCAGCTTCTGATTTTTAATTACTAACGAAAAGAGACTCTGACAGTCAGTATTTATGTATATAACACTAAAGTATAAAGATATTCTTGAAAATTAACAGAGTAAACAAATCTCAACCTAAAAAAAATGTTACATGGAAAAACTATGTTATCGCGCAATCAAAAACTGCAACTGTTAAGATTATCGATCTCTTACCAACAAAAAGATCTAAATTTCAAGAAAAATAAGCACTTACTCTAAAAAGTAAACAAAACGCAAGAACTGTAGCACCATATAATTAATTCCTTACTGTAATTCCTACAATTAATACTATAAAACGTCACAAGCGTAATTTCACCTACGATCCTAAAAGTAGCATTTGTGATACTGAACACCCAAATTAGTTTTCAAAAACTCCTAAATTCAAAAGCAGAAGTGGATAGTTAATATCAAAAGAAATGCACAATTAGTTAGAGGAGAGGAACCTCAATGTAATTTATTGGAACCTTTAATAATCAGTTAATTATTAAATGTCAAGCTAAGAAGCTACATAACTAGGGCTCAAAAACAGAAAAGGCGTAAGGCTATTAGAATACCTAGAAGAGCCCAACCTCTATGTAATGAATACCTTCTTCAACAAGAAAAGGACTCATGAAATAAAATGATTGTAAGTGTCGCCTAATGGCAATACAAAAAACCAAAAAACTTCATCTCCACCGACATATCGAAAATGAAGATCCTAAGATACTATATGGAACTGTAAAGAATGATGCATGATTAATTAAAAGTCCCGAATATGACAGGGACCAAATAACCAATACAATAAGAGAATAGTAAGAAGACAGTAAATAGTATAAGGAAATGCGTGTCTTACGACATCTCATATATACAGAACACGTACAAAAAGTATAAACTAAGAAATGTCAACAGTTAACTTTAACGACAGTGAATCTTTTATGTGCATTATCGTTATCAAAAGCGATAACTTTAAATGCTTAACACTCGTGTCAATAAGAAACCAAGTATTTCTGTACAGTAGCATACGCGCAACAAAAAAAAACTGAATGCGCATTTCGCTCTTATTATGAGCTCATCAGAGGTATATACTTAAATGCGGTATCTGTACAAGAAGACGGTTGATCTTTTAAACTCTCGTGGAGCAATTAACGTAAGTGAAATGCGTGTTTTACGACATCTCGTGTATAAAAAAACACGTACAAATAGTATAAAATAAGAATTGCCAACAGCTAATTGTAACTACAATAAATGTTTTATGTGCATTATCGTTATCAAAAGAGATAACTTTAAATAAGTAACAAGCCAAGTATTTCTGTACAGTAGCATACACGCAACGAAAGAACACTTGATGCGCATTTAAAGACCATCCGCCTTCTTGTACAGTTGTATACCGCACCTAAGTATACACCTCTGATGAGCTCATAATAAAAGCGAAATCCGCATCAGGTGTTTTTTCGTTGCGTGTATGCGACTGTACAAAAATACTTGGCACGTTATCGACACGAGTGTTAAGCATTTAAAGTTATCGCTTTTGATAACGATAATGCACATAAAGCATTTACTGTCGTTACAGTTAACTATTGGCATTTCTTAGTAAACAGTATTATAAAGGATAGTTGAAAAAGCTGTCGTAAGGATTAAAGTATCAAACGCCCACGTCCGACGTTCGAAAACAACAAGTTTATAAACATCCAGAAACTTCAAAATTGAAAAATACAAAATTATACTTCAATAATAAACGTATTATAAAAAAAATACAAAACATAGATCAAAGTCCCGGGATTTGATCAAAAAAGAAAAATTTAGTCAAAAGTAAGTCACATACAAAATGTAACTCTATGTTGTTGAAATGAGGTGCGATTTCTAATCCAATTTGTGACCGTTATAAATATTGTGAACGACTGTCCATTAACAAAGTTTTAATTCAGAGGGTTTGTAAACATTCATAATTTAACTAATAAATTTATAAAATTACTCCTTTTATGGATTTTCAAGGTAGAGATTAAAAAAGAAGTCAATGCATTTTTAGTACAGAATTGCCTGACGTTTCGCCCTTAACAAATGGGAGCTTCTTCAAAGGCTAAATCTGTCTTTTAGGCAATGTTGTCAATTTATAATATTCCTCATTTTAAGAATTTTCAAGGTAGAGGTTAAAAAAGAAGACACTGCCTTTTTAGTGCAGAATTGCCTGACGTTTCGTCTCTAACAAATGCAAGCTTCGTCAAAGACTAAAACTGTCTTTTAAGTAATGTTGTCAATTTATAACATTACTCCTTTTAAGAATTTTCAAGGTAGAGGTTAAAAAGAAGACACTGCCTTTTTAGTGCAGAATTGCCTGACGTTTCGTCTCTAACAAATGCAAGCTTCGTCAAAGACTAAAACTGTCTTTTAAGTAATGTTGTCAATTTATAACATTACTCCTTTTAAGAATTTTCAAGGTAGAGGTTAAAAAGAAGACACTGCCTTTTAGTGCAGAATTGCCTGACGTTTTGTCTCTAACAAATGCAAGCTTCGTCAAAGACTAAAACTGTCTTTTAAGTAATGTTGTCAATTTATAACATTACTCCTTTTAAGAATTTTTAAGGTAGAGATTAAAAAAGAAGTCAATGCCTTTTTAGTACAGAATTGCCTGACGTTTCTCCCTTAACAAATGGGGGCTTCTTCGAAGGCTAAAACTGTCTTTTAGGCAATGTTGTTAATTTATAACATTACTCCTTTTAAGAATTTTCAAGGTAGACGTTAAAAAAAAGACACTGCCTTTTACTGCAGAATTGCCTGAGGTTTCGCCTCTAACAAATGATGGCTTCTTCGAAGGATAGAACTGTATTATAGACAATGTTGTCAATTTATAATATTCCTGCTTTTAATAATCTTCAAGATGGAGGTTAATAAAGAAAACACTGCGTTTTTAGTGCAGAATTGCGTGACGTTTCGCCCCCTAAAAATGGTGACTTCTTCGAAGACTAAAGCTGTCTTTTAGGCAATATTGTCAATTTATAATATTCCTCATTTTAAAAAACTTGAAGGTGGAGATTAATAAAGAAAGCACTGCCTTTTTAGTGCAGAATTGCCTAACGTTTCGCCCCCGACAAATGGGCGCTTCTTCAAAAACTAAAAATGTCTTTTAGGCAATTTTGTCAATGCCTGTAGCTGTATTATGGCTTACTAACTTGAAGGAGTTAAGAAATATTTAGTATTATCTGTCCTGATTGTCTGTTTTTCTATTATTTTGTTTGCTATTTCTTTAACCCTTGAGCAGTCGCGTGGGTAGTAATAACACCATTGCGCATATGTTTATGAGGTTGTAAAAACAACTGTTGGCCACCTCCGAGTATTTCTAGCAACATTGTAGTTGCCACACATTTGGTCTAGAACGTCTACACCAATTTTTGTATGGTTATAAAATGTGACCATTTCCGGCTTCTTTTTTTCGCCTGTATCTTCGTCAATTTTATTCCTGTTGTGCATTGTCGATATTATAAATGTTGTTTTGTTTTTTCGTTGTGAATATGACACTAATGTTATCGATTTTTGAAACCGAAAGATTGAAGAGTTAATGTCTCTTTGTTTATTTGGAAGAAATTCTTTCGGAATTTGTGACTTATTTTTTTTCAAGGTACCGACGTACGTTAGTTTTTTCGATAGTAGTTCTTCAGCCAATGATATACTACTAAAGCAATTATAGGCAGTAATATTTCTTCCACTTCCGTAGATTGGCTGTGATAATCTTAAAACAATATCTTTACTAAATTACTACACGAAAATGGTCCATCTGGCTGTTTTCCACAATACACCTCCAAATTACATGTATAAAATGTTTTGCAATCAACCAGAGCAAAAACCTTTATCCCATACGGTTTGCTTGGAATGTATTGCTGAAATGAGCAGTTTCCTCGAAATGCCAATAACTGCTCATCAATTGTCATGAGTTCACTTGGAGAATAATATTTTTGAAAATTTTTCAAACAAAGTAACAATAAATTTCTTATAGGAGCTAGCTTATCAATTTTTTTCCGCTCATTTCTGTCATGGATGTTGTCGAATCGAAGGCATCGTAATAAAAAATGGAACCTTCGTAAACTCATTGCTAAATAGAAAGCTTCTAAGCCACATCCTTTAGAATTGTCCCAGAGTTGAATCAAATTAATCGATTACTTTTGCGTGATCCAATCAAATATAAGAGGCCTACAAAAGCTGCATCTCTTTCACGAGAGAAATTGCTGCGCACTTTTTTTATGTAAATATTAGTATTGTCAACCAGTAAGTTGATTATGTCTTCCAAAAATAAGTTTAGACAATCTATTGAACTTTGAACTTGTGTAGCATCATGTAAAGGGCCTGATCGTTGGGTAATAATGTTGCAAGAACGAGTTTTTGAAGACTTGACCACAGGATTTTTCATCTACTGTGTATTGGCTTTGGCATAATAGTATTGCCCATTATTCTTGCTTGCTGAAGTATTCTCTGTTTCCTCTTCGTCAGATTAAGATGTCTCGTTTTCTGGCGTAGAAGTGTCAACTTCGGCCACTTCACTCTCTTTCCGCTTAAATCATTGCCCGAATCATTTATTTCATCTTCACCTTCTTCATTGCATAGTTCCTCATACCATTTCAGCCAAACTGCAGGTTCTTTCGAAGTCTCCATTATAAAATTATTACTGGAAAGGGCAAATAAAGTGCTTACAATACAAAAAAATATTTATTCAAAGGTAGGTGGCAGAATTTTAAGTTTAATTTCAAACTAAAAAATGCCTTACAGTTCGCTTTTATAAACAAAAAAAAAGGGAAATAACAAAATATAAATCGATAGTAAAATATTTTAGAGCATTATTATACTTCAGCTGTATTACTCATTTGTGCGCTAAAGATTTCTAAATTTCTATACTCTATAATTTTGTGTTCACCAAAACATAAATTAATAGACGTTATTTAATTGAAATCACATATAAATACTAATAATGTACTAAAAGTACCGTAAATCAACATTTTCAATGAAAGCGTATATACTTACAGTAATAGTCGCGTGGATGACAATTGTCACACACTTAAATTTATTGCCTTATTATAACACCACTTACAATGTTGAAGGTTAAAATATGACTACTATGTTCTTAAAACCATAAACAAGGAATTCTAAATACTTGAACCCCCCTCTTTCCTTAGAAAAAATGTTACAGGCAATACAATACCGACGGATGACAATAGTCATCCACGCGACCGCTCAAGGGTTAACCATTTTTTGTCGTCATAGTAGCTTTAAAATAATTAAAAAATAAGAAAGCTCCGAACGCAGAAAGAGAGAAAAGGCATCCTGCTAAAAACCAAACCAGACTATTTAATTAATATCTACATATAGGAAAATTCCCGAAGACTGGAAAAAATTACCCATCTCTCAATTATCTCAGATCTATTTAAGATTTTCATAAGAACATTTAAAAACACATTTACTCGTATTTGTAGGCTACAAGAAGGTTTTTAATAGAGTGAAACTATCGTAAAAAAAAAACAAGCCAAAAAATGGATCCTAGATAGTTAACTTATACAGGGTGTCTCATATTTCAGTTTACAGACCATGACTCCTAAACCGGTATATTTACGAGAAAATGTTTCACACAAAACTTGCTTGGCCTCATAAACCCTACAAAATTAATGTACAATGTATCCAGGGATCGGGCCACAAAGAAGATGCATTTTGCGTAAAAAAGTCACTCTTAATAAAAAATCTTGCTTTTAATCAACCTCCAAAATCACTTTATTTGAATTTTGAATGTACAGGGTGTTTAAACCATTACAAGTATTTCGCAAAACTTATTCAAACCTTTATAATTCGATACAAAAAAAATCAGTATTCGGAAAATGATTGTACGTAATTTCCCCAACATGTAAACCGATAGTTCTAATTCTCAAAAACCATGTATATTCCAAAACGAATTAAATTGTGACTTTGGAAGTTGCATTAAAAGCGGATTTATTTTTTCATCTGCGGTCACACTGTATATAATTGTGGCAGGTCCAGAAATTAAATAAAAAAAATCAGTACGATAAAATTTACCGAGAGGTATAAGTTTAGCAGGTTTACAAAACTAGCATGAATACTCAGGAACCGCAAATTACCATATCATGTAAAGAACAAAGTTTTTGTTTAAAAATAAAAAAAATGTGACGAGAAGACTGTATCAAAAACAACAGCGGATGAAAATTTCGCAAAAATAAATGAAAATAAAAAAACATAACTTTCAGAGAGTTGACTGATCAAATTGGCATATCATTTCAAAGCATTATACAAATCCATTTCACAAGATCATATTAAGAAATTGGAGCAATCATAGAGCAAAATAGTTTTCGCAACAATGACTGATTTTTAAGAAAAATTACAAATTTCTATCGACTTCCGTTTTAGAAGAAGATCGATAATCGTAATAGGCGATAACAGTTTAAAAGGATTCTTCTCAGATTACCAGCCATCCTATACATAATGATTTGGAATTGAATATAAAATTCAATCTTGCTAAAAGTTTAAAGGAGATGCTTTTGCACCAAAACCAAAAAAAAATGACATTGCTTGCAATCAAAAAAAAAGGTCTTGGTTTTTGGTTTGATTGTGGAGAATCAATTAATAAATTTTACAACCACGATAACACAATGTATAGTAAATATATGTGTATGCTCAGGATCCCTTTTGTAAAATAAATCGTAAACTTCAAGAGGTTTGAAAAAACATCATTCCTAACCGCATGGACTTTCTCATTGACGAAAAGTTTCATTGGAAAAAAATTGGATGCGAGATATTTATCATACTTTTTTTTGATTGATCATGATCCTATATATCGTTATTCATTTATTTTTGTAGACAAAATCATTTGGGCAAAATACAGAAGTAAACAAAAAATTACGCAACATCGAAAATTATGAGAGGAAAACAAATCGCCCGAGTCAAAAAAAATAAGTGACTAACACTCGAACGAATGTTTGTCTAACAAAGTTTTCAAAAGAATCAAAATCGTCAGTAAGTGATATGACCTCAATATCATTCTCTATTTAAAAACACAAAATAACTGCAGTATCTTCCTTTTTTGTGTTGTTGTTTGTTTTTATGGTTAAAGAAAGACTCTTGTGAAAGAATTCAGAATCTGTTCTATCAATATGAGATCTGTTTTTTCTTTTTTCGTCGGTTTAATGTTCTCCATCGAACTTAATGCAAATGATTCCCATAGCTTTGGTGGAAGTACTCTATGAACAGAACGTAGTAACAAATTATTATCTTTGTCCATTTTTTGTTTCTATTTTTTCATTTTTGACTTCAAATTCTTCCCAAATATGAAACAAACATGTGAGTTCTACGTTACAAGAGCAGGTACTTGTGTTATAGAGTTCATTAAACAACTCGTGTGCGTAGAAATAAGCCTTTCGAAGACAGCTCAGTCTTAAAGTTTCTCACCTTGATAACCGATTGCATTTATTGAACTTCAGAGTGAAAGCTGATAACCCGCACGTCTTATATCCATTCTAACCGATTTCACTGAAGCTTTCTAAATACATTCTAAAATTTCCTTTCAAAACTTGTTAGGATCATTGCCCTATCTCACTTGTTCCCGCCAGAATACATTTATCCTCCACATTCATTAAATGGATCAAGTTAGAGAAAAGTGGCAAGAGCTCAATACTTTTTTTGAAACAGTGCTGTGATAAATAAAGGATTATGTTCGAAACATGACTATTTATGAACAATATTCCTCACTGTTTATTAAAATTGAGAAAACTAAGCATATTTTGAAACCACTATTGTGATGCGAATTATTCCTTGCATTAACCGTCACTAACACTGTGAGATTTTCTTTTTCATCACTGGTCCTCGCATTTTTCCTCAAATCAAAAACTCTTGTACTGTGACTTGTTATATCAACAAGATTATTAGATTTTAAATATTGGTCAACTTTTGTAACCTACTGGGAAAGTTGATGTTTGGTTACAGCAGTTGGCTTTTTTAAGAATGCCTTTTTAACTTACATGATAACAAGCATCCATTGTTTCAAAAGTTTCTTCGTTACTAGTATGTTACAAAAAAAAAGGTTTCTGTTAATTAGCTAATTAAGGAAGTTATTTTAATTAAAACATCGATATAAATTAAGACGACGCTTTCGTATACACCCGACTAGGATCATCCGCCATAGAACATCCTGGATTAAAGAGAGTTAAACTATACGAAAGGCGGTCGTACTGAACTGGATAATTATTTTTAATTATACGTAGGTTTGATAAGGGCACCACAGGTTCTATAATAAAGGGCAAAGTTATCGGGTTGAACCAGAGATCACCGACAATTATAAATTTAGTGCACAATAAGGCACGGCAAGCTGTAGAATTTGTCTCCGCTCGAACAAATAAAGTTCCAAAAACCAAATTCTCGTGCTGGGTAAATGATTGATCTTTGAACCCCCGACAACGTAGCTCATCTAGTTATTCGAAATTATTTCTTACTGCAAGGCACGGTAATTTTAAGCCCCAGAATACGTCTAAAACGAAAAGAAAAGGAGTATCGATGAGGATGCCGCTACAGGTGGGTTAAAAAGTAACTTACGGTAATAAAGCGAAAAAAATGGAAATCTTCTCCAAGATATATCAAACGTACTAAATATTGGTTTAACAAAGCATTACAACCTAAAATAAATAACCGATTACTGCAGATGTAAAAGAAGATGTCGGATTAAAAGTACCTGCACGTTCCAGATAACAGAGAGCAGAAATAATCAATCGAACACCACGAAAATTGCGGACAAAGAAAATGAAAACGTCCGGTTCCCCTACCAAATAAGAACATAGCGTCGAATAAAGCGGTAGAACAATGGAGATGGCATCTATCGGCGCTCGGAGAAAACAAAAAAAAGAACTTGTTGTGCAGTAATACAAATAAATCATGTAACAAGTATTAATGTTGCTAGGTCGAATTCTATAGTGTGAAGAAGATTTTCCAGTAGTTGAATATTACTGTTACTGGAGGAACTCCAAATGCTTTTGATGCTAGTGTTTTTGCAATAGAACCAAAAGCTGCACCACCTGTTGCTGGGAGTAATTCTTGTAGGTAGTCAAGTCTGTAAAAATACATGTTCAATATTTTTTGTACCAGTCATTGACACCTTTGTTGAGAAAGAAGCTATCAAAATCAGATTTATAGGAGATTATTCAGAAGGTAAGTTGATAACTTGCTCATGATCAGCATGAACCACCTTACAAAAATTATTGGTAAAGTAAGAGTTACGCATCTAAAAGTTGTTAACGTAATAAAAGTTACACCTCCAGAACTTCTAAAGAAACACCAATAGTCTCAAGATCGATTATCTGCATTTTTATATAAAATTAATGTTTTAAAAAATGTTCTCGAGCAAATATGAGGATTAAATATGTTAGAGACTTCCAGATTTATTGTTAAAAAATACCTACATATACAATCAATGATAGAAATTGTCAAAATACTCATCAACTTTCAAATCACTCCCCAAATTATAGGAGGTACGTGTTTTATGTATTTACGTACTTTCATTAACATAATTCGTTTAAGCTGTTAAATAATTCAAGATTTTACACCTCAAGCGTGTATAAAGTGTCTATCAATCTAAAGTTGCGTTCGATTTTATAGTTCGAATGCGGTCAAGAGAATTATACAGTTTAAAGGTAAAGGTCGACATGAAATGTTCTCATTATCCTCTATACGGATACCAAATTTAATCAGAAACTCGAAAATCAATTATTTGAGGGTATTAAGCACGCAAACACTTAAAGTCTGATGGGTTTGACCACTTAATTTCGTTTTATAAAAAAGTTCCGACTCGTATTCAGAACATGTTCCCGAATTACGTCCTGCCAATTGCCGGTACGGTTTAACCAACTCACTTTAATCCTCAATTTCTACTTTATACCACTCGACTTATTTGTCTTAAAACAAAAAAAAATCTTAATCTATTTTAACGATCCACTTTAAACTTGTTAAGACACCTCTGGAAAGCAACGACAGGCAAAACAAAAAGAAAATAAAGTATACTTCAACCACTTTGATTTTCTCCCAACTTGAACTAATTACAACACGCAACAGTAACGTAAAGTTGCGTTACTTTTATCTTTTGTAATTTTTCACAAGTCTAATTATAAGTAATGGTGTTACGTTCAAATTTCATTTCCTCTTTTTGACACCGTGTTATCTTTAATGTAATAAAGTTAACGCGATTTTTTCTCTCCAACAAAAATGAAAAGTCTTTCCTGGATATTGCTGTCGGCGACAAAAAGACACTTTGAAGTGAGACTATGACATTTATTACCAGGGGCCAGCAAATCCCGTTATGCGAAAGGACATAAGCCTTCTTGTCTTCAAATCCTGCGAGACTTGTCAGCAACTGACATCCTCGCAAAATCCTTTTTGCATATTAAAACGCGTGTCTCCATTTTTACATTTTTTTTCTTTTTGTTGTTTTATCATTCAACAACAAAATGTTGTTACTTGAACTTGAAGTATGGGATTTTTCTGTATTAACTTCCAGTATAAAACTTTGCACGCTAAGGGAATTAAAGAGCGGGAAAGTAATTTGTCGCTCCCGTTTGCTGTAAATAAAAACATATAATTTTCAATTCTAAAACTGGAAAGAAAAAGTAATAAATAAAGAGAACATCGGTGCCTTCGGATAGAAAAAATGTCAGTGTTGCGAAAGAAACGCCACTGAACTGTAATAGCGTTTAGCTTTTGATAAAAACCTTTGTTGTCGTAAGTTTTAAATTTTCTTTTCTCAAATTCAAGACTTACGACGAGTTTAGTAAAATACAAAATTTTACGACAAAATGTAGAAGTAAACATAAAAATTACGTAACATCGAAAATTATGAGAGGAAAACGAATCGCGCGAGTCAGCAATAAAAAATAAGTGTCGTGTTTGAGGACCAACACTCGAACGAATTTCTTGTCAAACACTTTGGTTTGCATATAAATGAATAAAAATTATACTAAACCGTATCATTTCATTTATTTGACACGATTACGATATATCAAACTTACCTCGTCTGAAATAACTTCATATTTTTTTAAAAATGTTTATTTTAAATTTTAAGATTGTCTCTTAGGTTTTTCGCTTTGTATTCACATTTCAAGTTCTAATAATCTTTATTTATTAAGCTTTTTTGAAAAGTTCTCTAATAATGTTTGTCGTAGTTATACAGTCAAAAGATTAAAACAGCGGCATATTTTTCAAAAATATTTTTGTATCCATTTTATTTAAAAATTATAGTTGATTCTAATTTAATTTACAAATTTTTATTTAAAAATTTCTGAAATATGCACCCTTTCTTAAATAAAGTCTTTAACTATGGTGAATTCTATTATCTACAACTTCTGCTTGAACAATTTTTTTTAAGCAACTCCTTTTTCGTCCTGTTTGCAAATCTCAAACAAAAGTGGACAGTTAACCAGGAAAATTAAAAAAAATATTTTTTCTATTTTGGGTTGATTACAGAGCTATACAAGCACCCAAATGAGTTCTTTATAAATATAGAACAATTTTTATTCCAAACGGTAGTAACACTGATTTGATATTAAATGTCAAACGTAATTAATGTTCAGTAGATTTATTTATCTACTTATTTTATTTCCACCCATTATTTTTTAAATTAAACGTATGATAAATGTACTAATTAAACTTAAACTAGTATTTACACCAAAATTTAATGAAAATATTGTCACCCTAGCGCATACTTCAAAATTCCCTAAATTAAAAAAGTCAAGAAATTTTATTATAAAATCAATCTGAAAAGCCCAAAATAGAAAAAAATAGTATAAACAATATAAATTAATTTTAAGATAAAAAGTTCATGTAAACATGGGTCCGCAAAGGCTTGGTTTCCGAGATACAGAGCGTCCAAAAAAACTGTTTTATTTGATTTTTTGCTTATATTTTTGTTAAGTAACTTGACAATTGGACCAAATTTGGGATACTGGGTATATTGATGATGAGAAACTGAAGTATTAACTTAGATTTTTCTTTAATGTTAGAGAGCGCCATATACAGTGTTGTCCTAAATTTAATTAACCATAACTTTGTGTCGCATTGTATGCCAATTTTGACTAGGCAGACCTATCCTCCATTCAATTTTACATACAAATAGTTATTTATGTAACAAGGACAATAAAGTGCACTTTTATGTACAAGGCTGAATTTGCTGGCCGAGGCGTCAGCCGAGGCAAACAAACGGACAGGTTATTAAACAGCACTTTTTTTCCGAGGTACATATTAATTTTCCGTTGACCTTAAATTAATTAATTTTCTATTTATTACCGTTTACTGAAAACAAAATGTTTAGTAATTTTGAACAAAAATTTTACGTTTGTTCTGATTTTACTGTACCTAATGTTCACTTCATCGTTCAGTATTGTAACATTTGTGTAAAAATTTATTAAAGGAAATAAAGGCTTTCCGCGTTCGAATATTGTACCGATTAAGTAGGGGCCGACTCATTTTGTTGTTGTTGTTTGTTTACTACAACATAACCTTATCTAATGGTATAATTTTCGAAAATGCGTAATTTGTTGTTAACAAGAAAATTATTTATTTTGAAAAGGAATAATAAATCAACTAGTTTTTTCACAAAACAAAATGTAAAGAATAATTTTTTTATAATAATTGTAAAATGAGAGCAATTACTAATGTCTATACCAGATATCGAACTAGCAGAAAGAAAAATATTTTCAGTACTCTGAGAATTTTCGATCAAAAAATTTGGATCGTTAACTGTAGCGAACGACCGTTCAGGTGAACAGATGGTACTCATTGAACTGTGTGAATACGCCACTAGCACCAGTTAATATTTTTCTCGATATATTTATCTTAGACGCAATGGAATCTTCCACGTACCCTTGTGCTACTGTGGAACTCTTCCATCCTCCATGTCCTTTTAATGTTAAGATATCAACACCAGATTCTGCTAACAGTGATGCAACTGTCTAGCAATGGACCTGTATAGCCTGGTGGATCTGGCAAGTTTAAATAGCAAATTAATGCATTTCTTTAATTGTTTATGATCAAAGATGTAATGAAGTTTCTACTATTAAACACATTAAAGTCGATTCTTACTAATTGGACATATAATAGTTATAAGACTGAGTTTGTACCGTGATCAGACTTATAATCATTTTATATTCAATAAAAATATTGCCTGACCGTAAGAAAGTATGCAAACGTAGTTTTTTGATTCACTCCGAAAATGTTTAAAAAATGTAATAATCTTCTTTCAGCTTATTGAAAACTGTGAAATCACCTTGTTTTTGTGTACGAATAAATCTTGAACCCAGTAATGTTGATGGCTTATATGATTCTATTTTGTTTTTTCCTGCGACAGAATCAATATTCAAATGATTTTTCAGAAGTAATTACTGTTCTTGTGTTTTACGTTAGCATTATTACTTATTCACATCAATCAAATACAGTAATAGAAAGGTACCCATAATTAACTCACTTCTACTGTAAGTTTTTGTATTTTATGATCGTGAAAATTTTGTATCGGAACTCCGCTTCTGTATCAAAATGTTACCTAATAAAATTGTCTAAAGCAATCTCAAGTCGTATGAATTCTGTCTTACCTTATAAATGAATAACTTTAAAGAAGTTAAAGTGTTACATATTGAAAACAATGTATCAGTATTGTGAGATTACAACCAGGCTCTTCTATATGCTTCGCACATTGTAGAAACTATAAACAATTTATTAATATCATTTCAAAGCACTTAAAATCATTTACTTGTAATTTGAACAACAAATTGTTTTTGTTCAAAGTTGTGTGGGATTGAGAAAGTGAGGTTATAAATGGAAGTAAACAAACAATAATCTGCAGTATCTAAAATGTTTCAGTATGTACCTAAAGTACTGTAATATCCTATGTAGTCACTAAATTCATCCTTTCTTAAAATGGGTTTTCATACTGGTTACTTCGACTTTATTTAATTTGACATAAAATAATAATTGACATTGACAGATGTTTGCGGACGAAAAGTGTTTGCGGACGAAAAGTATTATATTTAAAAAGTGTTACTTTATGGTTATTCAGGGAGTACGTAAAACTCAATTTTATAATGAGGTAGACGGAATAGTATATTATACACCAAGGTTGTGAAGTCAGTCATTATTGCCTTAGCACCAGTTTGGTGCGTAGGCAATAATGGACTTCCAACCATGGTGTATATACTATTTTTCCACTACTAGCCAAATTTAAGCCAAAAATAAAAATAAACATTTTTCTTGTAAAAATCAAGTAGCACAGGAATGCAAATAAATCAAAGTCGCTCTTCTCGGTCAACTACTGTTTTCGTTTATAAAACACCAAAAACGAATTTACTACTAAGATTACCATGTCATATCATGTCCCGCAATTTCAACCAGTTCTGTACTATGTCTGACATCAAGAGTTATTCACTTGGATCGCTTGTTGATCTAATAGTTATTGAGGACTGATTGTTATAAGTTTCATTGTATGTTGTAGTATTAGTATTCAATTGTACTTTTGTTGTTGTGAAATTGTTCTGTAAATGGATTTAATCTGTTGAACAATAAATCTATTATTATTATTATTATTATTATTATTATTAAAAAAGCATTAAAAGCTACATACGTTGATAAACCAATTGCAACTGATTCACTAAACACTTGTGTGGTATATTTCACCTTCATTTTCTGAAAATTATTCGGAGTAATATGTAAATTAGTTGATTTAGGAGCCAATCGCAGCGGTTTAGATTTGTCTGACATGTAGAAATTTTAATGTCTTTCCAAGATGCTTTATTGTTATTAAAGATTATATCGTATTTAATCAAGTTATTTTGCACCGACTTCAATAAATAGGGGACATCGAAGAAATAATAGATTTTCTTATCGTTTACGAGAAGGTATGGTTTTTCCGGTGATACATCTATTCTTTTAATTAGGTTTCGAAAATTTTACTACTGCCCTACCATTGGCACCGCATTGTAGTTGTAGCTTTTCTATGCAGTTTAATACTATCGACTTCAGTTTGTCACCTTTGCATATCGTATTTGTAAAGATGTAGCACAAGGGTTGTTTAACTCTGTATATCTCCTACTTCTTAGTGGTTTCTTTTTAAGTCCACTTGGGCTGTCACAATTTCTGCACCGCTTTGTAGTTGTAGCTTTTCTATGCAGTCTAATACTATCTACTTTAATTTGTCACCTTTACATATCGTATTTGTAAAGATGTAGCACAAGGGTTGTTTAAATTTTTTATATATAACTCTAACCATGATCATGTAGCAGTTTCGAGCTGGCAAAAAATTGAAAACCTACTTTAAAATTAACATTTTGGGGCTCATAAAATATAATTTTAGTGAAAATTGTTTGTATTCCTCTGTATATCTGCTTCTTAATGGTTTACGTCCACTTGGGCTCTCACAATGTGTGCTTTGCTTTCGGGAAGTAATAGTTGAGAGATGTTAACGGGCATTTATTGCTTCCCCAATATACCTTGCATCATTTTATAGGTTTCAGAAATTGATACTTGTAATTCATTTAGGAATGGCAAGTGTTCGCCACATACTCGTTAAGCTTTTAGAGTCGACATTTTTATGCAACAGATCGGACCTTCCAGATTCTGTTAACCATTCAAAACACCTACAACAAAATGTTTGTAATTTACTTAAAATTCTGTATGTAACTTAACTCGCCTGGTTAAATCTCCTTTGAGAAACCTGAAAGAACTGATTCTACCATCATATTTAATAAATAAATAAATTCAGGTTATGTATTTGCGGTTATGGGATGAGGGCGCGAATTTTAAACTAATGGTATTTTTTATTCAAATAATTTTATCGTGTTAGGTAATTTTAAGCAGCAAATACGTTAAAGATAATCACCTGGATATACAAAATTATGTTTCATTCGTTTTTGTTAAACAACTATTCTTAGATTCTCAAAAAATTTGAATTTGTCCATTATTAACCTAGGTCAACAATAGAAAAAATTATTAACCACTAATAGAGAAATTCAACTTCTCAGTTGGCTAGGAGACGCAATAATTGTCCACTTCACAGCTAGTAGTGGAAAAAATGTATTTATCGCTAAAAGCAGCCGTTTTGGATAAAAACGGATTTGAAGTTTTACAAAAATTGCAAAATAAATACTTCTTTAGCGTCATGTGCTATGTTACACTATGACATTACATATCACTGTCATCAAATTAGTAAAAATAATAATTCGCAAAATGTGCTGCATACAAGAGAATAACAAGTAAATTCATAGCAAGCCTTTAAAAACAATTGTAAGGTTTCCATGGCAGCAGAATTAGTCATGACAGTTGATTTAGAAGAAAACAGGCAACCACAAGCCTGGCCTTCCAGATCACCACATTTGAATCCTTTAGATTATTTTCTGTGGGGTCACTTGAAGTCGCTAGTTTACTAAACTCCATTCCAAAATGAACAAGATATAAGAAATAGGATATTTTAATCGTGTGCCATTATTAATCAGACGCCAGGTATGTTGATGTTGGAAATATTTCGTCAATCAATGATAAGGCGAATGGTGGTCATTTTCAGCAATTATTGTAAATGTTATTAACTAGTTTAATCTTAGTCTTGTAAATGATCTTAAGTTTGCTACCTGATAATACAATCAATAAGAAATACATGTTTTCGCTTATTTTTCAAAAATCGGAAATGATCCAACTTCAAAATTTTCAAAGTAGGTTTAACTTCAAACTTGTTTTTATCCAAAACGGCTGCTTTTAGCGACAAATACTAAGAGTACCTTTTGTATCTAAAATTGAATGCAGAATAGGTCTGCTTAGTCAAAAATGCCATACAATGCGACACAAAAAGTGATGGTTAATTAAATTCAGGAACAACATTGAATGTGGCCCCCTCTAACATTAAACAAAAACTAAGTTTATATTTGAGTTTCTCGTCCTCAATATACCCAGTATCCCAAACTTCGTCCAATTGCCATATTATTTAACAACAATATAAGCAAAACAAAAAATAAAATAGGTTTTTTTGACGCCCTGTTTCTCATAAACAAAGTCGTTTCGAACCTTTTTAATGATGAACTTTTTATCTTAATATTAGTCAAAAATTCACCCTTTAAAGTTTGAACAAGAACTTTTAACAACCTGTATATTTACTTAATTAAACACAAACTTATTTAATAATTTTTTTTCATCCGATATATAGAGGGCGGCCAAAATTCCAAATTTTCATAGAGAATCTTATTAACTATAATAGTATGTATAAAAAAGTGAACCTCCTTGATCTCTTTTTTTTGAGAACAACCTAATAAAGAAATAAAAAATGTTTTTAAAAACATTTCGAGTTATTGCATAAAGTTGTGTTATTTTTCTTTCTGGTTTAAATATATCGGTCATAGTCAGTCAAATAATTTATTGCAGCTACTTTTTAGAAAACTATTTATTTGGAAGTTTCTGGCAGACTTTTGTTGTGTAAAAACTCTTGTATAGAGAAGAGATCTGTCATTACCCAATATTATAATAAGAAAAAGTATAGTTGATTTGTAACACAGCAAAAAATCATATAAAAATAACAAAAAGCTCAAAATGTTAGAAACCAAAATATTTTTTTAGCAATTAATACAAAATCATCAAAAACTTTTATAAATTAGCAGCAAAAAATTAAAGAATCGGTTAGATACTTAAAACGGGTTCTACAGCTGTGCTACTGAAGATGTTTGCCGCAGCAGCAAACAAAATGTTTAGAAGATGCGAAAGAAGTTTAAACAGGCTACGGATCAATGTCCCGTAAAATGCGAAACAATAATTATTGTAATAGACCAGTGTCGATCTTAACGTTAGTTTACATCAATTCTAATATGCGTCAAAAAAGTTTCAATGACCGTTCAGATGGTTGGTGATTTTTTTCAGAATTATTGGAATTATAAAGGGTGTTTCAACAAGGACGGGTCGATGTTAAAATTGAATAAAACAAGATGTCTGTGAGATATTAACGAAATTTATTTTTAATTTGAAAGGCCCATTTATGCCATTATGGATGGAATATGACATGTGTTCAAATGTCCGCCGCGGCTTCGTATGGTGGCACGAATCCGAGAGGTCCAATTTTTAATGACTCTGCTGCATAGATCCGGCTGAATCTGAGCGATGGCCTGCGTTATGTTGGCTTTCAGGGCAACGGTCGAATGTGGTTTATTGGCATAGACCTGCGACTTCAGAAAACCACACAAGAAAAAGTCTAGCGGAGTCAAATCACACGATCTTGGTGGCCAATTCACGTCACCTCTGCGAGAGATAACTCTACCCTCAAACCGTTCATGCAGAATGTTGATTGTGTCGTTCGCTGTCATTAACTTAGAGCTCTTGGGTCAGTTGGATCTTGTACGGATGCAGACCCAAGTCCTGACGCAAAAATCTGCAAGTTGAAGTCTGCGAAAGGCCGAGTTCTTGTGCACGGCGAGAAATCGACTGCCTCGGAGTCTCCTGAACACTCTCACGTACAGCGGCGATGTTCTCGGCCGATCTAGCGTTCCTTTGACGTAAAGGTGTTGGTTGGTTGTTTACCGAACCGGTTGTCTCAAATTTAGTCACCAATCGTTGGAAAGTAGACTTTGAAGGGCCACCGCGTCTGCCGTAAAATGGGCGCAATGCGCGCAACGTTTGCACTAACGAACACTCATTTTGATAATAAAGTATCATTTGCACATGCTGCTCAACTTGCCATGGTGATTTGGCATCAGTGACTGAATAAGAAAAAACAGATTTGACAGATGCCGCCAAAACAAAATGGCCGCCACAGATTATTAACATCGACCCGCTCTATTTGAAAGACCCTTTAGATTTTGTGATTTTTTTAACGATGCATACCAATCCGTTCAATTCACCAACCCGACGTAAAATCGCCAATTCTAATCGTTTCTTCGAAGGAGTCTGGGACCTAAACCATACAAGTAAGCCCCTATAGAGAATTTGGGTTGGACAAAAAATAATTTACCATTTTAGAGTATGTCTTATCACTTTCGCTATGTAATCCGCGAAAGGAGAAAATGCATTTTTTTCGAATTTAACAATCATTTTTAACTGTTTAAAAATTTCCTGAGTCCATTTTTTACGCACAAATGTTCTTTGTCATTTAAACCATCTATAAATAAGTACCACTGAAATTTTCTAGATGTTAGAAATAATGTAAGCTAGTACATTGTGACGTTAAGATCGACACGGCGATACACTACTTATTTATTTAAGCGTTGGTTACAATCAATAAAATAATAATGTTTATTAACATGAACTCATTCAAAAGAATTGCATCATTGCGGTTGTAGTTAGATCTTTTAGAGGTACTCATATTCACATCAAAAAAAAAAAAAAGAAGAAAAGACAAAACAAAAGAATGCAAAATTGTCATTCTATAAAAACAAAGGGTTATCAGAATTATTTTCCGTGAAAGAAGACAAATAACAAACAAAGAATAAACGCGCATTAGTTCGATGAACGTCAAATTTGTGTTGAAACGAAATTCAAATGTCAAAAGTAACGCACAATTACTATGTGTTAAAATAAAAGCAAGTGAACAATAAATGAGACAAAACGTTTTAAAAAGATAGTGCAAGTAAGATATTATAGGCGGTGTGAAAGGTAAGGGGTGGTGAACGTGAAGAGACGGGTGGATTGTTCAACGTTAAGACATCGAACCGATAAATGCAGATTCAGTTTTAAACAATCATGCATTAAACATGCAAGTTTTCATTCCTTAAACAAAAGTTAAAATCGATCAATTAATACTACAATCACAACAAAATGATTAACTATAAATGCAGGTAATAAATAGAAAAAAAACAACTAATTGCTACCGTTAACATAAAAATTATATATTTAAATTGACTGTATAGTGTTGCGTTTTAATAATAAAATATAATTCATCAAGTTGGCCATTACAAGTAAACTATGTGATCTAACAGTGTTGATCAATTCAGTTGCATAAGAAAACACATGAAACTCGTAGATGTCGGTTAACGTTTGAATTGTTTATTGTCAAAGATAGACAAAACGGCAATCCATAGCCATCTTCCTGGACCAGTATCTAAATAATTCAAACACATGTTAGCAAGATCGGTGGTCTGTTTTCTGCACTATTAATTTATTGTTTCTGCAGCCTCTGTAAGGGAAGGGTACCTGAAGTACAATAAATAACGTCACAGTGCCTTGACAATGAACAAAAAATGAAAATTTTAAACGGGTTGAGGAATTATTGTTAGAGACTGAAACTTTCTCTGAATTTTCTTCATCGCCGATTGAAAATCGTATGGTCTTTCCATTCATGTAACTAACTGTCACATAGTTTATTTGTAATGACAAACTTGATGACTAAGAACATTATTTTGTTAGAGCAGTGTATTATCCAAACTCTATACCTACACTACAAAGTCAACTAAAACAAACTATGATACAAGTAATGACCTAAGCTTCCAAACAAATAATATCAGACCCCGTATTCCCTATTAAAATATTTAAAGAGGTTCCTATTAAAGTAAACATTTATAAAAAGTAACCCCTTTGCCCTAAAAGGTAACATCGTCAACTTTTATAAGAAAAAAAGCAATTAAAAGACAGTTTCTGTTTTCTATTTAAGGTTTCTAATACTCTCCCACTGTATAAATATTACTCAAAAGTTCTGTAGACCTCAAATATAAATATAAAAATCGAATTTAAGGAAGGGTGAATATTTATAGAGCAGTTAGTTTAAAAAAAAAATTAATTTAATTTCATTATTACAAGCGTACCATAAACTAATACCAGCATTTCCCGCAGAACTCCACATCATTCTGATACTAACAAACGTGTAAAACAGTCTCAAAAATATTATGCTAAAAAAATTAATAAATGTGTAATAACTATAAAAAATCGATACTTATACGTAATTGTTTAAGTAACGGAAAACCTTTAAGACTAGTCCCAGTACCTGGTTGTTATAGACCGCCGCGCGCTTGCTTTCCTTTCATAATGTTCTTGTATAATGAATGTTCTTAAAACAATTAGAGTCAGGTGATTGTCATATTACTCAAAAAATAGTTTAAACAAAAGTCATGTATAACAAAATTAAAAAAACAACCTTTATTAGAAGAAAAAATGTGTAAAAAGAATATTTTTGTAAGTGAAATGTGTGTCTTACGACATCTCGTGTAATAGGGACACGTATAAATAGTACAAACTAAGTAATGCCAACAGATAACTGTAACGACGTTTTAATGTTTAAATCGTTATCTAGGCGATAACTTAGAATGCATAACACATTCGTGTCGATAAAACCAAGTATTTTTTGTACAGTAGCATACACGTACGAAAGAACACCTGATGCGTAATATTTTTGTAATTAATTCGAAAAACCATGTAGGTTAACATCACTTTTGACTCGACAAATTATGCCCAAAATCTAATCAGATCTGCGCTTTTATATACAGGGTGCGACAGATAAACCGTCAATTAGAAATATTTCAGGAACCAATGGCACCAAAAATTAGAAAATTTGGTACTGTGCTTACAAGATTAAAGGACACTCGGTTAAAATGGGAAACCCTGTATGTTATTTAATTTATAGATTCCGTATAAAATTATGAATGCTTTTGGTGAATAACATTATACACTTAAATCCAACAGTTCTTCAGATATTTGAACTTTTATGTCAAAATTTAAGTTTTCTGACCAGAAAACAATGGTACTTTTTCTATACAACACATAATTATTTGCTTTGATTTTTTTTCTCGTAGAAAAGATGTACAAACTCAACATGAAAAAAAGGCTGAAACTTGCGTTTTTCAGATAGAAACTATCTATTTTTATTACTTGAACTAATTTATCATTAAGAAATAACAAAATTTGTGTGAGGTTGTTTAATCAAAAAATCGTTATTTTTTCGACATATTATCAATTTTCTACTTTTCCATTGAAATAGTGGATGTTTCATCTCACATTAGTTGGTCAGGATGACGTTTATGTGTTCAATGCTTTACTATTACAATGAGAACATTGTATATCAACAAAAAATAGCTTACTAAAAAAAATTAACTGTGAGAAAAATGTATTAAGTTGATTTATTGCAGACTTTCATGAGATAGCCACAGGGAATCCTTCTACGAGAAAAAAATCAAAGCAAATAATTATATGTTGTATATGAGAAAAAAAGTACCATTATTTTCTGGTCCGAAAACAAAAATTTTGACATAAAAGTTCAAATATTTGAAGAACTGTTAGATTTAAGTGTATTATAATTTTATTCACAAAAAGTATTCATAATTTTATACAGAATCTGAAAAGGGTTTTCCATTTGAAATAAGGAAGTTGGCATATACTTCCGGTATAACTAACCGGAAGTGCCGCCATCTTGAAAATATGTTAACCGGGTGTTCCCTAATCTTGTAACCACAGTACCAAATTTTTGCAAATTGTTGATGTCACTGGTTCTAGAGATATTTCTAATTGACGGTTTAACCGACGCACCCTGTATAATACGTATGTACCAAGTTTCATAAAAATGGGAAAGTAATTTTCTTGATATCTTGTTTGTAAACGTACAGGCGACCGGAAATTATTCATCGGAAAAAGTGAAAGGTTTGGAAATCGTCGCATAACTCCCCATCTTATTTATAAAATGTGAAGTAAAAAACACACAAAATACCATATGCTTCTGCACAATTACTAAGTTTGCTTGAGAATTCCCAGCACATTCATCAGAAACATTAAGTGTTTAGCTACACTAATACGATTATCTAAATTGATATAAGCCTTGTCTAAAATCAATCGTCTCTACCAAAACATGTGCTCCTATTCCCAGTTCTCGTCTATTTATTAAAAGATCGAATTAAATACATTGAATACTTTGTACCGTGTAGAAATAGTATAACAATTCGCCACCTATCGTACAGGGGTTCATCTGGACGAAGGCTTGGAAATTTAAACAAGCAAATGAAAAGCTTAAGGTAGAACACTAAAGTAATCAGTGTCATGCCTGAGTCAACACAGAAAAAAAGACTGACTATAGAAGTGTTCCAAAGTAGTAAGCATGTTGGCTGCGTGAAAAAAAAATATTATCGACAATTTACGCTTAAAATATACTCTCAACAAACTTAGTAGGTAAAACTTGGTTAACTTGACACAAGAAAAGCCATTTTGAAAAAATACAAACAATTATTTAAATTTTTGTAGCATAAATTGTATCTAAGTATGGTGCATTGCGATTTGCATTTTCTTCAAAATTGTTCGTTTTTCGTAAGACTACTAAACGAATCAACAGGTGAAAATGCAAATTCAAGTTCTTGCGAATGCACAAAAGTTATAAGCACTAGTCGAAAACAAAATTAAATAACAAAAAATCCCATATATTTATTACATTTGTTACGAAATAAACCAAAGATATTTACAAAAACTGTTTGCATGATTGCAAGAAAATTAAATTACTGCTGTGAAGTTAACAAGAGCAAAACAACAGTGCAGATTTTCGTGGCGTAATTGCATAGGAATTGAACAATTAATTAAGCGAAATAGTTGGACGAAACGCGTTTGGAATGATGTTGCAGCTCTAATCTCACTCAATTACCATTCTAATCAAATTCCAATGTATCCATCTTAATTTTCGAATGACCTCAATCGTCGACGAAAATACACTGTTCGGAGGAAAAATCCGTTCTTGTCTTAAAAGCTCGTGATGTTTACTTAAGATATTAGTTTTCTTTGTTGTTCGAAAAGACTAAGACCACTTGTTGAACAACCTTCTTTCTCTCATACGTGCGCAAAAAAATAACCTGGTTTTGTAAAGAATTCACATCTGACGCACATATTTATGCAAACTATAGAAATTCGATAATGAAATTGACATATGTCATGTCAATTTTGTTCTAATCAAAAGGTAAAATCTTTTCAATTCGGCTTTGACGTGTTCGTTAAGTAGACGTAGTACGAAATAGTTTGAAAAGTAAAGTAAATAATGAAAATAATTTCAGCACATTATGACAGCTAGCTACATGATTTTATAACTAATATTACTTCTTGAATGCAAGTTTTTCTTCACTTAATATCTTTTCAGACAGAATTACGTGTAAAATTCTACGGAAGTTTAAAAATAACATACCTCGTTACTTTTAGCAAATTTAATTTATACAAAAATCTCTTCAGCTTGTTAGAAGTAAGCAAACAACTAAAATGAATATTCTCAGAAAATCTTTTTCAAAGAGAATATTTCTTCGAAAAATATCCTAGAGTAGCTCATCTACTTACTTTCGTTTTCTTAAAACATAGGTTGTTAAATATGATGTCAATAATATTTTTATTCTTACAGCTCGGTAATTATGCATATATTGTTCTGTTCTGATCCTATTTAACAATTAAAATTGTTGTTACATTTCACAATGAGGTACAAATTTGCATTTGACATTGGGGGGCGTACCGAAAAACGAGGTATTACTCGTATAAATTAAGAAAAAATTTAATCTCACTTTAAGAAATTAAATAATTACTTTAGCCTACGTCAATTATACTTCAGACGAAGAATGGTCGTAGATCACGAAACAAACTGAGAAGTAAATGTTTAAAATTATCGTGATAATGCATGTTACTGTCTCTGCTGTAGCCCCTAATGGGGCGTTACAGCATAGTTGATAGTTGAAAAGATTTTTTTAGGCGCTCATCTTAAAAGAGACAATTTACGTAGTCATTTGCGGCCGTAAAGTAGCACATTTTGTACTCATCTGCCAAAAAAGTAAAACGGCCGCTTCGTTGAATCACGATACCCATGCCTCATTGCAATAAAGTATAATTATTGATGTCACAAGGTTTTTTATTTCTGTAAACAATAATATCCTTAAGATTTGCGTAGTTTGTATTCGTTGTCTTAGATGAATAACTGCAAAAGTGCATATTATTCCTATTCTATATCTAATGTATCAACAAAAAATAGAATATAATTTGAAAAAAAAAACTGAATAAAAATTCTTGACAATGTCAAATTGTTTCATTCTTTTAACATTCATACGTTATTTTTAGAGTGAGCGCCTAAAAAACGTTGTGTGTACCGCGGCTGCAAGCCTTTTCTGATATAATGGCCTCGGCTGACGCATCGGCCATCAACAATCAGAAGCGGCCGAAAAAATCTTACTATACAGCCTTGGTACACAAATAACTATTTCTACTCCCATTCTAGAATAGTAATATTCTAGATCAATTTTCAATTACAGAATACTTAAGATTCTAAAACACCGTGCGGAAATATTCTCGTACTTACAGAATGAGCACAAGTACGGCCATCTCGTGGTTGTTAAAATAATGTTGCATTTGGTGACAATTATTACAAAATCAACATTCTATTAACCCAAATTGTTCAATTATGTACACTAAAACCTTCTTAAGTCGGACTTCAAAGAAGACGTCAAACAATTCGAGCTAGAATAGAGTTTTTGACTTGGGCGTATTTTGTAAAAAAATATTCGACTTGTAGAGGTTTAGATTCTTTCTAAATAATTTTGAATTAAAATGTTACAGAGATAATAAACATATTTATTTGTAAGTTAAACATTAAAATTTTCCGCGCTGCGCGAAATTACCCCCATAATATTTTCCACTAATTTTTCTTGTAGAGATGCCTAAAGTGTACAAGCGAAAAACTAATAAGCGGAGGTGGACTGTGGATCAACTAGAAGCGGCAATTGCTGAAATTGGACGAGGACATCCCATCAGAAGCACAGCAAGAGTTTATGATATTCCTGAATCCACTTTGAGGATAAATTAAAAGAAGGTGCAAGCCTTTTCCCAAATTTCGGACGCAAACCTACTTTTCCGCCTGCAGTAGAAAAGCAATTGGCAAACCATATTATCAAATTATCAAATATGTTTTATGGAATAACCCCAACAACCTTACGTGAAGTGGTCTTCAAATATGCATCTCAAAATAATATCACACATCGTTTCAACGAAGATAAGAAAGCTGCCGGAAAAGATTGGTTTCAATTGTTTATAAAACGAAACCCCGTAATATCTCTGAGAAAACCAGAAGGAACAAGTGTGAGCAGGATTGTTGCCTTTAATGAAGAAGAAGTTCAAAGATATTTTAAAAATTTGGGAGATGTTCTAGAAAAATACCGTTTTCCGAAAATAACATTTATAATGTGGACGAGACCGGCATCAGCACAGTACAAAAACCTACCAAAATTTTGAGTCCTAAAGGACAAAAACAAGTGGGGTCGGTCATTTCATGGGAACGTGGCAAAAACGTCACTATAGTTTGTGCATTTAGCGCCTCAGGAACATATATTCCACCCATGTTTATATTTCCGAGACAAAGACATTCACCTCAGTTAGAAAAGGTGGACCTGCAGGTGCCATATATTCATGTTCAAAAATGGGTGGATTAACGGCGATTTATTCTTAGATTGGATTAAGCATTTTCAGCAGCGCATCAAATCATCAAAAGAAGATCCCGTTTTATTAGTGCTTGACAATCATGTTTCCCATATTTCTCTCAATGTGTACAATTATTGCAAAGATCATGGTATAGTGATGGTGTCCATTCCCCGCACACATCACATAAACTACAACCATTAGATTTAACGTTTTATGGACCGTTAAAATTGGCATACAATAAACAATGCGATATGTATCTAAGATCCAATGTTCATAAAAAAATCACCCATTACGAATTGGCTGAATTGTTTAATATGGCTTATATCCAAACTGCTACTATAGAAAAGGCTGTATCGGGAATTAAGACGGCTGGAATATGCCCCTATAATCCTGATAAGTTTAGTAAAAGAAGATTTTGCTTCAGCTCAACATTTTAGGCCAATAGAAGATGCTGAGAATGTTCAACCAAATCAAGATCCGATAATTCAACAACACATTTCAGGAAAAGATATAGCTCATGGTTCAGCGGCGATAACGAATCCTTTCAGCTCTTCATCACACTCTCAACCTCAACCTAGTTGTTCAAAAACCTTAGTACCTCCTAATTCATTCGAAAACCAATCACAAAAATACCTGATAAAATGATCACTTTTGAAGCTCTGTCAACAATCCCTCAGCCAGCGACTTCAAAAGCTTCCAAAAGTACCAGAAAGAAGCATTCTGAAATTATTACAAGTAGCCCCATGAAGACTGTACTAGAAGAAAACGAACGTAAGAAAAAGATTTTTGCAGACAAAAAGCTGAAAGATTGCAGAAAGGAAAGGTGAAGAAGTCTAAAACACATCTGCAAGAATGCACGTTGTTAGGAAGCTTATTGATTCTGGAGACTCTAGTAGTGAAAACGAGGTTGATCAAAATCTGTTGTGTGATGACGATGAACTCGACGATATCGATCCGTTAAATCCAAAAGATATATGCAGTATCTGTGGGGAGTTTGGCAGAGATAATGAACTGTGGTATCGTTGCGTTAAGTGCTCAGAATGGACACATGCCGAGTGTAGTGGTCGCAATTCACCCACAAATTATATTTGTGATTTTGTGTTTAATTAGTATGAATGAGAATTATAGTAGGTACCTATATTGTTTACAAATTAGGTACATACGTTTTATAATAACTTTTTTCACATTATTTTTCCATTAACAGAATTGCCCCTTCGGAGAGGTAATTTCGCGCAAATGCACTTTTTTTAATATTGAATTAAATCTACTTAAAACTTGAATTTATGCATTTTTTGTATCTTATGTTAAGGAAACAAGGTGGAAAGTGGGTACCATGTATTTTAGCTTGTTAGATTAGCAAGTAACAGAAATATGATTTTTTTCTCTTAAGTGCGCGGAATTCGACCATTCTCCCCTACATTGACTCTGATCCTACTTGCTACAATCAACTTCTCACAACTACGAATTCTTCTTTTTTGTGCAATGTTACTTCTATCTCCGAGGTCGAAATATATATTGCTTTAAGATCAACTAAAAACAAATCGACTACCGGACCGGATGAATTACCCACTTATATTCTAAGAGACTGTGCATGTGTTTTTGTAACTCCTTCCTATACTCTTTTTAACAAAATTATCAGAAAAAGTTCCGTCCTTCAGAAAAAGATCGTGTGTGATTCTTGTTCTAAAAAAAGGGGATACCTCTAATATAAAAAAATTATAGTCCTATTAGTCTTTTAAATAATGGCAGTATTTAGACAATCGATATTTAAAATTGTAGCCGCAGAGATCGATGTAATATACATTGACTTTTGTAAGGCGTTTAATTGTATAGATCATTTATCTATATATGTTTAATTAATCTGCTCTTATCATATTTAAATGATCGTGAACAGTTTGTCAGATATGGTAATTCTTCATTTGTATCATATAAAACTTCGTCTGGTGTACCACAAGGATCCATTTTAGACCATTTACTGTTTTCATTATTCATAAACGATCTTCCATCGTACATTAACTCTATGGAACTCCTATTCGCTGATGATTTCAAATTTTATCTTGAGATTTGGAATTGAGAGATTGCCTTGATTGTTTATTGCCATAGTCTGCTTGAAATAAACTTTCTTTAAACATGTTCAGTCATTTCATTCTCTTTGAAGCAAAATATTATCAATTACGGATACAACGTTGATGGAGTTTTATTACAACGAAAAAGCACTATTAAGGATCTTGGAGTTACTTTCAACTGCAATATAGATTTTAGTCAGCACATTATTGACATTACAAATAAAGCTTTTCGAAACTACAGATTTGTAGTCAGGAATTGTTATGGTTTTCATAAACACTGTTTAATAACTTTATATAACTCTCTGGTTAGATTTATGTTAGAGTACGGGTCGTTAATATGGTATCCACGTTACGAATGTCAGAAGACTTCTCTAGAGGCTGTACAACGAAAATTTTTGAAGTTTTATCATTTCTGGAAGATTGAGTTTATCCGCTGAGGAATGTTGAACACTCGACGCTATTGACAACTTTACGTCGCTACAAAATCGCAGGATTATAACAGCTATCAAGTTTTTGGATAATCTTCTTAGTAGATTGCCCATGGTTACTGTCAAGAATAAAATTTTTGGTACCGAGAATCAACGCACGACAAACTAGTAGTTTTATATTACACGGTTCAACTTTTACTAGTGTACCATAAAAATTGCTTACTGATAAGAAAGCCATAATAACATTTCTCCAAACCTTAAATTTCAGAAAACATTAAAAAGACGATCATTCTAGGTTGCATTTTTTTTATTTATTTATTTTTTAACGAATAATCTAATATATTCATAAAAATATTAAACATGTGAACTATTACAAACTGATACTGCCTTTAAAAAACGTTCAGAAAATATAAGGTTAATTGTACTGACTTTGTACTGCTGCCAAATCACACCAAAATCATTGTACACTGCCTCGAATGATTGTTCGCAAAAGAAACCTAATCTTTATTCTTCCTTTCCGCAGAACTCAAGAATTTGGTAAAATATTGCATGAAGTTAGATCCAAATTATATTTATGAGCGGACGCATCATAACCTACAATATGCAACATTTACGAGAATGTTACATCCCAAACAAAATTTAAACAAAGGATGAAAACTAAAACGTCAATAATTAACGATTACAAATTGATTAATTAAAACTCACCCCTTTACACAGCGAATGATGAAAAAGGTTTCAACTTAATAGAAGCATGACTCGCTTCAACAACGAAACATCATAAGATTTCATCGCAAAATTGCGTCAGTTTCAATATAACTATGCAGAATTACCAACTATTCCAGTGGCGTAACATACGACGCATAAAGCTTCGAACAAATATAATATATATATATATATATATATATATATATATATATATATATATATATATATATTTACAGGGCGTTACACCTTGTTACATCCGGCCCCTGTTGAAAACGACAAAATATCTAACCTTTTTACCTAATGAAGTTTGCGGTTTGTTGCTGGCATTGATGTCATCATTGACAAATCTATGCCGTAAATGAAGACCTCGCCCATTATTTTTCGGTGGCCATAACAAAAAAGACGGTGGCATAAAACCGACCGCTATTGGGAAGATTTTCCAGACATCTCGTAGCCATACTAGTATGTGGATGAGTGAGAGAACAAAGGAGTAAAATATTCCAACCTCGCCAACTCAGCTTCGGTACAAGACAGGGATCTGAAGCAATAATCCACTCTGTACATATGCCAGGCTGGAACACCTCTACCCGGAAAGTCATCTCAAGAATTGACTACAAAAACGCTTTCAATTGTATCGAAAGAAATACGTTATAATATGCAATCAAATCAAAAACTCCTGAACTCTACCATTTCAAGTGTTATGCCCATAGTCAACCATCAAATGCATTTTTGATTAAGATATTTATTTATTTGTTTGACATGTAATAAAATTATTCATTCTGTTACTATTTGTACTTAAAAAACCGATTTAAAATTTATAATCTGAAAAAAACAACTTATAAGGATGGGTACATAGTATGAGTCTGTACGTAAAGAGACTAACTATAATTGAACTTAAACAATCCTAATCTAGAGAGGCAACGTACAACTAAAATCAAACTAACTTTTGGGCATAGATTCAGAAGACCTTGTTTATTATAAGACCGATGACAATAGTATATTATGATACGAGTTTTATAAGAACCATTTTGGCGCACGCACGAGTAAGTGCGACAAAATGCCTTATAAACGAGTATCATACAATATTTTTCTATTTGCGCCTCTTTACAAAATAAATAAAATATATTTTTGAAATAAAAATTCATGTCGATATTTTTTAATTTTGAGGTTGGCAATACAAACTGTCAGATTATGGAACTTTGAATGTAAATTTATACAGTATTTAAAATTCCACCAGAAATTAACGATATTGCTTTTAAACACCTAAGCATTTCTTATAATTGGGTTGCCATAAAGTTCATTCAAGTGAAATAAAAATATTTATAATAATTGTACATTTCGTCACATAATTAAAGTAAATCGTTTTGTTTGTTTACTTGTATTTATTAATAAATAATCGACCAAGAAAAAATCAAAGGTTAGGTAAACTGTACATAGATTTCTGACATTCAGTGTTAGTGTTACCAACATTAAAAAATATAAGTATACCAGCGCTATAAACGCACTCGAATTTCTATTAACGCACCGGTTTGAGTGCGGTTATAGCTTGTAAACGACACGAAATAGAAAAACAATTTTATTTTACAAAAAATTCTATTCTATTTTGAGAGCAATTTTCGTTTCTAGTCCAGAATGCATATCAATATTATTTAATACAAATTGAAACATTTTTCTACATATAATGTAAGCCATTTCCATCTTATAAGAAGGATTAAATTACATTTTACAAATTAAAATAATTTTTAGAGAAATTATTCACCGATTATAAACAGCAATGTATAAGCAACCTAAAATAAAATCGATTCTTTTTATTAAAATCAACCTGTTGTACCAAATGGATTATCAAAAATATCTCTTTGTGTAGTTTGAAGCACCAACGTGTTAAATTATAAGGAAACAAAATCTTGTGGTAATTCAATTAGTTAACAGTAACTACGAAACACTTAAAAAGTAGTTTTGAAATGGAATTCGGGCTTACCGATAGAAAACGTACTGACTAGAATATTGGTATCAATAAATGGAAACTTCGGCAAGTAATTGCAACTTACTTATAACTCCCAAATGCAAATTTGTACATGAGACACTGTTTTTGTCTGCAACCATGTTAGTAGATAGTAGATAGCGGCGGTAATATTCAAAGTCAAAGAGACATGTTGGCTGTAAATCTTCGACAGTCGCTGAGAGCCATATATGCTGAGAGCTATATTGAACACAGCATTCAGAATAAAATAAACATTTCAAATATTATTGTTGTTGACAATTTTCGAGGTTATGTCTATAATTATTATTATTAATTTGTTTTAGCCAATTAAAGATTCTGATAATAAGTACTTTTTGTATCATGTATTAAAAACAACAAAGATATTTGGCAATACAAACGTTTTTAATACAAATCAGAACTAACATGAAATTATTTACAAATAACTGTATTAAATATCAAATTAATGTTGGCAACACTTTCAAATTTTAAACCATACAAATGAAATTAAAGAAATGGGCAACAAATGCCTTTCAGAATATACTACCTCACAAATCTAAGAAAACATACAAACATTATATATGCACAATTTATGGGTTGGAGAAAGGCAAAATAGTATATTATACACCAAGGTTGTGAAGTCTGTCATTATTGCCTTAGCACCAATTTATTTCGTGAAGGTCGAGTACAGTATATTTTGAAGAATTAAAACAAAAATGAAACTTTTAAGTGTATTACTTAATTATAAAATCTTCTCTAAATGTTAACCATAATATTGACATCTCTACATATCACAAGTAATACTCTTTGTTAAAATGTAAATCCGAGGATTTACTGGCAAAAAATCAAAAACGTTCTCACCCGATGAAATGAAGAGGTTTTTTAACGAAGCACCTGATAATCAGTTCCTTTTTTCAAAGGTATTACATATCTTACTTATTATGTATTATAGCGGATTGCTAAATATTTTACTATATGAATTGTATGAAACATAGACCAAGTGATGAATGCCATTATAAAAAAAAGATATGTGTGTGATTTTTTATTTTCTTATTTTATTTGTAATAATATTCGGAATCATGGAGGCATGCCGAAGACACGAACTTCACGGTTTAAAAGTGTTCAAGATAAAAATAAAATCTTAATTGTTAATATAATCGAGACTAAAACAAAAGTACAGCGAACATTTACAATTACCGGCAAATACTATCAAATTTGCAATTTGCTTCGGCCGGCAAATTGTCCCACTACATCTTTTTTTATAAACTACACTAATGGAAAATGCTCTGTCCAAAACATTGACATCAATAAATTTAAAAACTTAGGCAAACAAATTGCATCGTACTTAAAACTCCTGAATCAATCCAAATTTGTACACGGGACACTGTTTTCGTAGAACATCTGCAACTCTGCCACTACAAACTAATTCATATGTTATAAAAAGGTTACTAATTATATAAAAAGTTCAATAGGTAGTGTATGCAACTTTCATGTAATGGCCATTAATACACTCGCATGTTATATACATGTTATTAATGGCCATCATTACATAATCGTTGCAAAATATACTATTATTCCTATAGTACATTTTCATTATTGTATTGTGATGTAAGTGTTATGTGTGGTGCCCCAGAAGATTAATATAAATTTTTATAGTGTGGTGACAAAACCGTGTGCAATTGTGGATTGGTTTGTCTTGTCAAAGTATTTGCTTCAAGGCTTAGGAAAACCACTAAAACCTAAACATACCAACCCTTACCCACCTTAGTGTTTATAAGTAATAATATTAATTAAGTATGTAAACATTATAGAAGGTAAATAAAAACATAAAATATAACAGTACAGCCATTGCATGACATCAGTTAGGTTGTCAACAAGGAGATCCAGCTGCCCCCCTAGCTTTGTCTCTAGGAATCCAAACGCACCCTGAGCGATGACGTCCAGTACTTATCGAAGCATGCGTATTTTAGGTTTTTAAAATTCATTTTACTTTGATTGTTTTATCGATAACACTAGTTTTCGGATGGTTACCGCATTTTGCTTAAGTTGCAAACTAGGTCAAGGACACACTTGCTTGTGTGGACAAATTGTTAACGTCTACGGACATTATGCCCTTAGCTGCGAAAAGATCGCTGATCGTCATTATTGCCATAATTCTATAAACGTTCATTATTGTCAGCAAGATTTCATTCAATTTTGAAACCTCCAGGAATTTTACAAAATGATTATATGACGATTATTCTGTGGTCTAAAAGAAATTATCTTCCTATAACACACAAATGCGCTGGTTCCGCTGATAAAGCAGGGGAGGTAAAATAAATACAAAGACATCGACAATTTCCATTCTGTGACATTTACTATAGAGCTATGGATTCTTGATCCATTGAGGCTAAGAAGTTCGCCTCCTAAATAGGTTATTCACAATCACTCGTCATCCTTATTTGGTCAATGGTCAGCGAATAAGCATAGCTATTGAGAGAAAAAATGTTAATAGTCTCATGAGAAGGTTCTCTGTTACTTCTTCCTTAGAAAACATATTGTACATTTTTTGATTATTTAATATGTTGAACTACAAAGTTTTGTGATATAGTCTGAGCTCAAATGTACATCCGTGGGTGCGTTGATGATAAAAGTGTAGTGTTCTCATTCTCTTCGTTACAGTGTCTAAAATAAGGTTCTAGATGGTGGCTTTCAAAACCCGTTACGCCCTACCGGCAAAAAACAAAATGGCCGCAAAAAAAATGTATTTTTGTCTCTATCACTAGAACCGGTAGTCCTACGAGAAAAGTTTATATGACTACATTTCTTTGTCATGGCATTGTCTATAAATTTTGTCCTTAGCACTTTTCTCGTAAAAGCAATCCTTTAGCCGCAAATCCATTCCGTTATAAGAAAATAATATGATCGCCAACTGAAAAAGTTTTGAATGGGAAAAATATGCAAAATGGTACAATAAATGTATTAAAAAGCTCATCAGAACTGTAACAACAACAGAACATAAAATATAACTTAGGGTTGAGTTATCACCCTTCAAGTCACAACTGTACGTCAATGTTACTTTCATCAACACAGTATCCGTCTTCACTTTCATTGCTAATACCGTGCATGTCGTGTGTTTCTTCCTCATCTTCAACCAGATTGTCGCTTGCACACTTAGTACACATGAAATGATTTGCATTACACGTGTATGGGGGAGAGCATCTTCTTTGCTTTCATGAACAACGAGCACAGGTCATCGTAAATGCAGCAGGTTCAAACAAATCGCCAACTTGCTTTTATCCTAAATCTGTGAGTGGAGGAATTACTGAATTCTGGATCATGTGATTCCATAGAAGTGCTTGGAGATGTGCTCGCAATAGGTATGGGCGTAGGGCTCCTTTAATGACTTTGCTTCTTTGTGAACAATAGCCAACGTACACTTCCAATATCGGTAACCGTTGTTTTGGGGATATACAAAAAATGTTTCTAATGCATCACTGACATTTTAAGAAAGAGCGGGGCTAGTGCCAATACTTGCTAAAGCTTGAACTATCTCACTACTTGCTGATTTGAATGTCTTCCACCTTCCTTTATTAGCAAATTAACCAGTTACATCAGCAACGGAAAGTGTGTGGAATTCCGAAAGTCCAGAAGCGTTTAGAGCTTTGAAGGCAGGAGCCCCCTCAAAGTATTTCTGCATTCGATGCCCATGGTAAATTCCATAGTTTTGTGGAAGTATGGGGTGTCTCGTAATGGCCAAAACCATAACATCAGTATCTGGAGAGTAAATATGGAGGGTGTTAACCCTTATGCATGTTAATTACATTCCATGAAGAATGATTTTGGTGTCTGCCTCTTCCTGTGTAGTTGTAATGCTGCTACCTTATCTCTCCAACTTACCACAAAAGACAGTCCATTTGCCCCGCCGTACTCAATAAGATCTTCAACAAGAAATGCGGTCAGTTCATCCTTAGTTTGCTCATGTGACAACAATTTATTCATTGAGATGTTTGTTTTACAAAGATATTCTGTATTGGATGTGATGTGATGAGTCCTTTTTATACCAGTCAAAAACTATATGAACCTCAGTATACATACTGAACCTTTCAGTAATCCATTTGGAAAAGTGTTGCACGTTTTCACTGCAGCTAGCTTATGTATGAAGTATGTTTGGGAGACTTCGTGATGCTATTAATAACCTTGATATCAATGACTTGTCAGATTTCAGTGCTATTGTTTTCTCTTTCAGAACAACATTCACCCTCTTTGCCATTAAACCGTATGATTTTAGATCATATGTCTTACTAGGTGCATTTACATTTGATAACATACGAAACAATATGCGTAACCCTATGTACATTTACATGTCTATTAACCACTTTAAAACACGTATATTCATTATTAAGAGCCTACACTACCTTGCCAACACAAAGTAAGTTCCCATTTAATTCAATGTAATCGCGCGGCATCATAATTGCAATACTATTTATTTTTTCTTAAATTTGTTTTCAGGAATAAGAAGCTTAACAATTAATCTACAGATTGTCCGAACAGTTTTTCTCTACAATGTTTAATAAAATAAATATCAACAAAATTAATTGTATAAGTGTTTTTAATTAAGTATTTAGAAAAATCTTTCGAAGGATTTGTAGCATTTTTTTCTCGTTTTTACGAAGTAAAAATAAAAAAATTAATTAATTACGAATTAAGTTATGATGCCGCGCGATTACATTGAATTAAATGGGAACTTACTTTGTGTTGGCAAGGTAGTGTAGGCTCTTAAAACACAATATTGCATGTAACACGTAACATTACCACCTACACCATAAAAGCAAACTACTCTTTTTCAAAAAAGGTCAGGGTATAGTGCCTACTTATCCAAAATGAATATGTACCTATACTATTCTAGTAAGAGGGGTAGGGGCACTTTAAGAAAAGATCTCGACTAATATTTCCAAAATTATTTCTTATACAGGGTGGTCCAAAAATCTAGGTCGCAAACTATACTACGCTACTAAGCATAAAAAATTATGAACATTTTTCTACGGCCCTGTAAAGTTTCAATTTAAAATTGTTTTTTTAATTATCTCAGAAATGGGTTAAAGATAAAATTTGAAAATTTATATGGTAAAATACGTTAATATGATACACAATTTATTAAAGTTTTCAAAAAATATATTAAGCAGTAGCTTAGATACCGGGGTAACTGTGAGAAATTATTTTAAAAAATGTAAATCTTAGAAAATTCGATTGCCCTGTACGAATTTTTGAATAAGCACTTTATTACGGACAAAAAAGTGTTCTTTCAATTTTTTCGTTAATTAATTTTTCCAGAAAAATCGTTTTCTTTTAATGTCTGTTTTTCGTTTGATTTAAAAGCAAAATACAAATTTTAAATAAATAATTGGAGGGTTTCTGAATTAAACAACTGCAATTGTTTTATGACCGTAGTTAAAAAGTTCTAAATTATGGCATGTGTGGAGTCAAAGGGTAACATTTTGAGCATCTCTTGTAAGATGTAAATGTAATATTAATTGTTAAGTTATTTTTTGTATTGTTGATATTTATTTTTAAATAAATTTATAAAATAAAAAAAATAAAATTTTGAGTTATACACTTCTCACCGTTATAATTTTTCACGCCAAAATTTTCAAAACTTTTTATGCTTAGTAGCGTAGTATACTTTGCGACCTATAATTTTAGACCACCCTGTACACATTTTGTAATTAAAAGAAAATAATTTTACACAAGTTCTGTTTAAAACCAAGTTTCTTTTAAAAAACGTAGGCAATATAAACGACAAACAAGATATTACGAAGTCCTGTTAATAGTAAGCCACAGTGGAAACATCTGGGGAGTTCCCGTAAATTTACATTTTATATTCCCCCGAGCAATAAACAATACCCAAAACACTTTTTAACAAGTAGTTTTAATACATTCTACAAGCTAATTACGTCCTGCCTGGTATAAAATTCAACCAACCCTTTAAAACGTTTACGCCATTCGTAGCAAAGTTTAACTTTAAAAATTCATTGCATTTGATAAATAATAAACGAAGTAACTTTCGAAATTCACGTTTCCTACCAATGTAAGTAATCTATTTTATAGTTTCTACCCTAAACGTGTTTAAAATAAACTCTGTAATCTATAAAAATTTTAAACCCCTAACAAATTAAGTTTGAAAATCTTTTTTTAGCGATTATATAATCAAGAACTCAAAAGCACCTTTCGCGTTAATAAAGTTCTTCGAGCACACGTACTACTTCATAATTTGAAACTTTCCAAACCTAAAAATCAATATGTAAAAAGGTTACTAGAATTTAATAAAAATTTCTTTGATTTAATGCTATTGTTTGGAAATCGACCCTGCTGCGATGTTCAAAATTTGATTGATGTTTTTAATAATTTTCTAAGAATAAAGTCGAACTCAAACAAATGTGGTCAATTCTCGTACAAATTACAGTTACGAAAAGATATGGACTAGCTGAAAGAATATAGAAGGAAAGGTTTCATATAGCTTGGGATCAGGGGATCATCCTCCACTATATGAACAACTCGGGCAAGGCCTACTGTTTATATTAAACATATTGCAAAGATTACTTTCGACAGACCGTTTCCGCGGATATACACTTCTTTTTTTTTCGATATAAATAAATAAATAAAAAAAACTTTACGCGACAGGTTCTTTTCAACTTTTGTTGCAGCATATTGTGTATTCTGTTCAATACTTCAAACCAAAGCCTCCTAACTATGTAAGATACAAAGCTCAAATAAGATAAAGA
Organism: Abscondita cerata; assembly: GCA_030710515.1. Classification (NCBI taxonomy): domain Eukaryota; kingdom Metazoa; phylum Arthropoda; class Insecta; order Coleoptera; family Lampyridae; genus Abscondita; species Abscondita cerata. The sequence goes on from JALBCR010001175.1 coordinate 402,163, forward strand.
TCGAGTCGTAAACAAGTTATACGAAACAGAACTAAGGATTATTACGTTACATTTCGAAATATTCTGGGAACTATGGAATGTTTCATTTTCCGATCACGTTCTTCATAGAATCTTGCGTTACTTCAATGTACAGATGTTAAGAACAGCTGTCAGCGGCCATGTTGTGATAGTTATACTCGCAAAATGGTTGACGATTCTCACTGTATATGGCATTACCTAACTAATTACACTGGATAACGAGGAAAGACATTAAAGCTGTTTAAAAAATATGAATACATTTTATAATATTTTGAAAAGCAAGATACAATGGCGAAATTAATTTATTAACAGTTAGCTGAAACTGCTCGTTATAAATTCTGATGAATATCAATAATAATGCTTACATACACACATCAATCAATATTACAACAATGTAATGATAAAAGCATATACAGAAACAATGCTTTCAACACGTTTCGAAATTCAGTACGCAACAATACACTTTGTTCGGTTTTCGATTTTATACATAATTATGCCTAATGTACACGAAAAACGATTTGTACTCCATGAAAAAAATTCAATCTTGATATATTTCCCAATGTTTATCACAATAGACAGTATAAAAGATGCAAATAATGACGATATGAATTAATAAAGTGTAACAGTTTTTGATAAAACACTATCAAATTTAATGCGATTTAAACATTTATTTGATTCCATTTTTTTTTAAATAAGTGGAACCAATATTACCAGAAGGACTAAATTTAAAATAAAAGTTCAATGATTTTATGTTGTATTGGATTCAACTATCAATGGTACATAGAAACAGGAAAAGAAATGTAATTTAGTTGATAACTCTAAAAACAGATAAATTTGAAAGATTCTGATAAATTCAATGTGTGTAATTACAAGCCATTCCCATCCAGTCTGCTTTACCTAAAGTTTTTTAGTCCCTTTGTAAACTTACCACACCTTTCTCTAGGCCTTCAAATCGATTCTATATGTGCAAAAAGTTTTCCAAAACATTTGATAAAATTGATCATCATATGCTTGGCAAAAAATATTAGAAAAAAATATTCGACCCTTGTTTGAACAACTATTTAACTCTGTTCCTTTTCTAGTCCTATCCGCTGTGTACCAGGGTACCAATCTCGGTCATTTTTTGTTTCTCCTTTTCATCAACAATTTCACCATTTAATTTGACTTAGAATTTATTTTGTTTGGTCTTGTCTTTCTCTTATTGGTTTAAATTACGAACCACTCTTATTATAAGTTCTGATTGGGATCAAACCAATAAATTATATTTCAATTAATCTAAACCTTGATGCAAATGCTTTGGCAAGACACAATTGCACACGGCTTCGTCACCACACTATACAAGTTTATACTGATCTTCTGGGGCACCATACATTACACTTGCATCGCAATACAATAATAAAAAATAATGTACCATACGAATAAATAAATAAATCAAAATGTAGGTTTTTCTCATAAAAAAATATGCATTTTAAAATACACTTGTTAATCACAGTTTTTCTTTTAGAAATTCAATCTAAACAGAAAAATGTTACAAGTCGTGGTGTATAAAATGAAAACAACAATATAGTTATTTAGAGCACGAGAATGGCATCACAACGTTTTTTGATCCACTGAACGGGAAATGTTTCCTTCCGGCAAAGAGGAATCACTTTTCAGAAAAGTGTATCAAAATATTATAATATCAAGTAAATATCATCGCAAGGATTCCTTAAGGTACAGGAATGAAAATAAAAAAACACTACCATGGTTTCAATTTATCGACGAATAAGAAATCCTTGCGAAGATATTCTGGAATAATAACTTTGAAGGTTTTTATAAATTTCACTCATTTAATAATGTCAATGTCAACTTTTTTTATAAATAGAATATTGTCAGTTAATATTATTTTTCTTTTTTAATCCCATGAATTCGATTTGGATCGCTCTACAATCACAACGTGATGCAAAATGGGAAGGTACTAAAGCAGAACCGAGGTATAATGAACTCTACTTGAAGAATCTCATCGTCGATAACTTTCAACAAACTTTTCAAGTCATGATACAAGGTAGCATAGAAAAGGCTGATATAAAGTTTTGTAAAAAAATTATCACTTAGCAGTAAAGAATTTTAAAAAAAGGGTAAACCTTTTTTGGAATCGAGTGATTTTTAGCGACGAAAAACGTTCAATAGCCGCAACGATGGACCACTAAAAGTTTTTAGAATGGAAGGAACTCGTTACGAAAATAATCACATATGTCCTAAAAACGAAGTGGTTATTTTTCTGTGAATGTGGGGTTGGGTCAGCGGTGGCGCGGTCCAGGAGTTTGTTGGGCTATCGATGGACGTCTTGATTCTGCTGCGTATTTAGATATTTTGGAAACTATTATGAAACCTTCAGTCGAAGTGTTTTATCCAGACGAAGATTATATTTTCCAACAAGTAAGTATTCTTATTTCACTATACTTTCTCCAAAAATAGTTCGGGATCTGTTGAATTAACATTTTCATAATGTATTTTTGTTGTTAAAGGACAACGCCCCTATTCATACTTCGCGGGTTGTGCGCAATTGGATACGAGAAAATAACTTGGAGCTGTTACCCTGGCCAGCAAAAGCCCAGATTTTAACATTATCGAAAATGTTTGGGCTCGAATACTTGCTGTTATCCGAAGACAACAAGGGCCAAATTTTATACCAGTAAACCGTAATGCACTAATTGCAGCCATTGATACCGCATGGGAAACGATTAATATTAATTATATTGATACCTTGATAGCGTCAATGAGCAGACGCCTCCAAGAATGTATCAATAATAATGGAGGTCACACCCATTATTGATTTCTTATATTTATTTATATAGTAATACCTTTATTTAAAAAAAAGTTTTCATTTAATTTTAAACTATAACTTGGTATCTTAATTATAATTATGTAATAAATTCTTGTCAAAAACTAAATATATACGTTGACAATAAGAATTGCCTTAGTTTTTATTTTCACTTTTATATTAACTACAGAAAAAAATGAAACGTCATAAAATATACATTTTGTAAGGACTAAATATTATGAATAGAGAGTTTAATGATTTTTTTTAATAACTTACAATAATTAGTAGGTTAGATTTATTTAAAAATAAGTAATAATCAGTCAACCCAAATAACCATGTTTAGTTTTTGATTTAATTTAAAAGTTATTGCTTGTAGACGTTTTTAAATCAAAATTATTTCTAATTTTATTTTGTAAACATTTCCTAAACAAAATTTTGATTCGATAATTAATCGAGCTATGGTGTTTAATTAGCGATACCTTCAAATATATTCTTTAAAGAAAAAATTAAGTAAGCAACGTAAATTACCTATTTTCTAAAACGTGCTTAGTGTAATGATTCATTCTACAGTCCTTCTATAAGATAACCCCTGCTGAGACTACCTGCTGTTAGAATTGTAAATGATACCCTTAAGCCCGCTTCACAATGTGCAAACTTTTGTTTACAGAAATTGTGGTGTCCAAGTTTTAAATTTCATGAGTACCTATGTCCAGTTATCGATTCACAAAAAAAGAAAAATTTAGCAGCCACAACTAATAAATGTGCTTCCATTTTATTGACTGGTGGAATGCTGCCATCCGCAAATACTTGATTGACAACAAGACACGAATTTTGGAATATCTTAACGCAATTAAATGTAATTTAACTATCACCTGCATCAGTCTGAACAGAAGCAACCAAAAAAGAATACAACTTTAGGGATCATCCAAAAATTTGTAAACAACTAAAACAATTGTTCTTCTATTTCTATACAATGAATAATACCAAGAAAATGTCAACTCCAAGCACAAGAAAACCCAAATAAAAACTGTAAAGAGTTATATTAATTAGAACACGAGTTAGAATATGAATCTAATCGATTAAAGGTTCCAGAAGAAAGTTTTCAATAAAAGATACCGGAACAGTTAGGACTGAAGGAAGTAGGAATGAAGTGATGATGGGTATATTTTGGTGTTGCTGTAGGTGCATAAACAAAGCAACTCAAAATGCAACTTTTTTCACTACAATTTTGTTGATATCCGTTCAGTAGTAAAACGGTGCTTGAGTACTAAAAATTAGAAAACAACAAAATAAAGATTAGTACTATTAAACTCATAGAGACTAGAGAAGTACTGTTGATATATTATAATAATAATAATAATTTATTTCTTAATTATAAATAAATAGAATCTACTTACAAAAATACTGATGTTAGAAACATAGTGGTGATCGACATGATGAAGACCTGCTTGGTTTAGTTAACACTTTATATTCAAGACAAGAATCCTAAAGGATTGTGTCGAGCGGCTGCTAGCTCGAGTAATCAAAATAGGTGTAATCAGCACTGTTAAACACAATTTAGTTTAGTTGAGTATTAATTGTTTGAAATAATTCTTCTGGATCAGCCATTCTTTATTTAGTTTGAGGATGTAAAATTTCCATATGGATAATTATGTATTACGTCCAGGATAAGTTTGCCTGTTCGTGGTGTTAACATTTGGATCCTTGGGTTTCTGTTTCACCCGAAGCAAATACCTTCATTATTTTTCATTTCATCCCCGATTTGCACAAATAACGAAAGATAAGTCCCAAAAATTACTGACTCCAGAACTCCTGCCCTCCACAAGGGTCTATTCTTGGTGCAAGTCCAGTAAGGTAAATCGCTGCTCAGATAATTACACTGCTGAGGATAAAACTAAGGTCACCTCGTTTCTTTAAAGTTATTTTAGAAATTTTTAGATTTTTACAACTTTTTGCGGTTGTAACAGTTTAATAAATAATTGCTTGAATAAAAAATAAAAACGACCAAGTTTACCTTGATACGGTTTTCCTTGAATCAAAAGAAAGTTTAAGAACAGCACAGTTTCTGTTTCTGTGGTTTGATCTGTCTGTTGCAAATTGTTGTCGTTGTTAGTGTTTTGCAATTCGGGGTGAATTGTAGCGATTTTTAAGACGACCGCGGTCACTCAAAACTGCGAGAAACGTTAATGTAAGCCTTTCGAGTGTGCAATGAACCTGGCCCGGCGGCGGTACGAAGATACTGGTCAACTCACTCAAAGATTGAACAACGCTTCCTCAACCTTCGTCTAGGAGGGGCAGTTAAACACAAAACTTATCGTGTGATTTGGGTGACGTTTCGTGCTCGAAGTGAACACTTGCTTAAGCCAATTTCACTTAGTTTTTTGTGGATCAAACCAGGATATTTTTATTTTCATACAAAATGCTCACTTCGAGCACAAAATGTCGCCAAAATCACAGAATAAGTTTTGTATTTAACTGCCCCTTGTAGAAAAAGGTTAAGGAAGCTTGGTTAAGTAACACTAAGAATGAACTATACCTGTACCTAAGACTCACTCGAAGACCTTGTTCAAGACGAGGCAACACTACAACAACTACAAATGACCGTTGAGAGATATGTTCAAGCGTGTATTGGCGAGCAATTTCCTTATGGTGTGTGATTAGTTATGGCAAGGCTTTTGAAACTTAGACGGAGTAGTTTGAAAATCAAGCACTTGGTTTTGCCTGTTTCTAGTTCAAATTTGAATCCAATTGAACATGTTTGGGATGAGATGGGAAAACATTTACCGAGACATGTGCCGGCATCCACAAATTCTATAAAACTTCGCGACATATACTGTTACAGGAAGAGGCAATCTTCTGCAGAATTTGATTCAAAATCTGATTCAGAGCACGCTTCATCGTTTACCACTACCAAAGAAAGAATACTTTCAATAAACTTTGAACAAAAAAACTTTTTTCTTATTTAAGAAATCAGTTAGTAAAAGTTACACCTGAAAAAACTCCTTCAAATTACGGAATAATCCTAGTTTTAAGCTCGACAGTGTACTATAAAGCTTGATTGTGGTTGCTAATTAAATTATCTTTTTTGTTATCTTCTATCTTTTACTCAATGACTAGTTATAGGTACAGGACATCCATCGTAACCATGAAAAAACATAAATGTTGCGCAAGTAACGTAAAGGAGTAGGGACCCGGTTGCGCACTCAAAGGTAAAATGATTTCGTAACTGTTGGTTATTGCAGCATCGCACAAGACGGTATAAGAGATTAGCATATACCGGAGATCGTTTAACATTTACAGTTCCAGCTGTTATCTAATGAATTATATTTCTGGTAATACAAATACAATATTACAATTTCATGAGAAAATACCTTTAAATAAAACGTACGTTTCCTGAAATTCTTATATAATTAAATTACAAGTACTAGAATTTGGCAATGAAAAAGAGAAACCGGCCTGAAAAATTCTTTAATTCATATTTTAATTCAATTCAATATTTATTTTGTCTTAAAAAATTATTTCTATAACAAAAGATTCAGTTTTTCCTTTACAATATCAAAAAAATAAAAAACAACATAATATTTCATTAAATTATAATTCAACTAATCCCTGTTTCCTTCTTCAACCTTCCATCCCTCTCTTCACTAACTTTCAGTATTTTTCTTTTCCTCACCTCCATCCCTTTCCTCCTCTCCAACACTTCCCTCATCCATTGTTTTCCTTCCCTTTCTCTCCTAGTAGTAACTTCCATTCCTTTTCCTCATGTCTTGTTTCCCTGTATCCCTCTTTTATATGTATTATATTTTCGCATTCATTACCCATTCTGAACCTTCCAATCATTCTTATTTCATTCATTCATTTTCCTTCTGTTATGTACTTTGATGTCTTGTCTGTCATTATTTTTATGTATTTCTCGTTATATTTTCCTTCCTTTATTTTTGCCCTTCTTTCCTGCTTCTGAGTATCTTTATCTCTTGCAATTATTTCCTCTTCCATCTTTCTCCCCCTCTCTTAATCTTGTTATCTCTTCTCTCCGTATCCCACTCTTTCATAGTATTTTCTTCTTTCTTTTCCCCATATTTTACCTTCTGTGCCTCAATCTCTTTCCAAACTTCATAAAGTATTTCATTTTCCTTCCTACTTCCCATTTTTTCTTCATACCTTACTGCAATTCTTCCTGCTTGTATCCTTATTTTTTCTATTTCTAGCTCTTCTTCCACTATATACCCGGTGTCTCTTTCTCTAGTCCTAACGTCCACCTCCAGTATTTCTCCTGTATCTTCTCCAGCTCTTGCCATTCCCTCCAACCCCAAATCTCCGCTCCATACAGTACCACACTTCTTACCAACTTTTCAAACATCCATCTCCTTTTCTCTATATCATTACCAAATATCCTTTCCCTAACCCCCATACTTGTCCTACTATTCTATTTCCTTTCATTTTCATCTCTTTTATATGGTCTCCATCTTTGTTATCATATCTGATGTTGTAACCTAAGTATCTATACTTGTCTACTCTCTCTACCTCCTCCTCCCCACCACCATTTCACCTCCATTCGTCTTCCTTTTCTTTTTTAAATTCCATAATTTTTGTTTTCTCGACATTTGCTGCTAGTTTTTTATTTTCTAGGTATTTCTTCATAAATTTAACTACTCCTCTCATCTCTTCTTCATTTCTCGCTATTGCCACAATGTCATTTTAATTATAATGAAGTCGATGTGAACGAGATTCCCAATAATTTTGGGCCTTCTTATAGGAGTTGAGGAACAATAGGGTCGTCAATGATACACCATGTTCTTAATAGCCGACGTTTCGATTGGCAATGGCCAATCTTTCTCAAGGCAATCTAAGAGTTGGTGACATCAAAGGACTCCTCAAAGAAACCATAGGGATCCAGATCGTTGGTTTCTTGAGGTCCTTGATTACCAACTCTTAGATTGCCTTGAAAAAGATGTGCCATCATCGAAACGTCGGCATCGTGTATCGATTGACCCTATTCCTCAACTCCTATAAGAAAGCCCAAAGTGTACGAATCTCGTTCACTTTAATTTTTAAGGAGCTTTAATACTTTTACTAATAATGAAGTCGTTTTTCACTATTCGTTATTAGCATGATTATTGCCTAAAAGTCGTAAATTTCATAAGGTGCATTACAACAATGACAATTAAATGCAAAACTTACCTAATAATTAATAAATTAAAACTAAAATTATAGCACATAGTTAATTTCAGTTACCATCCTTTATAATGTGAAATATAAATTTTTATCTTTCTAATTTTAATTTAATAACCACATTTCCGGCTGCAAATTGATATCATTGGAATGTAAAACTTTATTTTAACAATGACTAATGTACAATACAAAAGCTTGGTTGTACAAACAATAATTAAGTCTGTTGTTAAGTAAATGATTGATTAAAATTTAAATGTTAAATCGTCTGATTGGCTAACAAATTGTCTGTTTACGTTAAGAATAAGATGACGTCAAAGTTAGTAATTTATTGCAGCAACTAGAACATTAAAAATTTTATGTTACCACAATGTAAATTAAAGTTACTTTGTTTATGTTAAGGTGGCAAAACTTTACGATGTTGCTATATACTTAGTGCGGGTAGTAGCAAAGCAAAGTTATCTGCAAACATGACACCGTTGTAACACACTGCTGTGTGACGTCATTCTATTGTTATCGTAAACTTTAGCTTTTGTTAACTAATAATTATGTTTCATCTAACCGATATTAGTTATTATTATAACTGTTAAAGCATAATGTTACTAATAATGTGCTCGCGTTTTTGTTATATTTTGTACCCACTAACCAGAAAAATAATAAATTATACGTAATCATAATTTATCCTGCATCAACTCGTATTATTTGCCAGTAATACCTACTACTTTCTGCCCGGAACTGTTGGTTATTGCAGCATCGGACACTGGCAGAAGATCACTGTCTTTTAACAATGACTAATTTAGAATACAAAAGCTCGGTTTCACAGACGATAATTAAGTGATTACGCTTTATGTATTTATAGATTTCCTTACACAGTGCTTAATTATTAATGTTGGAAATGATACTGATTTCGGGTTCAGTTGTAGCTCAGATGACTTGTTATTACCCTGGATTGGCGCGAATTTAATAGTGTTTATTAAGTATTCATTTGTTGAAAATTATTATATCTCACCATACAAAACTTTGACATAAAATTATATCAAGGAAAGTAATAAATAATAAATTATACAGCATCAACTTGCATTTTGGTAGTAGTACCTACAAGCTACTTTCCGGATTGTACTGTTGCCGATACACGTATTGAAATTCTATGAACGGCCACACTTTACCTGCGCGAGATTTTCAAGCTTACGATGGACGACCTGTACGTCTTGAAAATCTATAAACCAAATCAGAATTTCACCTGTGCGAGATTTCCCAGCTTAAAAAATTACCTACTTCATTTAGACTATTGGACTTACACCTCTCCGAATGTTATCTACCTAGAGATGAAATTAAGTTTAGTTTTTAAGGTAATTTATAAAACTAAAATATTATTTGTTTTAATCTATTAAAATTTTTAATTGTAACTAAAGTGTTTTTATTTTTCTATAGTAAATAAAATTATTCGTAACAAAAAACAACCGACAAACATATCGAAAAAACTGGGAATTAAGAATATTTGTTGTTTTATCTTAAACAAATGATTAGGCGTGGTAAAGAAAGGAGCGCAAACATTTGCAATGAGATTTAATTAAATTCTCCACAATGCTTACAAAATTTAACTGTAGTAAATTTAAGGATACACAAAAAGTTTTGTATCCTAAATTTAATTTTAAGGGACACACGGTTTCAATAAATGGAATTTGCCAGTAAGGTAGGACGGTTTACTTTATTGGGATTCCTCGGCACATTTGAGCTCTTATATTCGAGAATCGCGTCGATATTTGAAAATTTTCCCCTTAAGGAAGATTAAAAATTCGCAAAGATCGCTAAAACGAAATTGAAAATTATTTTATTACGTATGCAAAACATGTTTGAAAGTAAATAAGATTCGAAAGCTCAATCGCGGCGCCTTATGAATCAGTTTTGGAAATAAATGAAGTCAATACGGAGTTGATGTGTATCCGAGACGCCACGATACGACCGTAAATGACGCTGTTATCGCCTAGAGTATTCAGAGCAATTTCCTGCAAAATAAAAGGCTTTACTTTAATCTGCTATCGAAATGGAGTTTCGGAAAAACTATTTCCCGTATAACCCCTTTTCAACTTTGATACTAGTGTTAGTTGCTAGTATCCTGTCTCCAAATCAGAAGAATTTTCCTACCTAAGCTATGCGTATGTGTATGTACATACATGACATAAAATCAATCCTGCATTTCCAGTAATATTTGCACAAAAATATAAATGATGATGACAACTTATTTGCTAGTAAGCATTAATACGTTATTCCATCAACGAAATGAGACAGGATAGTTTCAAACTGTTTAATGATAAGAGGATAACAGGGCTTAAATATAATCAAGCCCAAACTCTCTTTAACTTTATATTTTAAGCGATTATTCGCCAAATAAAACAAAAACTTCTTTTACAGTCAGCAACTACAAACAAAGCGATTTTATTTTAATGATGTTAAGCTTGATACAAAGAGACTAATGGATATTCTTTTTATATGAAAAACTTCGTACGATACAAAATGCAAAACGAAAAAAAAAGAAATGTGGATTCGACTGTAATTATCAACTTTGTCAGAATATTCCATAGAAGTGCGACTTGTTACGTCAAAGGAACAATAAAGTTTTGTACTTCATCTGCAGTAAAATGAGAGTAACTGTAAAAGTTCTATTCATTCACTTACGTATTGGAGTACTTACTTTTTTTTTGAAAACTAAGCTTGGTCTGCTGGGACTTATTGATGTAGTTGCTCCAGGTATTTTTAACAATATTTCAAACACAAGAAGTTTTAAATCAATTTCTTTATATTTGAGCACACGACATATTTAGACTTTTTTACATTTCGAGAAAAGCAAAGGTGCAATTTTAGAAGTAGACGAAAATATATACATTGGAGAAGAATTTAATATTGCAAATGGTCTACTACACCTAGATGTAAAAGATCAAAGCACATAAGAGATTGGTTTTGTAATAAAGTTTGTATATTTATAGCAAAGAAACCCAAATTTGTCGTACTCATTTATAAGTTTGTTTTAGTTAGAAAATCGAAACTTTAAGTTATGAACCATTACGCCATATCCTAATTGTCCATACTAAGTATTTTATAGATTATCGACTGGGGTTCCTTGCCAAAATGCATTAAAATTTATATATTTAACTCGAAGTTTAATAAATTCTCATACATAAAGAAATTCAAATATTTCTAATTAAAAGCATTCTGCTTTAATCCTTTTCACTCCAAATATTTTATTAGTGCCTGTTCTCAATTCGTACTTTCAAGCAAGAGATAAACTGTTATGAAAACCTTTCGATAGTACTGTAGACCAATTTTGAAGTTTAAATTATAATATCACTTTGAACATGTGGAGGTCCTCGTTTTACATACATGTTTAATACAATTACAAATTGGATGTTCAATGAGTCTTGTTAATAAAAGTAATTAAATGAAAGAGTAAACAAAATCCGTCAACTACATTTCGCCATCAAAGCGATTTAAACTATGTTTGAAAAACTTTCATGTACAAAATTTGTTTGATAGGATTTCAATATCAATTTTTTAAGAGTACATCTGCTTTCAAATTTGTAGTTCGAAGTCATTTTGTTAAGAGATTAAACAAATCAGTGTTAATCAATGTAATAATTTATAATACGCGGACACATTTTTAACCATTATTAAGAAAAACAGGGATGCAGACACCAACACTCGCCAAACCAAACTATTCTTTTCTACGTGTTTAACGTAAATAAATCAAAAAACCGGATCAAAGCAATTTAACCTATGTTTCAAAAACTTTCATGTACAAAATTTGTTCGATACGATTTCAATATCAATTTTTAAGAGTACATCTGCTTTCAAATTTGTAGTTCGAAGTCATTTTTGTTAAGAGATTAAACAAATCAGTGTTAATCAATGTAATAGTTTATAATACGCGGACACATTTTTAACCATTATTAAGAAAAAACAGGGATGCAGACACCAACACTCGCCAAACCAAACTATTCTTTTTCTACGTGTTTAACGTAAATAAATCAAAAAACCGGATCAAAGCAATTTAACCTATGTTTCAAAAACTTTCATGTACAAAATTTGTTCGATACGATTTCAATATCAATTTTTTAAGAGTACATCTGCTTTCAAATTTGTAGTTCGAAGTCATTTTTGTTAAGAGATTAAACAAATCAGTGTTAATCAATGTAATAGTTTATAATACGCGGACACATTTTTAACCATTATTAAGAAAAAACAGGGATGCAGACACCAACACTCGCCAAACCAAACTATTCTTTTCTACGTGTTTAACGTAAATAAATCAAAAACCGGATCAAAGCAATTTAACCTATGTTTCAAAAACTTTCATGTACAAAATTTGTTCGATACGATTTCAATATCAATTTTAAGAGTACATCTGCTTTCAAATTTGTAGTTCGAAGTCATTTTTGTTAAGAGATTAAACAAATCAGTGTTAATCAATGTAATAGTTTATAATACGCGGACACATTTTTAACCATTATTAAGAAAAACAGGGATGCAGCCACCAACACTCGCCAAACCAAACAATTCTTTTTCTACGTGTTTAACGTAAATAAATCAAAAAACTGGATTAAAGCAATTTAACCTATGTTTCAAAAACTTCCATGTACAAAATTTGTTCGATACGATTTCAATATCAATTTTTTAAGAGTACATATGCTTTCAAATTTGTAGTTCGAAGTCATTTTTGTTAAGAGAATAAACAAATCATTGTTAATCAATGTAATAATTTGTGATACGCGGACACATTTTTAACGATTATTTAGAAAAACAGAGATGCCGCCACCAACACTCGCCAAACCAAACAATTCTTTTTCTACGTGTTTAACGTAAATAAATCAAAAAACTGGATTAAAGCAATTTAACCTATGTTTCAAAAACTTCCATGTACAAAAATTTGTTCGATACGATTTCAATATCAATTTTTTAAGAGTACATATGCTTTCAAATTTGTAGTTCGAAGTCATTTTGTTAAGAGAATAAACAAATCATTGTTATACAATGTAATAATTTGTGATACGCGGACACATTTTTAACGATTATTTAGAAAAAACAGAGATGCCGCCACCAACACTCGCCAAACCAAACAATTCTTCTTGTGCGTGTTTCAACGTATATAAATCAAAAAACCGGATTTTGACTCACTTCAAACTAAATATAAAGTTTAGGGTGACATTACCTTTCGTCATAATTAACTTTAGCAAGATGTTCTAAATATCTTAATATTATTAACTTTATATGTTGTATTTTTCAGTTTTCTACATCTAGGTCGTGCAAATATCACCCCTCTAATTAAGCATGTGCGGGCTTTTTGAATCTAAAACATATATAAACGTAAATTCCAATGAGTACAAAAATATGTTACGCATGTTACCTATATTGTCGGTGTCGATCTGTCAATAAACGCTTATTTAATATACGTCGTTTCTTCCTTTATATCCAAAAAGGATCTAATAATAAAAAGTACGATCTCTTATTCCCTAACTTAAAAATGAATTTAAATTCTTTTACGGGGAATGGAATGAGAATTTTCTTTTTCCACCGAAATTCATGGATGGCTACAAAAACCTGATCTACACATAATGGACGGCAAATCATTACTACAAAAACAAATGGTGACAGAATTGTTTGAGCGCCACCTGTTTGAACTTCGACAAAATAGAATCATAATTGAGAAAAGTTCCAATATTTTTTAAGCAAACCCAATGGTAAAAATAATTTTACAAAAGAACCTCACTGGATTATAAAAAGCAACCCTTATTTATTATTACGGGTCTATGATTAATACTCGCTGTCTTACTTTTTTGGTGCAAACAATCACACCCGAAAAGAGATTAAAGTCAGGGGTTGCGGACTATAATGCGATGAAGACCACGAGTTCAAATAAATAACGGTGTTTCGCATAAACAACTTCTAGGAAAAATCCTTATCCTTCAGTAGGAACAAACTTTTCGTAACGCTTTAATTTCTCGACTCTCAAATTATCAAAATATTTTTTTGTCAAACTTATGTACATTAATTTCGAATCCACTCAGATCAAACACAAGTTTTATTCAAATCTGTCCAAAGGAAAATTTGTTTAGCAATGTTGCACTATACTCCTGTGGTAGTTCAAATCTATTTACAGCTACCATTAACATGAATTCTTAAGCTAAATTGTTAGGTTTTTTTGTTTACTCTTTCACATAGGACTTAACCACTAAGTTAATGAGAAAGCACCAAATTTATTTTGTTGTGTGTTTGCTTTACAAGACGTTCTACCATACCACAGTAGCCTTTACGAGCAGATAATTCACTACCACGCATTTTTTGTACCGTTTGTTCTTCGAGCATGCTTAAACCGTCATATTTGCATGTGGATGCAAAATACGTGTTTGCTATGTCAGCTATATTTTTATATTACACTATTAGAAAAAAATTAAAAAACAAAAACAAGAAAAAAATGCCGTTTTGAAAATTCCAAAAACAAATTTGTTGTTATTTTTTTTCAACGCCCATTCATTTATACAATGTGATTAGCATATTATTTTAATATTTGTTACAGGTTTGTTTAGATAATAAATAAAAAAATATTGAATACAGAGAAAGTCGCTGAGACCTACCCGTAGTTCGGTGTCATACAGTGGGTTGCAGGAAGGATACAAGAACATAGTTAAATGCTTCTAAAGCGCAGCGGGCGCCACCTGGTAGTAATTATCCTTAAAAAGTAAAACAAATAAACTTGTAGAAGAAGGACTATAGAATTTATTCTGAAGGGATTCACCAAAGTAAGGCAAGATACCAATAATTTTAAAGTGCAAACGAGCGTAGCTGGTGACCTGTTCCTTCTCTTTTTCGGATTTCCTGCGACAGGCGTCTCTTATTTCTTTTCTGGTATAGCCGTTCTTCATTAGGGCTTGTTGGACGTGTCAAAGTTCTTCTGCCTTGTAAACCTTGTTATCTCTATGCAATAAAGTTTTGATTAGAGACCGCTTCTGCTGTGGATGATGGTGTGATGTGGCATGGAGATATCGGTCGGTGTGTGTCTTTTTACGATATACACTATGAGCCTGTCGCAGGAAATTCGAAAAAGAGAAGGAACAGGTCACCACCTACGCTCGTTTGCCATTCATTGCTGGAGTAACTGACAAATTAAGAAAATCATTGAAGAAAAAGAATATCGGTGTCAGGTTTGGAACGGTTAGAAAAATCCAGCAACTACTACCTTCTAATAAAGATAACCTGCCGAAACTCTCAACAAAAGGGGTCTACCAAATTGACTGTTCATGTAGAAAGGTCTACATTGGTCAAACCGGACGTAACATAAAATGTAGATTAAAAGAACATCACCGGGACGCCAAGTCCAGAGCGGTAGATAAATCAGCAATCGCAGAACATCTACACGAAAAGGAAAACACATCATCAACTTCGAGGAAGCTAAAGTTCTATCAAGGACTAACAACTACTATCCAAGTATAATCAGAGAATCCTTAGAAATTATGAAAAATAAAAATAACTTCAATCGAGAAGATGGTTACCGATTAAGCAACACGTGGAAACTAACTCTTCACAAAAACAAAGAAAACAAATGTCACCACAAAATTAGTCAACACCAAACAAAAGATCAACCAACCATCGAAAATCAACCACCCGTCACTGATCGACATCAACCAACCGTAGCGGAACATAGGTATATAACGAGGAGCAGAAGACAACAACATCAGTCTTTAGAGTAACTTCTGAAGAAGCTAACAGCATGGTTAGCGAAACGTCAAGCAGAGAACGAAGGAAGGAAGGACGAACACGGCTCAACCCGGAAGATAATAATCTTAGTATATAGATTATCGCAATTAATACACCAATCACAGTCTGATAATATAAAATTGAAAATGGCTATACGTACAATTAATAAACACATATACTTAAAACTAAACTTATCTTCAGTATATCGGTGACAGCTGCACAAGAACGGTTGTACTTTATCATCACCACATAAAATTGGATTAAATATCGGACAACCTCCCTAGAGCGATAAGCCAGGTATCGGTGACCAAGTGAAACATCCAATCAGCATACATCCCAATCGAAATTCAATTTAATTACTACTGTTGATGTTGAAAATCACAGAACGTAATAACTCCCAGTACACAAATATTTCCAATCCTTGAAGAAGAAATTCGGTAGTAAAAAGTTATTTCAAATCATCCCGAGAAAAGTTCTAAAAATTTCCAAAATAGCGATATAGCCTCCTGTTGACTACTGATAACAACCAACTTATGGCGTTTTCCAAACATTTCTGGAATAAAGGAGTCTACCAAAATATGTCGAAAAAAGTCACAAGGACATACCTTACCACTAACAACAATATTATAGCGAATTAATTAGAAGAACCATTTTAATTACCTAAAGGAGCTCCATACACATACCCGTCTGCACCTGTCAACATTCACAACGGAAATGAATGTTCCAGTTACGTATGAGTAGAAATATCAACAAGGTCGCTGAAAGAATTTTGTTTTGAGTGCAATTTGTCTGTTCATAATCTATTTCCTTCAGTATTTAATTAAGTCCCCTTTTAACCATGTAAATTATTATTTTAATAGCGGAAAAATTTAAATATTTTAAACAAAAAAATTCTGAAAAACATCGTTCAAACATTCAAATACAAGAGGCTCAATGCAAAAAAATTGAGCACAAAATTATAGACGGGAGACGCTACGGATCAAAAACATAAACAATCAAAAATTTGTCGACAGATTGTCGAAGTATTTAATAAATCTTGTAAAAACACCTATCGACAATTTTTTGATAGATTACTCGGACGTACTACGTTAGCACTAAATTATGGCACAAGATATCGCATCACTTACTTGTCGTACGAGAAGCACATACTTTTGTTCCTGTAATGTAAACGTTAAACAAAGATGTAGCCCGACAGATCAGAATTCTTTTCATTGGTCGATACGTAAAACAAATGTGGTGAAGAACCTGAAAACCTTTATTACCCACAATCAAAAAATGCTAAAAAAGTTAAAAATGACCGTTTCGACACGATCTAATCCCAAAACGCGTATAAAAAATTGTAAATCCCTCATTAAGTACCCAAAAGCACAAGCAAATAAAACTTATAAAGAACATAGATACATGGGGGGTTTTATAATAAGTGTACCAACATTATTTTGCCGCCATCTCCTTCTACTAATCTTGGCATAAATTTCACCTATAAAAAATGCAAACTTCGCGATTAAAAGGCAATTCCTTCTTGAGAAATTGTTTCAGACCATCTAGTCTTCTCTAATCGATTAAACCATTGATGATGACTAACTGCTAGAAAACTGACTCGAACTGCTTTTCATCCGACCGCCGATTCTACCTGATAATTTTCATTTTCCTGTACAACGGAGTTTTTGACTTCAGATTCAATTCTCAACGTAAAACTCTGTAGTGTAGATTTTAACTGCTGATTATAGTTCAGCTTCTATTTATTAATTTCGCGTCCTTGTCATGTCCATTAACAATCTAAAACCGTCCTCGATATTAACTAACCGGTTAATTTACAGCAGACGTACCAAGAGTTGGATGAAGCCGAAACCGCCGTCTGTGATTAAATCAGTTTCTGTAACAATACTCAGAATACAGTTCTTCTGCTCGAAGGGTCATCTTTAATCCGATCAAGCAACTTAAAGGACGTTTCAATCAAAATCCGAAAAGCTTCAAATACTTCAAATACTATAAACAGATGGCATTTACCATTACCTACAGAGGTCGAACTTCACAAACCGGTAATGCTAGAGCGCCAACTAGATTGTGACTACACTATCGCCAACATTATAGAGAGTTCGGCAATGATAATCGGCGACGCAAATTAAATTTTATTGATTTGTAACTACTACACCTTGCGTTTAATGTTTTTTATTTTACATTTTAATGTGTATACAGGGTGACCCATTAGTGCGTGGAAGGTGGATATCTCGAAAAATAATTTTCGCAATGAAAGATGTACAAATCAATGAGCTGCACATTTTAAAATTAATTTTGTTTATACAGGGTGTTTCATAAAAGTGCGACATACCAAAGTTATGCGTTTTTAAATGGAACTACACATTTTTTATTACAAATTTGGATTCCTTGAGAAATTAATGTAACTTTAATCATTATACATAGTGTCTAATATGAAGGGTTACTAGTTGTTCACCTTTCTAACCTTGGTAAGTTTTGAATAATCAATTATTTAAATTGAACTCCCCTAAATTCATGGATAACATGATTTTTTAAATGGCACCACCCAACTTTTACGTGCCGTTGAACGTAAAACTTAATAACTTTTCTAATGATAAGGTTGTAGGTATTTACGGATTTTTGCGGATTTTTAAGTAAGAGTTAGAGACCTACAATCTTATCATTAGAAAGCTTATGAGATTCTACATTCAACGGCAAGTAAAAAATTATGTGGTTCCATTTGAAAAAATCAAGTTATCCATGAATTTAGGGAGTTCAATTGAAATAACTGATTACTTAAAACCCAGCGAAGTTGGAACAATAAACAACTAGCTGTAGTTAGCACAATGTAATGCATATTAAAGTTGCGAAATCGCAGTTCGATAAATTCCAGAATGACTGAGTTATTTAATTTTTTCGACACGTCAATTTTTCCGAAAAAAGTGAAATAATGCAAAAACCCTCCATTTTAGACATTATGTAAAATCCATAAAGTCACATTAGAATTTCCCAAGGAATCCAAATTTGTAATAAAAAATAGGTGGTTCTATTTAAAAAAAAACATAACTTTGGTATGTCGCACTTTTATGGAACACCCTGTATCAACGAAAATAATTTTAAAATGTGCAGCTCTTTGATTTACACAACTTTCATTGATAAAGTTTTTTCTAACCTCAATATTTTCCGAGCTATCCACCTTTCCTCGAATTAATGGGCCACCCTGTATATGAGATAATATATTGTTTGAACTCTGAAGGAATCCCAAGCACAAAAAATAAATTCTGGAATTTCAAACGCTTATAAGATACTTAATAAATAATAATAATGATTTATTGTATACAGGATGGTTATCCTTTACAAGAAGTTGAGATTTTTACTAATTACAAATAACAAAATAAAACTTAAATTTTAAGAAAGAAGGAGAAGGAAAAAATCATTTCTAAAGAAACTACGCATTTTTAAAAGATTTAAAAAATAAGAATATACATCATTAATATGTTCAGTGTTTAGATCTCTCAGCAGAACAATGTAGGAAGTGGCTTTGCTGTACTTTTTCAAGTAGTGATTTCAGAGAGGTGCGTAGATTGGACATACAAGAAGGAGGTGATGAAGATCTTCTGGTTCTTGTTTATTACAAATTGAACAATTTTCTTCGGCGTTTATTTGGTATTTAATGTAATTGTGATAGAATGTAATATATTTATTGCTGGCTAGCCTATACTCAGTATACTATTGGCGCGGAGTAATAAACCTGTCAGAATTATCGAATCTCCCGTATTGCAGTGGCGTAGGTACCTGATACGTTTGGAAAATCATATTTTTAGTAGGTAAATATATTATAATAGAAAAATCTACCTTGATATGAATTATTATGTGGTTATATGTTATTTATTTTATTTGTATAGTAGATCACATTACAAATTTTACTTCTTACGTATTATACACCATTATTTTTGTATCTTGGTATAATACCCACATCTACGGCTATGATTCTCGTTTCGTCAGTATCTGGGTTGATGGCAACGTGTTTACACAGGTTAAACTATTGTTCTCAGACCCTAGATGGGTCGATATGCTGCAAGAGCGGCACAACGATCGTATTTTGGTTAGAATTTATTGGTTTTACTTAACCGTAGAAGTACCGCTTTCACAAGAAAATAAAAATTATTTCAAGCAATTATGATTTATTACTCCGCGCCAATAGTATACAGACAATAATTTGGGCAATTGTTCGAATTTTGTTTAAATTTAGTTTTGTTTTTAAATAGTACTCTGTGCTAAAACTAGTTTTTATTTCTATTCTTTAGATGATTTACTATTATTTAGATCTTTAACTTGATATCTCCATACATTATAAAATCCTACTTCTTCCAAAAAGTTTTGATTTGCTGCCCAGTTAAACTCGATATTGTTATTTGGCGTTGTGTTTAATGTTATTAGCCTATTGTTAAGGCGCGAATTTTCCATTTTTAGAATTTTTAACCACCAATTTAAAACCCTTTTCCATATTTCTGTAGCTATATGGTTAGTGCCTATCTCTAATCGAACCATGTCATTTGGGGTGGTTCTTGAACATAAGAGCATGCTTTTTAAGAATTGGAGTTGGCATCTTTCAACCCTCTCTACTTGTCGCGTTGCACAGATTTCGGAGGTATATAGAGCTGTAGCATTTACTGTCGATTTCAATAAGTAAATTTTTTCTTCACAACCATTTGATTTACTTTTTGTAATATTGTTCTTATTATTTGTGTGGCTACTACTGCTTTTTGATTCTGTCTTGTGCGGCTAGTTTGAATTTACCCGATGAGGAAAATACCACTCCAAGATACCAAAAGCAATTGACAATTTCTAGTTTCTTGGTTTTATATTTAAAGTTTACATTTGGTCTACGCCCTTTATGCAGAATTAAGATAAAGGTTGCATTTTAATGACAAAAATTTTCGAAATCAGCACTACCTGTCTATTCCATCACTTGGATAATTTATTAACTCTAATTGGTCGAGAAAATGACAAAAACTTCTAAATTATTAGTGAGGAAAAGAATGTGCATGGATATAGAATTTAACAAGCATTGTATTAAAATAGAGACTAAATAGAGCGTAACGTAAAATTTAAAACAAAGCAATAAACAAAAATTTGGAAAAAAAAACGGTTTGTATGAGAAATCGTCTAGAAACGGATCAGGATTTAGTGAACTAAAATAGCCACTCCACGTTTGTATCAGTGATGTGATACGGCGTCTCAAGAGACGTTTATAACGTAGTAAGCCCCACTCAGACGACACATTTTACGATTTCCCTTTGCATTATATTCTAAACATTTAATAAAAACACTTAAAAGCGGTTGGAAACAAATGCTATAGAATTAAGTTTATGTTAAGAATATAGTTTAAAACGGCCAAGTAAAATAAAAGTATTTAGAGTCGTTATCGGAGTACAATTCTAGGTAAAAGGATATGCATTTGAAGTAAGGATATAAATTACAGAAGATGTTCTCTAGTAGCGTTAATTCGCAACTTTGTAGTCACTTAATCTTATTGTGAGACCACATGCGAGTTGGAAAATGCACTTGCCAAGTTTACTAACACTCTTTATAAGTAATCGTTTCCAAAGCCTTTCGTTTTTGGTCGTTCCACGTCTGCGGTACCAGAAATGTAAATCTAAAAATGTTTACCAACTTTCAAAATAAAACGAATCAAAGCTTTTTAACAGCTTAATGCTTTATGTGTTCGGTACTTAAATTAAGGGATAAAAACACATCTTTATTTTCATATTCTTCGTTGTTTACGACGAAAAAAGGCGCACGTCTTTTACATTTTTGTATTCTCTGCTTTTTCAGCCGTAACCGAATCAAACGGAGCGAAAACATGTCGCCTTCTTATATTTTTATGCAAGATCATTTATTTATTATCCATAAAATAAAAGTTGAAGGGATTCTAAACGAATTACATCCACGCCGAACATATTTCATTACAGTTAAATTATAATATGTAAAAAAACTACGGAATATAAAACTTTAAAAAAATGTCTTTTAACGAAAAAGGAAATCGCAAATGTTTTTTAATAAAACAAGGTCAATATTTAATTAGAATTCACAAAGCTAACCCAATTTGCACCTTTGCCCTATGCGAGTCGAAAACCCCATATTTCCATATTATTTAGTATTTTCCTCTTATCCCCATGGGGTATACGGTCATAAATTTGACTTACCGCTGCTACCGGTTGAACCAACAATTCATGTTTAACCCGCTTTATACGTAACAGACAAATTATTACATTATATTAATTAAAGTATATAAACTATCTAGATAGGAACAGATAAAACTGAAAAGAAAAATTTAACTTTAATTAAAATACTTTGTCGCAATTAAGAAGGACATTCAGATAATAGATTGTATATAACTAACACAAATCTTAAATGTCTTTCAAAAACACACTGCACCAAATCTAATTATCGTTATGAACTGTTTATGTCAAAACACCCAACGAGACTTCGGGTAGTTTTGCCCGTAACCCTTAATAATATACATTTAGTACAAGTTGTTTCTTAATGATGTACTTATTAGAGTCTAAGGAGAGTTTCTCAAACTTTCAAGTTAAGCTTCCAAGACGTTCTCGTCAGTTTCTATTTATAATTGGAATTTAAACTTTAATAATGATGTAGTTCGAATGTAAATGAAAATGTATTCCTATATATCTACAAATATGTAAATTCAAGAAAAAAGGATGGCCACTTAGTAAGAGCAAATTGTGTGCAATCGTCGTCGTTTCGAAAAGTTTATAAAGTGTTCGTGTGATTTATACCACACGACATCATTACTAATGTGTGTGATACACAAATGTCGCATTAAACTTGGCTCAATAAATGGCTGATGCTAATAAAAAATGGCATAAAGAGTAAAAAGCTAACTTTTTAAAAGCATGCATAAATCTAACGCAATGCAGGTAGGTCGTAGCTCTTTATTACCATGACAGTATTCAAGAAGTATAAAACACGTACATATACACTTCTTGTGTATGATAAATATTCCTTTCTTTTCGTATCGGACAAAATTTAAATTGGTATGTCAAAAGTATGACGATATAAATCTAACAAACGAATTGGTAGGATTTCAGTAAATTGTTGTTCACCGTTCTAACAAATTTTATTTAAGCAGAACGCAAAAATTTAAAATTTTCGCCTCGATACCTTTTCTAGTTCGGCATTCATTTGGATTGACAATGAAAGCTTTAACAGAATGTCAAATGAAAAGAATCGCCGAATGATTTAAGCTTTACAATGAAGACGTACAATTGATTCGTAAAAAAAGAATTTGAAAGAAAAACTGTCGATGAAGTAATTGTAATTTATATTAAGAAAACAACTGTAAAGTTACTACAATTAAATACTTCTGCGTACTTGCATTTTTTAAATAATTAATGAAGTCTTTCCTTTCTTTAGTTTAAAGATGATTGATTTTCTTTTACTTCACAAACCTACGCTATCTTTTATGTGCTGAAGTAGTTTTATTTAGTTTAAATTAAAACAACCAGCTGTACTTTCTATATTTACATCTAAATTACTAACAAAACAGTAAAAATGCGATAACAGACCAATAAAACCACTTTTAAAAAGTGATGCGAAAAGTGAAAAACGATTAATAGTTCTGCTAATTCATATAAACACACATGAAACTGATATTTTTATGACGAAATGTTAAAAGAAAATTAAATGAAAAGATAAAGAATTTAAAAAGTTTAGATAATGTCTCACTTTTCAAGAATATCAATTTATTGAGAAGGGTCCAAACCCGGAAGACGTTTTTGTTTTAACAAAAAAAATAAACTTGTATCAGCAAAATATATAAAGAATTAAGACCATGTAGAAATAAATGCAGAAAAAAAATTCACAGCGATATTAGAAGAATTACCCATTGACCATTTATAATAGAAGAATCCAATGCATGAGATAAAAAAGTTACAAGAATTCGTAAACCAGATAGTGGTAGGCACCGCTCGTATTCTGCATTGTATTGTCTGTATTTCTTTAAAATCGCAATGAACTTGTGAAGACTGCTTCAGAAATACGTATTTGATGTCAGTAATAAATTTGTTGAAGGAGTATTAGAGAAGAAACGCAGTTCAGTGCATTTAGGAAATTTTTATAGGGGTGACGCACCATTTTTGTATACATTTTTTCGTTTACCCTCCATTCGAAAGAGTTTTTCTCGGTGAGTTTAAACCCTAAGTTTTTGCACCTCTAAAACCAACACTTTCTCCGCCATCTTGGATTTGGTTTGTTTTTTTGAAATTTTACTTGGTGAATTTGTTTTAAGTTATATTTTCAAAAATTGTATATGGCAAAAAACTGTGAGTTTAACGGGAAGAAAGTTATTGCTCTTCAAAGTCGACAGAACGACTTAAAAAAGTTTTTTTTCCTTTTCGGCTCCTATCTTTTCCAAGTTACAAGTTATTGTTGATTCTAAAGAAATACAGACAATACAATGCAGAATACGGGCGGTGCCTACCACTATCTGGTTTACGAATTCTTGTAAAATGTATTAAAAAAATTGTGGATCAATTCCTAAATGCACTGGACTAAACGCAACATTACAGAAATAATAGACTTAGATAGACTAGGAACTCGTACGAATAAAAAGATACTAGATGATGACTAAAAACAATTTGCAACAGAACTTATATTTTATCAATCTCTACATATGGAAGTTACTAGACACGAAAACAATCATCACAGCTAAATCTACCACCACACTACACTCTGTCCTCTTTATATCCAGCTTATAAAAAGAAGTACCCAGCAAACTTTATAAACCGAAAATCTTATTTTAACATCAAAATAAAGCAACCAATGAAAGCTCCAAATAAAATTCAAATGGCAAAATCAAAGGAGAAAAAAGTAATTTAAATAGGAATAGGATGCGCGTCATTACAAAACTGATGAATGTTATGCTGCAAAAAATTACGACAAGCAAGCTTCAAAATCTGATCCCCACAAAAAAAACCATTTGCAGCAATGTCTACCTACGTCAAACCTACAGAGTGGCAAAACATTTTACAAACGTCAACTATGGGCCTACAATCTTACCGTTAATGATTGTGATGACGCACAAACTCAATGTTATACCTGGTATGAATTCTTGGCAAAAAGAAGCGGCAAAGAAATAAGTTCTTATCTTTAACGTTACTTAACCAAGGCTTTAGACCCGATAATTACTCCCATTACCATGTTCTCTGATTCATATAGAGGGCAAAATATTATTGATCATAAGTTTTTATTCCCTGGCCATACGCACATGGAGTGCGCTCTTATTGAAAAAAGGAAAAAAAACATGACTTGCCAATTGAACCCATGACTGGGATTATCTGATCCGCCTTGTGGGAAAAACCCTTCATAGTGTGTGAACTAGAAGAAACAGATTTTCTTGATTTTGAAGATTTAACATTTTACTCCCAAAGGAGCATATGAGACGCCAGTTGCCATAACGCCCGAAAAGGAGAAACATCTTATAGATCTTCTTCCGTATATTTCTGAAAGAAGCTGTGGATAAAACTTAGAACTGCCAATGATGAAATGGACATATATCCAAATAGCAGTTAGTCAGAAGAAGTTTTAATTTTTAAGTTCTTTGTAATCTACCTAAAAATTCATTGTTGATATCTCTTCTTTTCTTCCAAAAGAAACATTGTAGCAACCAGTGGCAAGGGATACATATCATGAAATTTTTGAAGAAAAAAAGCGTTAAGTCAATATAAATTCACTCAACCCACTTTCAGCAGTAAGTTCAGCGGAAATATGTCAAAATCGAAAAACAATGCTTTTTGAGTTAACACATTTTTCACGTCCAGCAGCCAAATGTTATGTAATTGTTATTAAGCATTTGCATAATATTTAGAAATCTGCTGACCTTTGTAACTAATAAGACGTTTTCGAACTGAAAATAAAATATTTGGAATTTATATAATTTCCATACTCAGAGAGAATTTTCGAAGGATTGTTTTTGGCATCGAGAGTGTACGGAGAGCGGTTTCTTGTAAGAATAATTCAAAGACTGACTGAATTAGTACGTTTACTTACGAAAAGCAAAACAGACTGAAGTTCGTGGTAAATAAAAACAATTTCGTCGTTGTCACTGTTGGTGAAGACTTAAACAGAAGTACTGCAAAAATAGTATAAACTCAAATTCCTGGAGGAGAATTTGGACAACGAAAATACTGAGTAATGGAAAATGAAAACATTTTCACAAGAATTAGTATGCGACAAAAGTAATAAAACACGCAAAATTTCTGTCGCTAGAAAATTAAATTTATCACAACAAAAATTTATGTACAGGGTTTTCAATACTAACTCCACACTAAAGTGCCATACAACGCTAATAAAATGTATCACCGGTAATGGCAGGAGTAGAATAAAAAATGTTATATTATAGATCAAGATTTCGATTACAGATTGCTCTGTAAAGATTCTTTGCGACTGTAGGTCAAAATACACAAAAAAGTTTTAAACGTTTAGCGACTAGCAAGCTAGATTAGGCAAGCTTAAGTGAAAACATTGTACTCAGTTGAGTGTTGATAAATTATCAAAATAAATCAGCAAATCAGGTGATTTTGAGTATCATGAAATTTGACTAAGAATTCTGTAGAAGAATTTTCAAATTCAAGTCCCTTGCCTTAGAAAAACGAAGAATCCTGAAATCCTCTACAAAACATCATTTAGATATAGTTATGCATATACATGGGTCTAACGTATTGCTAAAAAATATCTAAAAGTGGCACCTCAGAGTTTAGGGCATTTTAAGTCGCTCTTTCATTTTTTGCAAAGCACAAACTGACTGAAAACTAGACGTTCGTCTATTTTTTATTATTAAAGATCTGATTAGTTTTGGGCATAATCTATCTATTCAAAAGCGCCGTTAACCTACACAGATTTTCAATTTTTGAAATATGTAGAAAATATTTTTGTTTCAAATAAAAGTTGTTTATAATTTAATTGTACACATTTTTGTTTAAACTATTTTTTGATCCGACGAATTACTGAGATATAACAATCACGTGACCAATATCAATTTTACAAAAAAGTTGAGGAAAAAAGTTGTTGGAAATGCTATTGTCTATAGCTTTTGTTTGAAACATTTTTTTCTAAAACAAAATTTCATTTTCGCTTATCGTCGCAATGTGGGGTTCTGCGGTAAACGCTTGTTTAATTTCTTGTTACATGAATTAGTCTCCAATTACAACCTCCATCGTGGTTCGTTCCCAAAAGAACACTTGCATTTAGTCCAAACTGTCTGCCATTAAAACAAAATTGGTTTAAGAGATAAGGTGAATGAAATCACATGTACAGATTCTTACATTCTGTACTGCAATTTAAATTGCTTTCTACTTGAAATTTATCTCAGTGTTTCGTTCTGCTTGTTGTTATTTAGGTTTTTAATAATTTGGAATTTAAATTATATGTTATGCACTCCAATAAGTAAGTAAGAAAATCTTTTGCATGTTGAGTGAGTAGACGCTGTTCACATTTTTCTAGGTTTATTTTACCCTACGTTGCTCGCGCGATGAGTTCCGCGATCACCTTTTTTAAATATGACCTGCAAACCTCATATTTTTGCAAGAACGGATTTGTCCTTCTACTCCTCAGAAATGTTTAAGAAACGACTTGAAATTGCAGTTCGACAATTACTTGCTAAAACAGTTTATTAGGTAGTTGTGTTAAGCTGATGCAATACTCACTGTGCGATCATTATTCTTGCGATCTGTACTAGTAGTTGAGTTTTTTATTATTAAAGGTATTTTTAAATTACGCTTTATAATAATTGTTTGAATGACAATACAAACACAATTTTAGTTATAAAACTTTGAAAAATAGACGCTACAGAAGAATCACGGTTTTTAAGAATTAAAGAGAGGCGAAGAAATTGCAAATAGAAATCAAGGCGTGCTTCCAAAATTGCTGATAAGGAAAGGAATGTAGATTCTCTTGAAAACCAGCTTCATCATCTGACTGATTCTGAAGTATCTGCAGATGAATCAGATGTTAATTCTATGGTCACAACCAGTTGCGAGAAAGATGACTGGCCTAATTAGGTAGGAAAAAACAGAAAAACAATTTGGAAAGTTCACCGTAACCAAAAAGTTGGTCGTACTTGCCCATAACACACTTACTCTCCTTCCTTCTGTAAAGAAAGAAGCAAGGAAATGTTAAATGTCCTTAGACGTATGGAGTTTATTTTTTACTGAACAAAACCATCATCGTAATTGTAAATTGAACTTTGATCGAATTATACAAGATGTACTGGATGGACACCAGTGTAAACAAAATAAAAACTTGTTTTGGACTATGTAACATAGCACTGTAATTTAGACCGATCTAAGAATCGATTTTATCTTTCGCTTGGTGCTCTATGTTTCGACGATTTAAATGCCAAAGCACAAAAAAAATTAGACAAGTTGGTTCCCATTAGACAAATCTTTGATTGATTTATCGACCAATGCAATGCATGCCATACACCAAGTTAATATTGTACTATTGATGAAACGTTAAAAGCGTTTAGAGGGCGATGCGGTTTTCTGCAATATATACCTAGCAAGCAAAATAAGTACAAAGTAATTTTCGCTTCTTTTACACTTTAAAAATGGAAATTTATGCTGGAAAGCAACCACATGGTCCATTTCAGGTACATAACAGTCGTGCTAGTGTTGTAAGGTGTCTTGTTGAACCAATCGCCAACACATGGACAAATTTTCCATTAAATAACTAGTCGACGTCTGTTCCCTTGACCAAAGATCTTTTGGAATATCAAAAGCTTACTTCAGTCAAATATAGTCGAAATAAACGGTTACGGCGTACTTCGAACAACATGCCAGAGTGTAAAGATGGACGTCGTACATATTCGTCTAATGGCGCGGTAGTGGGATTAAATGACAATATTAAAACTATTTTCATATCTTCAAAAATGTGTCTCCGTTATCAAAGTACCAGTTCAGAATAAAGGGTGAATAAAAAGAGATGAGGTGAAAAGTTTCCTTGTTGTACCTCGACCTTTGAGCTTTCCCCATAATAAGGGAATAAAGAAAAGGGTCATTGACCATGACTGCTCCAAACAGATTTATATCATTCCACAAAGTTAAATACATTTTGGTAGCCAATTAGATATAAAAATATTTAAAAATGTTGAGGTAAATTGCTTCTATACGTAAATCTAAGCCATAAGGAATTTATCAAATATATATGTATAGGTTGGCTTATTGTAATCAGTTGATGAAAGTACTTCTAAAAAGTTCAATTCTCTTCGGATATTTGGTGACCTTAAAAAATTTCTTCTTCCAATAACCCATAATTTAAACTCGTTTTAATAAAACTCATGGGATTTCTGCTTGAAGTTGTGGAAAGGATTTGTTGTTGTTGTTATTTTGCTGAATGAAACTCTATTTTTCTATTCTAAATCTACATGAAAAACCTGTAGGGAGTTTATGTATACGAGTCTTACTCAAACCGTGATACTTTTTGAGCTATCAATTTCTTGGGTCAATATCGGCTACCAGATATTTTAAGTTTTTTTAGGCTATTATTTGAAATATCAAACACAAATTTTATATAGGTAGTCGATATATTTTTCCCCAGACTGATCTAGAATTAAATTCTCAAATTCTGTATAATTGAAAACATTTTTAAATTGTTGCCAGTGAGAAACCTAAAAGAATGGTCAAAAGTTTTAAAGGCAATATCAAAAGTCCCTGTACTACATGGACATGCTGTATATTGTTGGTTTTAAGACTATAATTATCGATAATAAGATTTTAAAGGCGGTGTAGTATCTATTATTCGTAAAACTTTTCGATTTGAATTGACTACACCTAGACGTTTCCTCAAATTAGAGTCTTCATGAGTATTGTTTTCAGAAGATAGACCTGCATAAGTTTTTTGAAAAGTTAATACAAAGATCTGTTTGACCTCTTAAAGAAATTAAAAATGTTTTACCAAGTAAATAATTCATTTTCAAATTCACTTGTCTGAACATCTGGTTAACAGTTATAACAGAGCTCATTTGGTTGCCAGATAAGTTTACAAAAGTGCTATGAAAATTAGTCTTTGAATTTGACATAAAAAAACAAAAGATCATGTGGTTGCTCCAAATGAACATTCAAAGTCACAACTAGAATTAAGTACAGAAATAAGACCTTTTTATACCAAACTAGCTGACTCGGCAAACTTTGTTTTGACCAAAATAATTTTTGATTTGAATTAATTTCACGACATTCACTATTCCACCCAAAATTTCTATTATTTTTGCTAAACCAAACCCGCAAAAGGAAGTATTCAATTTGGCCCGGTCTTTTTAAGTTTTAAGCATCCGAAATAACAACAATCCATTTTTATATAGTATAAAGATTAACTTAAATACATACTCATCGTGGATACCACCAACAATTTCACTATCGCAAGAAATTTACTATCGTGTAGTACGTTATCGTAGACGGCTACAGTCGAAATTGCAAGCCGAATTGGATTCGTAGTTTTGTTTTAACCTCGTGTGGGAAGCGGACGTGTAGGGATATCAAAAGACCGAATGCGTCATATCCTGCATGAAAGTTTATGCAAGAGAAAGCTGTCGGCGCGATGGGTTCCACGTTCGCTCACTCCGGACAACAAGCGCAAGTATGAGACCACCTCAGAGCAGTGTTTGACGATGTTTAAGCGCAATCCGACGTTCCGTACCATCAACGAAACATGGATCCACTGGCACACAACAGAGACCAAGAAATATTCGAAAAGTGGACTTCACATGGCAAACGTG
Source organism: Abscondita cerata (assembly GCA_030710515.1). Taxonomy (NCBI): domain Eukaryota; kingdom Metazoa; phylum Arthropoda; class Insecta; order Coleoptera; family Lampyridae; genus Abscondita; species Abscondita cerata. The sequence goes on from JALBCR010001175.1 coordinate 432,669, forward strand.
CTCCGAAAAAGGCGAAAACTGTCCTATCGGCCGGCTAGATAATGGCCATCTTTTTATGGGATTGACAAGATGTGATCTACATCGTCTACTTGGAGAAAGGCATATTCTGCAGATTTGGTCATGTGTGACTTCTTTTGTTTCCAAACTTGAAAAAGTCACTCGCCGAGCAGAAATTTGGGTCGAATGTGGAGGTCATCGCCGCCACAGCGGCTTACTTTTGCAGACCTCGAGGAAATTTAGTTTTCAGACGGGTTAAAAAGTTGGAGCATCGCTGGGTCAGTGTGTCGACCTAAAAGGAAATTATTTTGAGAAATAAATCGCCACTTTTACAAAATTTTCGTTTTTCTTTTGTAGACTAAGTACTTATCGGGCCACCCTCGTATAATAGTCGTCGATTAATAAATGGGTTATTTGAAACTGTCGCAAATGGCAAACCCATTTCAAAATAGAATTTTAATGTTTTAGTATCACTAAATTGGTTTTCACTGTTTTACTTGTGGCGATCAACATTTATTTGCAATCCGACTTTGATAATGTTTATGACAACCGACTGGTATAAAAACCTATGGCATCAGGGAGGACTATCAATTATTTCTCTAAACATCCGTTGCACCAAAAAAATCAATACTATTACGGCAATGCTGAATAAAATGCTTAAATTGAGTGATATCACATTCCATGAGAAAAAATAAACAGTTTCTAAAAACCATATTAAAAAGCAACAATTATCCAGACAAATTTATAAATAAACTAATAAACAAGAGACTTTAATCACACTCAACCTTCAACTAGCCGGAACAACACCAATAATTCAACGGAAACAATTTCTTTTAAAAAAATCATCCAATGTACCTGTCCTGAGCCATAAAATAATAAACATTTTAAAAAAAATGACAGTTCTAAAATAGTCTTATACAACAAAAATACAATCTATAACAATATTTACTCGCGCTTAAAAGACAAGACTGAACAGTTGGATAAATCTAATGTTGTATATAAGATCCCGGTTGCAGCAACTGCCCCTGTTGCTACATTGGGCAGACAAAACAAAACTGAGTACACGTATCAAACAACACCAATATAATTGTAAAAAACAGACAGAAGAGACAGGACTCTCGTCCCATCATAAATGCACAGGACACACTTTCAACTTCGAAGAACCTGTAATATTAGACGTAGAACATAATTTTAAAAAGGCTAGTCTCAGAAATGATAGCGATCAAAATGCACCCTCAAAACGTGAATTTTAACACAGACACAAACAATTTAAGTACAGTTTACAGCAATATCATAAGTAAAATCAAAACCCACCACCTGAAACTCAACCCACCACCTGTTAACTAACTAACCATTAATATCTACCTAACTAATCGTAGCATGCTAATTACTCCTAACTAATCTAGTCTAACCTACTAACCTATTAACTACTCAATTATTAACTACTTGATTATTTACATATATACAATCTTTTCATTTTATGCATGTACGCAAATTCCATAAAAGCGGTCTTTATCTTTTAACAAGTACCGTTATCATGTTTATACGTTCGCTGTTTCAATGGTGTTTGCGTGTGGTATTTAAAATTGTTAAATTTCTATTTTTATTTACATTACGTGTTATTTATTAATTGTGACGTTATCATCTGTTGATGATTTTATTTTTATATATAAGCTCTTGACTACCACTCGGTTTTGCAAATAGGTGAGTCCAATTATTTTATCTCGTTTTATTATAAATACAAAATTTCCTTTCTAAATAATTTCTTCTTACCAGTTTAACACTGTTAATAATATATTTTTTTATATTTTTATTGCTATATTGTGTTGATGAATATTGACTAAATTATGTTCTTATGTGAATTTTATAAGATTTTTACACAATGTCACTCGATGTAATCTAACGCCATCGCGATCTGTTTGTTCGTTTTTATGTCTTATGTAATTTGTAAATGATGTAAAATTGTTAACCCGCTGTACCGTATGCCATCTCAATAAAATACTTTTTCCAGCCTTGATAAAGCCCACACAAAGGTGGGCGAAACGTCGGCATTGGCAGCTAACTGAGTTGTTTTGTCTTTACACCTCCACTAAAGAAGGGCTCTGCAAGAGCAATATATCACTAGCTGAAGTTTTGGAGGACTACTCACCAGTTTATGACAATATTTAGTTATTTGTTTCGTTCCAAATTATTTATATTATGTTCAACTTTAGATCGTAGTAATTATTTTTTTTTGAAATGTGTTATTGTTGCCATAACAAGTTTATTGAATTTTTAATTTAGAGAAAATTTGTAATTTTTAGAAAAAGTCAGAACAGATTTCTATTTTAAATGTTTTGAAGTTAAAGTTTTGTACCAAATAATGTTATTAAATCCATTTATTATATAATCCAGAAAATACCGTTTTTTCTTTAGTTCAAGTTAAATCGTTCAACTGAACTAGTTTGGTGCCAGTACTGAGATTGCATTGCGGTTTTGGATGTAAAATGTGGTCACTCAAGAGATTGGTGTCAGGAATGAAGTTAACTGTTCCTGTCTTCTAAAATAAATTAGAAAAGTAGAAACGGAATTGTTTATTCCAGTGCTGTGAATTAATTTGAAGACTGCATCAGGAGAAGTGCGCACATTAGTACAATTTAAGAAGCTTATTAAACTAATTCAAGGTATTATTTAACTTTTAATTTTCCTCGATTTTATGTGTTTAATTTGACATTTGTGATCTGTCACCTTTGACTTCTTTTTAAAATTTTATTTTATAATTGTTTAAATATGCACCAATTTTTTACTTTTTTAATTTATATTTGACTTTATGCTTATTTATAAGATTTATCATCCTAAGGAAAAGTGTTATGGTCAAGTTGAAATGGGTGGTGGTTTCATTATGTAATGAGATTCGAGTCAATCCTATTCCTTCTTGAATTGAGCCATAACGATTCTCCTTAAGGTATTTGGTTTTTTTCATATTATTTGAACTTATTTTTAAAGATTTTTTTTGTATAATTCTGTTGGACAACTTCGTCTCAGATTCCAAAATTATTAATTTTTTAAATATTTTTATAAGTTATTCGTCTTCTCGTTTCATAACCGTGGACGTAACATTATTTATTACCCAAGATTTCGATAAATTTTCCACGGACCTAAATTTCATTATACAGTGAGGACGAAAAGTCATCCCCCCCTTAACTTTTATCCATTTGAATTTAAAAAGCTCAAATTAACACAGTGTACACAAAAAATTGAGTTCTTTCATATGGTACTATTACAAATGTGACAGCTCAAAATTGTTTGAGTAGGTTTCATAACCTCAAAAACTTAAATTAGAGTAGGGGTCGAGTGGGGTCTCAAACGAAAGCTTATTTAAATTTGCATACAGCTATGGGGTTTAAAAGCAAAATAATCAACTTATCGCTAGCTGGCAACAAGAAAACTTTAAAGAGTTTTCGGCTTAGTAAATTAAATAAGCAGGCTTGCTCCTATTCCATATCCATGGCAACATTGGTAACCATATGAACGGTCAATATTTAAGACAGCTTAGTTTGAGAAGTACATATTTAAACGTAGTTTAAAACGTCAAACAAGTATCATTCGTATCTTGTTATTAGAATTCTTAACTATGCAAAGAGAATTAATAGAAAAGTTGAAGCCATTATAATCTTCGGAGAAGCAAATCGAAATTTTCATCAGGCAGTCCGCTTGTATATTGCTAGGTTTCCTGACCGTCAAATCGATCGCAGATATTACAGGAAACTATTGTCAAAATTCATGGAATCTGGTAGCGTTTCGCATAAAAAACGTTCAGGTCGTCCTTCTATTTCCGAAGAATTGCAATTGAATATTTTGGCGAGTGCTGTTGAAAATCCCACTGCTACCACAAATTTTATTGCGGAGCAGCAAGGTAGTTGTAAGAGTACAGTTAAAAAGTATTTAAAAAAAAACAAGTTTCATGCGTACAAACTTAAATTTGTACATGAAATTAATGAAGATGATCCTGACAGACGAATGGAGTTTTGCAAACAGATAATAAATAACATAAGAGAAGAACCTCTATTATTTGGGCCGCATATGTTTTTCTGATGAATGTACATTTTTTCTAAATTGAGAAGTTAACAGGCAAAATGTGAGGTACTGGTCGGACACTAATCCTCATCAGTTTAGGGTTACTAGCACTCAGTACCCTCAAAAGGTGAATGTTTGGTGTGGAATAATGGGGGGGACATATCATTGGTCCGTATTTTCTGGAAGGAAATGTGACTGGGGAAATTTATCTCCAATTATTAGAAAGGCAAATATTTCCAAGAATACAAGAAATCGCTCAAAAAAATCCAGAATTCCATAGAGTAACTAGCTATCAACATGGTTAATTCTCAATTTATCATTATTTTTTTAGGATATTATCTTTCAACAGGATGGAGCTCCGGCTCATTATTATTTAAATGTAAGAGACTATCTCGATAATAATTTCCCAAACCGGTGGATTGGTCGAAAAGGTTTTTAGAGTGGCCTGCCCGATCACCCGATTGAACCCCATTAGATTTTTTTATAGGGTTATTTTAAAGTCAAAAATTTACAAAATTGAAGTGCAAACAATAGAAGAGTTGCGTTTTAGAATAACTGATCAATGCAGACAAATTAATGATGAAGTTTTTAAGGAATGTACGTAGAGAAACTGAAGAAAGGTTGTATCATTGTCTTGGAGTCGCAGGCGGTCGCTTCGAGCATCTGCTTTAATAATAGTTTTAGTTAGTTTTCTGATGTCAACCTTACTTTTTTGTTCTGTTTAAAGTAGTTTCCATAGAAACAACAATAATATTATTTGTCACTAATGCTTTTACCGGCATGGCGTTTTTCATTTTATTTTAAAGCGTTTTAAGATTTTACTCCAAAACTTCACAGTTGTATGCAAATTTAAATAAGTGTTCGTTTGAGACCCCACTCGACCCCTACTCTAATTTAAGATTTTTGAGGTTATGAAACCTACTCAAACAATTTTGAGCTGTCACATTTGTAATGAGTACCATATGAAAGAACTCAATTTTTGTGTACACTTTGTTAATTTCAGCTTTTTAAATTAAAATGGACAAAAGTTAAGAGGGGGGCTGACTTTTCGTCCTCACTGTATATGCTTTAGATTTGTATTAAAAATATTCTAATTCACGTTAGTTCAGTTTTGTAATACAATTTCCCCAAAATGGTTAACAGTTTGAATTAATCCCATAAAAGCGATTATTCATTTTAGCTACAAATGGAATGTTCAAAATCAAAAATCAAAATCAAAAATGTTTTATTCAATGTAAACCTTTACAGGCACTTATTGACGTCAAATCAAATACAAAAAACACTTACAACTATAACTTATACATAAGGTCATTGACCCATGCATTAGGATCATTAAAATAATCATCCACTTGTAATACCCTTTGCTCATGAACGACTCTTTAACAAAATGTTTATACTTTTCCAAGGGCAGTTTTGTGATGTTTTTGTGGAATTTTATTATAAATTTTAATACATTGACCCAAAACGAACGATTAGTTTTTTGCAATCTGAATTTTGAAACAGCAAGTTTATTCTTGTTTCTTGTATTGTAATTATGGACATTACTGTTCCTGTCAAAATTTTTATGATATTTTCTTACATACATAATATTTTCATAAATATATTGAGACGCTACTGTTAAGATCTTAATTTCTTTTAAATAATTCACGGAGGGAGTCTCTAGCACGTAGGTTGTATATAGCGCGTACTGCTCTTTTTGTGGAATGATATGTTCAATATTAGCGGCTGATCCCACAGCAATAAACCGTAGGTCATTATACTATGTAAATAACTAAAATAAACTAACCTTGCTGTTTCAACGTTGGTCATAAACCCTAATTTCTTTTACAGCAAACGCGGCGGTACAAAGTCTATTTGACAGGGAATTAATATGCTGATGCCATTGAAGTCCCGAATCTAAAATTATGCCCAGAAATTTTGTGGAATTTACCAGTACAACTGTTTCGCCATTTACATTTATAGGAGTAACGACCTGTCTCACATTTGGTAGAAAATTTTATATATTTGGTTTTATTTGAATTAAGTTTTAAATTGTTAACAGAAAACCAATAAACTACTTTAGAGAGAGTATTGGTTATATTGTCAGAACTCATATTTCCTCTGTCAACCTTAAATACTAGGGATGTATCATCAGCAAACATAACGGTCTCGCACAAATTTTGGTAAAATGAGGTAGGTCGTTAACGTAAATAAGAAATAATAATGGACCCAATATCGAACCCTGGGGCACGCCCATAGTAGTGAGGGCACCCAAAGACTCAGCCTCACCTATAACAACTTTCCTGAATTCTAGAAGAAAGATATAATTGCAAGAGGCCTAATAAATTTTCCGAAACGCCATAATGCTCCAGTTTTCGTAATAAAGTTTCATGACTGACGCAGTCAAATGCTTTTGACAGATCATAAAAAATACCAATAGCATCCTGTCTTCCCTCCCATGCATCAAATATATGTTTGAGTAGAGCAATTTCGGCGTCAGTTGTACATCTACCTTTGGAAAAGCCAAACTGATTTTCATGAAACAGTTTGTTAATAACAAAATGAGCTAACAATTAATCATACATTATTTTTCAAATATTTTACTTAGCGCCGGCAATACAGATATTGGCCTAAAATTTTTAAAAATTTTTTATCTCCCCTCTTTTAAGAGGGAAACTTTCATTAATTTAGGAATACTCCTTTATCTACACAATTATTAAAGATACAAACAAATTGGGGAGCAATTGAAGTAAAAATTGATTTTACAAAAAAAATGAAAAAAACAAAAAAAATTCTTTTTTTTTTTATTTTTTAATTTTAATAATTTTTAAAATAATTTCTCTATTTATATATATATTATTAAAAAAATAATTGCCTTTAAAAAAAAGAATCCAGGGGAGGGGAGGAGAAGATTATTAGAAAAAAAAAAAATGTTGGTGTTTGGGGGGGTAAAAAAAAAAAAAAAATTTTAGAAAAGGTAACCCCCCCCAATCCCCCCCTTATTACTTTTTAAAAAATATTTAAAAAAAAAAAAAAAAAAAATTTTTTTTTTTCCCCCTTTTCCCTAAAAAAAAAAAAAATTTTTTTTATTTTTTTTTTTTTCGTTCCAAATTTTTTTCTAAAAAAAAAAAAATTTTGCTAAGACGCATGTTTGTTTTGAGGTGTAATTAAGGACTGAGGGCGAAAAAACATTAACATTGAAAAACTTGCATAACTTTTAAACCGCTAAATAAATTTTCAAAAAAATTTAGTTTTGGATAGGTTATTTATTATATAAAAATTAAGAAAAAACAAAAATCAATCAGACTTATCGTCATAAAAATTTTGAGCTTGTCGGGAATGGTCTCCATCATGGCTTTTATGGTGGTGCTCGACACTTTCTTGGTCGCTACGGTCCACATTTTCTAAAACTTTCAATCGATTTTGTAGCCTTTTTGTCTGCTTCAAGCTTCTTTTCACCAAAGCCCAGTACCGCTCGATTGGGCGAAGCTCAGGGCAATTTGGTGGGTTAGCCTCCCTGGGTACAAAATCGACATGATTCTCTTCGTACCATTTTTTGTCTGCTTACTGTAATGGCACGAAGCTAAATCCGGCCAAAAAATGTGGATACCTTATGTTTACTCAGAAAAGGCCGCAATCTTTTTGGAGACACTCCTTCGTGTAAATATCGGAGTTAATTGTTCCATTTGTTATGAAAGATTGGCTTCTTTCACCGCAGCTACAAATCGCCTGCCAAACGAGATATTTTTTGGAAACTTGGACTTTATTTTAGTTCTAAACTTCTTAGGAACATTTCCTCGTCCACAGGAAACATAAAACTCCTGACCAGGTAGTTGAGAAAAATCGGCGAGGACGTAAGTCTCATCGTCCATCACGCAACATTGACGTTTTGGAAAAAATCTGCTCTCAACTTTCTGGCTCGTTTCTTGGCTTCAATGTTTTCTCCGCATTACGATCTGGAGTTGTTTGAACTTTGTAGGACTTAAATCCACTCTTTTTTTTATTTTTCGAATTGTCTTTTCCGACAAGTCGACTTTTGCAGCTAATTTCCGGTTCGATATCAGCGGATTCTTAACCATCGCAGATATTGCCTTTTGCACCTTTTTGGTGAATGAAAACCCTCTAGTCGTCCACTTCCTGGTTTCCGTGTTATGGTAAAGTCTTCCTTGTACCGCTTGATGACTTTTGCTGCCACTTGCCTGCAAACTTTTGCCTCCTTTGCAATGCGAACGACTGACCATTGTGGATTCTCAACAAATTTTTAATGATTAATCTATGTACTTCCACTACTTTTGCCATTGTGAACACAATTTGACTCAAATAAAAATAAAAATTTGACGACATATTCTGACAACTATTTCAAAGCCTACTATATCAAAATTTTGTAAAAAATTATATGGTATAAAAGTTATGCAAGTTTTTCAATGTTAATGTTTTTCGCCCTCAGTCCTTCCAAAGGCGGTGTAAAATAATTCTTCCGTTTTATTACTTCGAAAAATTACATAAAAGAATCGCAGGTGTTTGAAGTTAAGCCTTTGAGAATTAATAGAACTCGTTACACTTTAAAATTAGCGCATTATTTCCCAGGTATTTTAATCCAATTCCCGTTCATTTTAATATTACATAACTGCATTTAAGCTTTGTAACAAGATGGCGATATTTAATTTGAATCGGTTATAAAAACAATTGAAAGAGTAAATTTTCGGTAAAAAAATGTCTTGTGTCAAATAATAACTTCAACTGATCTGCGGGAATAAAATTACTAAGTAGAAAAGAATGTTAATCTTTACTCGAATACTTTTCGGTTAGAAAGCAGTCGGTTTACTTTGACAGTTTACCGTAAAGTTTTGTTGAATGCCAAATTGTGAGCTTTGTAGTAATTATGCTCAAAACGAAGCAGCAATACCGATGCTGTAAAATAGCAATTTTAGCTAAGTTAGGACTTATATATGAGCAAATCTTTACACAAAGTAAATCGTACTTTAAAACGCGAGAGTTCTTTTTAAAATCGAGTTCAAAGTTCGGTTACGTTCCCTTGAGAAACGTTCGGATTTGATCCAAGTTATACCTTTCAGTAATAGAATTCAATGTTGAACTGAAAGACGCTCGCAAAGAAATAATCGAAAACATAAATAATTAAAATTAAACTCACATTTCGAAAGTCGATAAGTTGTGTAACAGGGTTCCATCTGGTCTTTTGAAACTCGAGGCTGACAGTATCATCAGTTACATTCGCCGAAATTGTTTCTTGAACAACATCGCCACCCTATAAAAAAATAATAAATTAATTTTAATTAAAGTGTTCAATATATTATATTTTAGTAAAATAACAATTTTCGAAATGTAGTTGCAAAATGGTACAAAATTATTTTTATAAGCGATTTCATCTAATCCAATTTTGTTGATTTTGAAATGGAAAAGTACACCTTAAAAATTCTTATTCAAATCTCACGAAAGCATAATACAACTTTTAATAAAGAATTTAAATGAATTTTTCTGTTTATACATTCTTGCTCAAACGCGAGTAAAAAAAGAAAATAACTTTAACATTTAAATTCTTGAAATAGAAAACCGTAACCGTATAAATTGATAACATCGCGGTACATAAATATCGCGAATAATAATAGATTTACGTAAATTTATTTGGATTGTAATCCACATAAATAAAATATTTTTACATGACGTATTTCTTTTTCTACGAGTTATTTTAAGACAATAAACATAAGCATTCTCAATATTCCAGTAGCACTCACGCAAATTCTAACTTCTTGATTTATTTAATAAAAATATGTTTGTGTAGAAAAGATTTATATATTTTGGTAAAAATACAATTCCCTTTAGTTTAAGCGGAAATTTAATAAAGAGCCACGAATGTCAGTTGAAAATTCTATTCTTAACATGTTGCACTTGACAAGCCGGAAAAACGATTTGTAACAATACATTTTAAATTTCAAATTGAACTAACATCACCTTATAATTTTACGATATCTTTATTCAGCTTAGAAGTTTCACGTCCACGTGCATTCAAAAGAAAAATATTTCATATCAAAAAAATGTTTAACAAGATGGAGGGGTTCAGCTAATTTTCTTTAATCAGACACATAAAAATTGACGGATGACACAATGATGTGATGAAACTACAATACACATACAAGATTTATTTACGCCAAGAATTTATGTAATTTTGTTTTGTGGTTCAATTTTATAGTAGAATGAGTAAATTTATATACAGGTTGATTGTAAATTCAGGGCCACTTGATTTACTATTTTATTATCCATGATAGATAAAAAGTTTATTAAGAAAAGTATACAATACAACTTCCGGTTTAAGCAGAAATGACATTAACTTAATATTTTTAATGAATTTTTTTAATGCTTTCGATTGGTACAATTAATCTTAGGAAGCGAAACGAATGTGGACGTTTGAAGTCACGAATCACCACATCAAAATTTAACAGCAGTCAATCATCACATTAATAATTTGCAACTTATGAAAACAGAAAACAGCTAATATAAATAACAGCTTAGAAATATCTCAAACCAAACAACAAAATAAAAAATAACTAGTTTAACAAATGTTTAAAGTGCCCCCATTTTGTTGTATACATAATCGGCTTCTATTCACAATACTTCTTTGTACATCTTGCAGCATTTCGAGTGTTATTTCATCGTATTCTGACCGTTGTTCACGTTAGATTTCACAGCCTACTAAGATTAATTTACCAATCGAAAGCATCTCTTTAGATTTTGAATAATAAATAACTAATTTAAACTTTAGCGCTATACTTGTGTTATAGTTTTTAAAGAGAATTTATCAAAGAATCACTTTAGCCTAAAAATTACTACATGATTCATTTAAAAAAATAAAGTTGATGTCATTTCCGCTTAAACCGGAAGTCTGCCATTTTGTGCAAAGTTTGGAAAATACTTATCTTGTATACTTGTAAAACTTATCCCTTAAGAAAAAGTAATGGATACATCTTTAGGGGAATAATTTCAGTATACCTGCCATCAGTAAATCCTAATTGTTAATTTAGTAAAAATCTATGTCAGAATCCCAACATTACAGTTCAAATGTCAATTATAATTAATTAATTAACAATTAAAATTTTGCATTGTGTCTAAAAGCCAACGGGTTACAACAATACCATTTATTTGAAGAATGTATCGCTAAGGATTCGACAAAATATGTGGATTCAGTTGGATGGTGCTCCTGCACACTATAGTGCAATGACAAAGAAGTTTTTGAACGAGAGAATTGGAGATCGGTGGATAAGTATTTCTAGGATTTCTTCTTATGGATTTACGTAAAAAATCTGGTATATCAGCAACCACCAACAACTCATGGAACAATATGGAACAACGAATAGTGCATGCTTTTGGACAAATTGCACCCGAAATGTTAGAACGGGTTCAAGTTTCGTTTCGCGAATGAACACGTCTGTGTTTGTAAAATGCAGGGGTGCAATTCTCGAGTTCGTCTGAATTATTTCGTATACGACAATTACCGTATGAAAAATTTCGCACAAAATCCTTTAAACGCATTCTCGAATGATATTCGAAAAATCAACCGTACGAAAATTACGTTCGACTTTTATTCGCATGGAAACGTGACAACGCTGTAACCGTATGTCACTAGTGCCAAAATTAATATAAATTTAATTGACAAGTAACAATAATAAGGGTAAACCTTTTGCAAAACTTCGGGCCATAGTGGTTATTGGACAAGTTGGCTATAGGCACCAATAGGAACTTGATACAAGTTTTCAAATGGTCCTCATATTGTGTGAATTTTGGAATTTCAATAATTTTTTTTGGGAAATCATCGATTAATCCACATTTTTTTCTTCGGAAATATGCTCTCTGAAACGTCTATTTTACGTTGGTAATTTTAGTTTTTCGAAATTTTTGTGTCCGTTTTATTCACCGCCCCGAAACTTTGGGAGGACGTGACGACCTCTTTAAATTTCTTCGGAGAACCCAAAAATGAATGGAAATAGTGGCGGAAAGTAAGTTCGATGATATAAGAAAGTAAAATGTATATAACTGGCATTTATTTTACCTAGACATGACACGATATAAAAACCACTACCAAAAAGAAGTTTAATTTAATTAATTCTAAACGTAGAATCCACCAGAAATTTAAATTCAGAAGCTTCCACGTCCTTCCAAAGCTGAAGATGTGTATTAGTAAAAATAATACGATTTAAAATAATTAAATGTTCAAGTTTTACCAACTCCAGGAACAAAGCCAAAAATTAAACGACGTCTTGCTGTCCATAAACTTCAGAAGACCCTTGAAGCTTCCGAGCAATTGGCCAAGCAGGTACAAGAAAAAATAAAATCAAGCAAAAATACTACGAAAAAGAAGACCTAAATTAAGAGGAATATGCTAAAAAAATTAAAAACTTGAAGAAATTTGCAAATGCAATTATATCTAATGTTGCTTCAGATTTATTATTTTTAATAAATTTTTTTGAATTTGCAATCGTTTATTTACGAAGGAACATTGACGCTAAGCGAAAATTTTATGGTAACGTCCACACTCTTGTGGGGCTCTTAGATGTGGTTCAATAAATCAATTAAGTCAGAAGTCATTTCTTTGGTTAATCTATATAATTTGATAAATCTTCTATCGCTCAGATCGCTAAAAAGGACGTCAAATTGATGAAATCTTCTGCCATGTTCGGCTACGATTTCTGTTTCTTCCAAAACACCAATTGTCCCTATGTATTAGCTCATATTGCCATATAGACGTCTTAAAATGGACGCAAGTTGTTTGTTAAATGGCGTTGAATTGTCTTTAAATGTATTTACGAAACCTCTTCAGGGCTAGCAAGAATTATTCTGCTTAACCGAGTACAAAATTGCACTTTTGGTTCACACCAACAAAAATTTAAAGAAGAAATTCAACAATAAATCAATCAAAATCAATGAATAAACAATTTTTAAATGCTCTCAACAATTTTTGATTACAAAGAAAATTTTTAAATTAATAAAACGTCACGTCATTACGTATACGTTACTGCATTTCGAATGGTAAAGACCATACGATGTAAATCGTACGATATGAACCGTATACGAATACTTTCCGATAGTTCGAGAATTCCGTTTCTCAAAATTCGTAAGAAAAAAAAGAGATCTGATAGAAAATTAAAAAAACAAATCCAAAACTGTAAGACATTTTGAAGGTTTAATTTAAAATAAAAGAGTTATGCACCTTTGATATTTTTGAAGTTTAACATGATATTCAGAGCCTACTAGATTTCCAAAAATGTGTCTTTAAACCAAAAGGTAGAATAATGTGTGCTAAATCCAACGATTTAAACTGCAACTGTGTATACGAATTAAATGTAGAAATATTCGCATTTCTTCAAAACGTCAAAGTAGTTAATTTTTTTTTCAAAAATTGTTAACTTATTCGGATACCATACATTTTGGGCGACATATTATACATAAACTATACCTCAATTCATCAGGGGAATCCAAAAATGCAATAACTTGAAATAAGAAAGTTTAGTTTATCCCAGGAAAAGCAAAACACCTTGTATACAAAAAATAATTTGTAGGTGATAAAAACTTAAATTCAAACAAACCTTGTCTAAAACATCAATCACCAAATACAGGGGCTGCCCCATCATGTATACAATACAATTAGAACACATAAGGCGAAGTCTAACCTAGGCTTCTCCACTTAACCTCAACAGAATAACTTTAACTTTAAACATATTTTGTTTTTATTATTATTTCTTAAGGCATACATAAATCGAGATTATTTGAGACCATATTTAAAAATATTTAGGATTGTTCATGGTGCTCCAGAAACACCTATCATATCAAATTTGGGTTATTTTAAATAGATCACCCTCTATTTTTCTGTTTTTAAATTGAACGAAAAGAATAATGTATGTTTGTTAACAGGTTCCTATACCTACTTACTTCCGTTTCTGAGATAAATCGATTTACCTGATTTGCAGACCCTCCGAAAAAATTCAATAACTTCAAAATAAATAAGAACAAGCAACTTTGTCTTACACCACCTTACTTTCAAGATCCTTTTGCAATATTTACTTTTATGTTATGATGTACAGGGTGTTTTTAATACTACCGCATAACACCAACCAAAACTTAAATAACTTGCTTAACTTAAATGGAACACCTTGTGTAGTATGTTGGAAGCTGGAACTAATTACCTTTCAGTCGGTATTAGGGTTACCAACCTCTAACTCTGATAGTTGTCGAGATATCTTAAAATTTGCTAGTTTAACAATTTACGGTTTACTGGAATCTAAGTTACTTGTGAGATATTCGTAAAATGAACACTATCTTGCAACAATTTTTAATGTATAGACCAATCCAAGTTTATTTTTTTTAGAACAAAATAACAGAAATGTGCTCATGACTTATACCGGGCCCCTGCAAGAGTCATACCACTATTAGAGCAATTTGCATCACAATCTTAGTTAACAGGTTAAAATTTGTCGATGTTTACAGTGTAATCAATTTTGAATGTACTAATAAATATTGCAAAAGAATGCTGAAATCTCTTAGTAAGGTAGTGTAAGTATAAGTTGCTTGTCTTTACTTATCTTGAAGTTATTACATATATTTTTTAGAGGGTCTGCAAATCAGGTAAAATCGATTTATCTCCAAAACGGAAGTAAGTAGGTATAGGAGACATGTTAAAAACATACAGTATTTGTTATCGTACAATTAAAAAAAAAAATGAAGGGTGTTCTATTTAAAATAAGACAACTTTGATATGGTATTAGTAATAAGTAGAATAGAAATGCAGGTTGGGAGGGTGGAACCGAAAAAAACAAGTGGACGAAATGATAAAAAAGAGTTAGGAATAGACAAGGGGGTAGTGAAAACTAAAGAAATATCTAAAGGAATAATACCAATAAGACTGGACACAATAGAGAAGAAAATAGAGATACTAAGAAAAAAATGAAAGCTGAGAGGAACTCAAATTTATATTAATAAGGACATGTCAAAAGAGAAAGAGAAATACAGCAAAAAATAAGGTATGAATCTAAGAAATGGAGAGAAGAAGGAAAAAGAACTGAAGTAGAATATATGAAAGTCTTCGTGGATGGGAAGGAAATGAGATGAAATGACGATGAATACAAATTGGTAAGGAGGAGTTCAAAAAAATAATAGAAAGGGGAAAAGAAAAGGACAAAGACGACAACCTGACAAAGAATAATGAAGATGAGATAAGGGTGGTGACAAATGGGAGGTGTAAGGAAATACGTAAAAACAAAATACTATTTTGGAACATTGCGGGGCTAAAGAATAAAGAGGAAGATTTTTGGAAGTATATAAAGAGGTTTAAAATGGTGGGAATGGTAGAAACTTGAATGGAGGAGAAGGAATGGATTTATATGGAAAATACAGTATGCAGAAAGGAAGGGGGAAATGGGGAAGGGCGAAAGAGGGATTAATAGTAGGGGTAAGAAAAAGATTGGAAAAACTAAAAGAAGAAAAAAAGATAGAATAAAAGGAATGATGAAAACAACAATAAAGACAGAAAACGGAGAGAAATTTGTCATCATGACGATCTATGGAACGATGGATAAAACTAAAAAAATCATAGAGGACGAAATAAAGGAAGGGAAAGAAGAAAAGATAATATTGAGGGGAGATTTCAATGCAAGAATAGGAAAAGAGGGAGGATTAATAATAAACGGAAAAGTAAGAATCAGAAGATCAATGGACAATAAAATAAACGGGCAAGGAAGAAAACTACTGGAGTTATGTGAGGACAGAGGCTGGACAATAATGAACGGAAATATTGAAGAAGGTGGAAAAGGAGAATATACATAAATGGATGATCTGGATAAAATGGATGATCTGGATGTTAAAATGGATGATCTGGATGCTGAAGAACAACCAACCAACCATGCAAATTGATTTTGCTTTGTTAAATAGTGAAACAATTTTGCGTTTTTTTTGCTTATAAAATACTTATATTACTACTTTTTGTTTATTTATTACTTTTTTGTTTTAGGAAGTTAAATGACTAATCACATAAACTTATGCTACTTAAACGTGCGTTCAGTCTGTGCCTCATTTGATGAATTGAAGGAACTAATCGTAAATGAACATATCGACATTCTCTGCATGGGAGAAACATGGCTAAGTAATAAAATCGATAATCAATTGGTAGCAATCAATAATTACAATCTCATTCGTGAAGATAGAATTGGAAGAGGTGGTGGCGTTGGAATTTACATTCGAAATAATATATCTTACAAAAAGTTGGAATACTCCTTAGCGATTGAACAGTGTTGGATCGAAGTAACGGTGAATAATGATGTTTTTGCAATTGGCGTTGGCTACCGTGCTCCCAACGTCAATGGAAAAATATTTATCGATGAAATAGAAACAACTCTTTCATTAATAATACCGAAATTTAACACTGTCATCTATGGAGGAGATTTCAATTTTAACCTCTTGGATACATCAAGTCTGCATACAGAATTACTGCTTGATTGTGTTTTTACCACAAATTCTGATATAATTAATAATGTGAAAGTTATTAATAATGTAGCAAATATCTCTGATCATCAATTGGTGCAGATCGACTTAAAATTTAATAGAAAACCTGAAGAACTATTTATATTAGCGTAATAAATACTTTAATAAATTTAAGACCACGAGAAATCCTGCTTACTGGAAACTTTATAAAAGTTTACGTAACCTAACTACTAGTTCTATTAGAAGGGAAAAGAGGGCATATTTGGAACACACAATTACAAACTCTCCCACAAATATGTGGAAACATTTCAGAAAAGCAGAAATACTACCATTAAAAAACAAAAATATTCCTAATTATTTAAAAAATCCTAATGCAATCAACAAACATTTTATTCAAAGTCGTAATCTGATTATTGCCCCTTCTGAGAATATGGTAGATTTTTACAATAGCTTAGCACCATTAAATTGTACTTTCGAGTTTACACTTGTTTCTAATGATACCATTCTAAGAACACTTATGTCAATAAAATCAAAAGCAGAGGGATCTGATGGAATTAATTTAAGTGCTCTGAAAATGTGCTCTCCTCACATCATACCATTAGTTACAAACATCGTAAACTCTTGCTTTCTTGATGGCACTTTTCAAGTCTCTGGAAGCATGCCTTGGTCACACCAATTCCAAAAACAAGCGAGCCCTTAGACTATAATTCATTAAGACCTATAAGTATTTTACCAACAATATCGAAAATAATAGAAAAGTAATTGATGAACAAATTAGAGAATATCTTGCAACAAATAACATTTTACCTAGTACTCAGTCGGGATTTCGAAAAAATATTAGTTGCGAAACCGCTTTAACTTGTATAATTGACGATATTCTTGAAGCATCTGACAGGCAACAATTGACGCTTGTTGGTTTGTTGGACTTTTTCAAGGCATTCGATACGCTAAATAACGGCATACTTCTAGCAACATTGAAACATATTGGGTTAAAAGAAAATGCTTTACGATTATTTGAATCTTTTCTTACTGGTCGATCACAAGCAGTAAAACTTGATGACTTGATATCAGAACGCTTAAACTTGCAATCTGGAGTTCCGCAGGGTTCCTGCATCTCTCCTTTGCTTTTTGTATTTACACCCATAAGTTACAACAAATTATAAACTTCTGTTACAGTCACTTTTATGCTGATGATACCCAAATCTATATGTCATTCGATCTAAATGTTGCCGATGAAGCCATTAATAAGTTTCGGGAAGATCTAAACGCATTGAAACTATTTGCTAAAAATCATTTCTTACAACTAAATCCAACAAAAACTGAATTGTTGATCTTTGGGCCACAAAAACTTAGGAAACAGTTTCTTGATATCTATCCAAGTATAGTACTCGATAACAAAAATATTCAGATCAAAAAAGAGGCAAGGAACCTAGGTCTAATTCTGGATGCAGACTTGAAATTTCACTCTCATATAAATAAATGTGCACGGAAAGTCTATCACTTTTTTGCGATATATATTTCAACAACGCCATTTCCTATCTAAAAAATCTAAAACAGTTCTTTGCGAGTCTCTAGTGTTATCACAGTTTAATTTTTGTGACTCAATTTACGTTCCGTTTATCAATGTTGAGACAAAACGCAGAATACAAAAAATTTAAAATAGTTGCATAAGGCTGATCTTTGGAATTAGAAAATATGAGAGCAAGTCTCTCATAAACTTCGAGAATTAAACTGGTTAAATATGTTTAGTCGTCGGCATTATAATGCCGTCTGCTTTTATCACTCCATTGTATTTACGAAAACTCCGCCCTATTTATACAATAAAATAACATTTCGATGCGACGTCCATTCGCTGAACATTAGATTTAAGGGTACTCTTACACCACCGTATCATAAAACGAAACTTTTTGAAAGTGGGTTCTCTTATCAGATTTCTCTAAACTACAACAAATTACCGGATACATTTAAAACATTACCCTTAAATAAGTTCAAGCAAAAATACCGACGTTATTTACTGTTAAGGGAAGCAACAGATTGAATTCATAGTTTGTTAGCTGCATAACTAACCCTTTGCTATAGTCATGAATTTTAAATATTTAAACATTTCTCATTTTGTATTAGTTTTTAAGCAATTAATTTGATGTAAATGGTAGCAACAATATATTTTAAGTTTGTAATCAAGGTATAAGTGGAAGAGCAGCTCCTTTGGGATATCCGCTGAACTTCGCCTTGAGGATTTCAAAAATTAACTTTTCTTTTTTAGTAAATATTATATTTACGTTATGTTTCATTATGTACTTATTTTTTTCTATTTTTGGGAATTAAAGACTTATTATTATTATTATTATTATTATATATAAGCGAAAGAGGACAATCAGTTATAGATTATGTAATAATAAACAAAAAAAGTAAAGAGTACATACAAACATTAAAAATAAGGGATGAAATGGAATCAGACCACTAACCGCTAGAAGTGAGCATGTGGGGAGAGGAAGAGGAAGAGGAAGAGGAAGAGGAAGAAGAAGGGGAAGGAGGAGAATGTGGAGAAATTAAAATTTGGACAGAGGAAAGTATAAAAATGTATAAAAGAGAGAATGGAGGAGGGATCGGAAATGGAAGGGAAAGTGGAGGACGAGATGGGAGGATGATAACGAAAATGGAACAGTCCACAGTAAAAGAAATTATAGAGTAGGAAAAAGAAAAGAAGTAGGGAAAGGAAAAGTTTGGTGGAATTGGGAATGTGAGATCGGGAAAAGAGAGCTGAGGAAAGGAAGAAGGAAATGGAAAAAGGGCAGGATGGAAATAGAGGAATTCAAAATATTAAAGCTAATTTTAAAGAAAGATGTACAAGAGCAAAGAGGAATATAAAAACCAGATAGAGAAATAAAAAATGGAAGACAAGCATGTGAGTTTGTAAACAAAAGGAGGAAAAAAGCAAGGAAGTTAGAATAGAAGTAGAGAAATGGGAAGAACATTGTATGAAAATATGAAAAAGGAAAGAAAGAGGTAGAAAAAAAAGAGTATAGGAATAAAAAGTAAGAAACAGAGGGGGGATAAACAAGGAGGAAATGGGAAAGCAACAGATAAACTGAAAAAATGAAAGGCAGGAGGAACGGATGAAACACAAGAAGAACAATGGAAATATACGAGGAAAAAATTAAGAAAAATGTTTGAAAGAATATGGACAAAAGAGGAAATACCTAAAAAGTGGAAGGAAGCAATCATATGTCCAGTATACAAAGAAGGAGGCAGGAAAGATGTGAAAACTACAGAGGGGTAAGATATATGCAGAAATAACAAGAGAAAGGTTAGAGAAGGAGTTAGAGGAAAAGAGATTAATACCGGACTGGCAAAATGGTTTCAGAAAAGGGGAAAGGGTCGATAGATAATATTTTTATTTTGAAGCACATAATTAACAGAGAGATAGGATTAAAAAAGGGGAGAGTATGAGGTTTGTTTATGGACATAAAGGCTGCATTCGACAACGTGAACAGTGAAACACTATGGAAAAAATTAGGGAAATGGGGATAAAAAACGACATAAAAGACGCAATAAAGGAGGTT
Organism: Abscondita cerata; assembly: GCA_030710515.1. Taxonomy (NCBI): domain Eukaryota; kingdom Metazoa; phylum Arthropoda; class Insecta; order Coleoptera; family Lampyridae; genus Abscondita; species Abscondita cerata. Next base: position 452,747 of record JALBCR010001175.1, read on the forward strand.
TACGAAGAGACAAGATGTAGATCGAAAGTGGGAAAAAGGTTAAAAGGACAATTTTAGACGGAGAAGGGACTAAAGCAGAGATGCCCGGTAAGTCCGTGTTTGTTCGCAAACTATTTAAGCGAGTTAGAAGAGGAATTGGAAAAACATCAGGTGGGAGGGATCGTAATAGGGAGGAACAAGGTATGGGTGTTGGCATATGCCGACGATATTGTCGCCTTAGCAAAAAACGAAGATGAGATAAAAAGATGAACAAAGTAATAAAAGGTTCTTAGAAAAAAGAAAACTTCAAGTGAATAGGAAAAATTTTTGTAATTGAGATATCCGAAAATTTCTTTTGGCAAATGAATTTAGCATACCGAATGACAAAAAAAACACTTAGACAAATGTCATGTGACCACTATCATGGCGGCATATTTTAAAAATATTCCTTAAATATGTAAAAAGTGAGGTTAGATGACAAGATATTGAAAAATGCCTAAGAGAAAAGTTGTTCAGAATTAGATTATATGTCTATGCGCAAATTTTCAAAAGAAAATAACGACTTTTCAAAATATCAGTTTTCCGGCATTTTTTCCGGAAATATTGAGAAAACAAAATTTTTTGCGTTCGATTTGCATAAAACACAATAAAACCAACAAATAAACTTCACAATCCAGTACTTTTTATTTTATTTTTGAAAAGTCATTATTTTCTTTTGTACATAGACGTATAATCTAATTCTGAATAACTTTTCTCTTAGGAATTTTTCAATATCTTGTCATCTAACCTCACTTTTTACATATTTAAGAGATATTTTTTAAATTTGCCGCCATGACAGTGGTCACATGACATTTGTCAAAGTACTTTTTTTTGTCATTCGATATGCTGAATTCATTTGCCAAAAAAAAATTTTCGGATATCTCAATTACAAAAATGTTTCCTATTTGATGTAAACTCTTTGCCAGTCACTATATGCATGTCTTAAGATTTCTAATATTATTTGTCGTTTTAATGCTACACAATTATTCGTTGGTAGTGCCCCACCCTGTATATCTAATATTAAAGATAACAGTAATAATAAAAGCAAAATCTGTTTACAATGAAAATCGAAACTGATCACAATGATTTCATTTTTCATTGAGTGGATAACAACAATAACTTAAACTTTTTTTAAGGTAATTTAAAGAATGTGCCTTAAATTCATTAGGAATACAATTGTAAACTTCACAAACGTTGGAAGTAAATAAACGATAGAGATGATGAGAACCGATACTTAGGGCACGTTAATGTGTGAGTTCCTTATGTTAATATTAGGAAAATAATGACGAGGTAATAATTTATTTTTAAATAAGGAGGGGATGAGGTAGTCATAATCCGAAAAAACCAAGGAAGAAAGGTGAAATTTAAGTATGTTATGGATTTTAAGCCAAACCAATTGGTATATTTTAGTGAAACATGATCATATTTGCGTAAGCCAAATATTAATCTACAGCACCAATTTTAATTCTTTGCAACCTTAATTTAGTAATATAATCAAGACAAGGATTTATTTATTTATTCGTATAGTACATTATACAAATATTGTATTGTGATGTAAGTGTTATGTATAGTGCCCCAGAAGATCAGTATAAACCTGTATAGTGTGGTGACGAAACCGTGTGCAATAGTGGATTGGTTCGTCTTGGCAAAGCATTTACTTCAAGATTTAGGAAAACCACTACAACCTAAACATGCCAAGACAAGGATGGAATATAATAAGTCCATGGTTTAATAAAGAAAGTACTAAACTCTCGCAAAAAAGAATGTAACGTTGGTATTCGAACAGTAAATTTGTATACATATTTTGCTAAATGGACGTTAATTATAATTTAATAATGGCAGGTATATTAAAAATATTCACAAAGGTGCGATATTGTTTAATTTCTTTTTCCCATATATTAGGCTAGAAAAGTGATACCGAAATGGGATTATGACTAAGCTAAACTTTGTTGGATTAAAAGTCATATCGTTGTATTTGCATTTTTTAAAAAATCCGAAAATCCGAAACTCCTTTTGACGGTTCCTAGTTTAACATTTGTTTGCAAAAATGTTCACTTTCCATTAAGAGCAAAAAACATTTAATAAAAAGAGGCAAATTTATCTCAGATTTAAAACGGTGTATATTTTAGTGATTTGTAATATAAGGATATTTCTCAAATAACGGGAATTAAAATTGAAGAATTGCGATTACGCCTCCTGGCAGTCATTCTAAAAACTTAAAAATAATTTCTAGACTTTCCTCTTGGCCACTTCTTTTACCTAAAGTCTTCCCAACAATTACTTTTCGAGATAGGTCCGAGAATTGGCCACATAAATTGTACGTTTGAAAATTTAAGAATAAATATTTTCATTATCGTGAATAACAATGCTAATGTTTTTAAAACCAAAATGTTTAAAAATTAAAAGAAGTTTAAGTTTTACTAATACTATTTTTTATAATGGTTTCTAGTTGCGAATGATGGTTATAAAATATTAATTAAAATTTGTTGTGAATATTAAATTCGTTTGAACTTGATAAGCACGTAACTACTTCCATTTTAATGAATGAATTTTAAAAGATAATTTTGAACAGTAAATCGAACAATACAAAAATTATGTACGCAGCCTCACACGCGTGTTTTCACATCCTGATGAGTCCCAAAAGAACGAAATAGTTACAATTGCACAAATCTTTTACAGTCAGCGGTATTGAGAATGTTTGTAAATCTCATTACTTTGCTTGTTCAAATTAAAAGTATGTACTTTTTTAACATCTGTCGTTAATTTATTAATTCTGACATTTTCTAAAAAATAAAGTAGTAAAGGCCATTTCACAGATTTCATACAAATAAATTAATTACTATAGTATCTAAAATAAAACAACCATTATAAAAAATATACCTACAATATAAAATTACGATAAAACCCCAAAGTACAATTACAAGAGTTATTACTCCGAACCCGTACAAATATAACTTCATATTTTTGTTGGTTATTTTACGATTATTGCTTTGCCGATGTTACATTTTTCCAAGTCGTAATCGTATTAATAAATTCTTATCGAAACGTTTGGCCGTAAAAATTTTTAAAATTATATTTATACGAAACCAAATAAGTAGGTACGGTATTGTAAGTCTTTATCACTTCGGCGGCGTTAATATAAACTTTTAATGATTTCTTTTCCGAGTTTATATTGTTTCTATTTGTATTCGGCGCTTGTCGACGTCGTTTTTCTGATTTATTTCCGATATAAAGTCATCGATTCGAGATTGGCTTGTAACCTCTTCAAACGTGTGTCATAAAAAAAGTTAAATAACTTGAATAATCAATTACGATTATCTCTGCATAAAATCGAGACTAAAAACTTCTTAAACAAGCAAGTTTTGAATAAGCTTCGTGTATTTAGTATAATTTTAGAAAGTTTCAGCGAACTATGACATAATGGCCATTTATATTTTGTAAGCATAAAGATGTTTAAACTTCAATTTATTTAAAACTTGAAAATGTATCCAAAGTTTATTTGTGAGCGAAGCTTTTCAGAATAATAGAAATTATCTGTATTAAACTAAAAAAAAATTAAGTAAAGCTAAGGTTAATAAAGTGAAAGCAAAGTATTAAGTAAAGTTTGACGTCAAAAACAGCAAATTAAAAATCGGTATTGTGCGCCAAAGTCAATATTGACTCGACAGCTTAAATACATATTTTTCGTTGCCGTTAATGTATGAAAGCCGATACTTTATTAGAAGGATATTAAACAACATCCACTTCATCGAGGTTGATGTTTTAGCAAGTCAAGTTTGTAAGGTTTATTAATAATTCATCTCAGTATTCATTACCTTAAGTACTTGTTCGTGGTATTCTACACCAACTTTATACGTCATCCATATATACAAGTTTAAAAAGAAAATGTTTTGGTAATTAAGTAATGCATATAAATTGAAAAAAAACTTTCTTGAGTTGACTTTTAAAATAACTAGTCAAGATATATACTTCATATTTATATTTTCCACTATATTGTATATTCACTTAATTTATTATGAAAGTTGAGCTAACATCTGCTCGGTAAAAATATAGCACTTTATATTTATGATATTTTACAATTTTTCGTTTGTACGTTTGTTAGAATTTACAAAGTTTAAATTAACAAAATAAAACATTTTCGTTTTCCAGTAAAACACGCTTTTGATTAAAAATGTTTGAAAAGCAACTAAAAATAGAAGGATGTTTTACATATTACTAAAATAATGGGTACTAATAACTTGTAAAAATCCATTACTTTTGAAATAGTAATAAACTGCAAAATCGAATAATATTCAATGAATCATTAAGTCATTAATATAATCAATGCGCATAAATATTGCTATTATGGAAGCAGTAGGACTATAGGAAGTCATAATTGAACTTGCTATTAGAAATTAATCATTCGTTAAATAATGTTAATTCTCTTGTAGCAAGTAAATATCTGCACATGAACGTAGTACAGAACTAGGATTATATCAGATTATAAATTAAGCATTTAGGCTTTCTATTCACATTGATTTGAGTTTCACCAACAGTATATACTCTATCATCAAGTCGTAAATAAAACTTTTATTCCAACACCTGTTTGCTTTCCACAGAAACAGTTTTAGTTATAGACGACTTAGAAAATCTTCTTACATAGTTAATCTTAGTTATTCAAATAAATTCGTCTTTAGTACCTATTAAGAGTATAGTATATATTATCAGAAAATCCTTCTACCTTTCGGTGTCGGATTGTACAATTATTTACATTTTATTAGATTAATTTCTATTCTACGTTTATAAATTTCTTCCATTCCTTCTTGTTGTATGCCATCTCTTCTGCTTCTCTCCATGTTTTCCTTTTTCTTCTAGTATTCTTCCTACTTCCCCATTCCATGTTTTTCTTGGTCTTCCTCTTTTCTATTTTTCATTATTCTTGTCTTCCAAATTTGTTTTACTGGTGTTTTGTCGTTGATTCTGACTAGGTGACCCCACCACGACAGTTGCTTCTTCTCTATGTGTGTTAGTATGCTTTCTACCTCCAGTTCCTTTCTTATGTCTGTGTTTCTTATTCTATCTCTTCTCGTTATACCTTTTATTTTCGTAAGTATCTCATTTCGGTTGCTTGTATTTTGCTTTTCTCTTGCTCTGTGAGTACCCATGACTCGCTGCCGTAAGTTAGTATTGGTCTATAAATGGTTTTAAATATTTTTGTTTTGGTTTCGATCGATACTTCTCTCTTATTTAAAAATTTTGTTTTTAGTGCGTAAAACAACCCATTTGCCTTCTTAATTCTATTATTAATATTTGCTTCCTGTGATCCTTTCTCGTCCAGAATTTCTCCAAGATATTGAAAGTGATCCACTTGTTCAATTCTTTCTCCGTCAATCTCTATCTTCGTTTTCACATTTTCTTCTCCAATTACCATTACTTTTGTTTTACTTTTATTAACCTTCATTCTGTTCTCTTTCAAAACTGAATTCCATATATTTAAATTTGTTTGTAAATTTTTTCATTTTCCGCAATCAGTACCACATCATCCGCGTATAATCCTTCAGATACATTAATTCTTTGTAAATTCAGATATCCAATTGTCATCTTTTTGTTTTCTTTTTACAATTTTTAATTATTTCATCCATGAATAGTATAAAAGCAGTGGGCTTAGACTACCCCCTTGTCTTAATCCCATATTTGTTCTAAACGTTTCCGATATTTTGTTGTCCCTTATAATTGCGTTCCGGTTATGTTTGTATATTGCTTGAGTTAGTCTTATAAGTTTTGTATTTACATGTCTTTCTTTCATTAGTCTCCATATTGCGTTTCTGGGTACCGAATCGAATGCTTTTTCTAAATCCAAGAATGCCAAATAAATCATCCGTTTTTCTTTTCGTGCTTTTTCGGTGATTTGTTTTATTGTGAATATGTGATCCTGTGCGCTTCGTCCTCGTCTGAATCCACTTTGTTCTTCTTCCATTGTCTCTTCGATTACCTTCCTGATTCTTTTTTCTATTATTTTTCTAAAATTTTCATACATATATTGAGTAAAGTTATTCCTCTATAGTTATTACATTCTTTACATCTCCCTTTTTGTGTATTGGTACGATTAGCGATGTAGTCCACTCCACTGGTATTTCTTCTTCTCTCCACACTGTGTTGTATATGCTTAATAGTGCATCTCTTCCCCGTTGTCCTATATTCTTTATCATTTCTGCCGTTATTCTGTCGCATCCAGGGGCTTTCCGTATTTTAGCTCTTTTATTACTTCTTCAAGTTCTTCCATTCTTATTGGTTGTTCTTCTGTTTCTCTTTCTAGCTTGTCGATTTTCATTTCTTTTTCTATTTGTGTATTATTTAGTAATTCTTCAAAATGTTCTTTCCATCTTTCCATTATCTTTTCGTCTTCTGTTATAATTTTTCCGCCTTTGCTTTTTATTGTTTTTGTGTTCAGTGCGTTCTCTTTTCTTAACGATTTCAATGTTTTATAAAAAGAGTTTTTGGTTTCCTTTTGAGTCTTTTTCCATTTTTTCTCCAAATGTTTTCCATTGCTCTTGTTTCGCGATTTTGATCATTTGTTTAGTCGTTTCTCGTTCTTTCTTGTATCTTCTGTATTTTTCTCCTGTCTTGTCCGATAAGTAACTTCTCCATGTTTCTTTCTTTTTCTTAATTTGTGTCTTAATTTCTTCTGTCCACCATGATGTTTGTTTTTGTTATTTATTTTCCGTGCTATCCCGCATATTTCTTCGGCTGTAGTTATTATTATGTTTTTGCAGTATTCCCAACTGTTTTCCACGTTTCTTTCTTTAATTTCCTTTTCATATCCTTCAAGTTTCTTGCTTATAGTTTCTTCATATTTATCGGCTACTTCCCTATCTCTTAGTTTATAATGTTTGATTGATTCAAACTGTACCAATTCGTTATTTTCTTTATTAGCCTTCTGTTTCTTCTCTTGTATACTTTCTCTAATTTTAGCCACTACCATATAGTGATCGCTGCCAATTTCTGAACCTCTTTTCACTCTAGAATCCATTATCATCCTTCGATTTTTTCTTTCTATTAGTATGTAGTCAATTAATGATTTTCGTTTCTGCTTCTCATCTCTCTTGTAAATTTGTGAATTTCTTTATGTGCAAATAATGTATTTGATATTATTAAATCATTTACAATGCAAAAGTCTAACATTCTTCTTCCGTTATTGTTTCTATTTACTTCTCCATACTTTCCCAGTACCGCTTTATATTTCTCATCGGTTTTACCCACTCTGCTATTAAAGTCTCCTATAATATATAATTTTCCCTTTGCTTGTCCTATTATTTCTGTTAGATCGTTCCAGAATTTATCTTTGTTCTCTTTCTTGTCGTCTTCATTTGGTCCGTATATCACCACTACTGTCTTGTTAATCTTTGTTACGTTTTCTAAGAATTCTACTGACAATATGCGCTCATTATACGCTTCCCAGTTTTTAATTTGATCATCTAATTCTTTCCTAATTATGCATCCTACTCCTGCTGCTGCTCTTGTTTCTTTTTCTACTCCGCTGTGTATTATTATATTGCCGTTTTAAGTTTTCCTAAGCCTTTTCCCTTTTTCTTTGTTTCCGTCATTCCTAATATATCTACCCCCGTTTTTCGAATTCTTCCTCTAATTCTATTTCTTTTCCATTTATGCTATTAATATTCCATGTTGCTATTTTCCATATTTTACCCTCTAGTTTGTTAATTTGCATATTATTGTTCGTTGCCGTGTCCGTTTCCGAATTACCCACCCATTTGTTTTCCTCTGTTAGTTTTTGCTGCTAAATTCCCTTCCTTCGTTGCTTCGTATTTTATTCCATTTATCGTTAGAGTTTTATAGCCTATTTTACAGTATTTCCCTTTTCCTTCTCTTCTCTTGCCTTTTTCTGATTACCGCCTGGATCTGCTGTTCCTTTTTGTTAAATCGCTGTCTATGAAAATCGGTTTTTCCTTAATTTGTATTTATTTTTAAAACTAATAGTTTGTCTTTAAACGACCCCATTTTCGCTACCACTATGCTTTTTCTCCTTCTTTCCTTATAGGTAATGCATTATCTATCTTTACTTTTACGCCTATGTACGATTCTAGAACCTGTTCTAAATGCTGATTTAGTCCTTCTTCTTTCCATTCGACATTTTTAATAACTATATTATCCTTTCGGGCTTCTCTATCTTTTTTCTCTAAACTTTCTTCGATTTCTAGAATCCGTTCTTTTAACATTTTCTTTCTGCATCCCATTGTTTTTCTTTATGACTCATTTCTTGTTTTAGGTCTCTTACTTCCTCTCTTAACTTAGTAATCTCATTTTAAACTCTTCTCTCATCTCCTGAACATCTTTTCTCAGTTCCCTAATAGCGGCTATTACGTTTTCCATGTCTGTTTGGTTTCGGTTGTTATTTTTGGTTTGCTTAGTTTTATGGGCGATCTTTGAGTTACTTTACTCTTTTTAAATACCTCTTGTGAGCTTTCCTCTTCCGGTTGTTTTTCGGTTTGGTTTGCCGTTCTTTTCCTCTTCAAAATTCTTCAATCGAACCCGTACTAGACCCTCTGACTCGGTATTTGTTTGCATTCATTAAATAAATTTCTCCTATTTGTATGCAACCAACCTTGCTATTGTTGTATACACGTATTACGGATAAAGTAGGTCAGCTTAATTTTTCCAATTTACTTCTTTTATCTACAATTTTGACTTTATATATATGTTTATAAATGTTACTTGCCTGTTTATTTAATTGTATTTCCTTGATTCCAATTTTAAATTCTTAATTTTCTCTAGTTTAAACTATTTCTTTAAACCAGCGTGGCAAGAGCGTACATGCGCTATTCACTACCGACGACTATTAACCTAAGAGTATAGTACACAATTTAATTTCTCAGCGATTAACCAACCAAATTCAACAAAATAAATCATCAAATGACCAAAATCTTGATATTTATTTATAAAATGTGCCTACTTAAGTTGGGACCATATGGAAAACCTTTTTATTGGTTTTGAAAAAATAAGTTATTCTTGATTAAACGTTCTGCATGGTCCAAAATTTAAAATGCAACCGTCAGATAACAAATTTTTCAATTCTGGTTTGATACATTTAACATAATCTAGGATGCACTGACATGAAATATTATGCACTCATTACGTATTTAAATTGCAAGATAGTTCAAAAACATTAACAAATGGAAAGGTTATCATATTTTTAACAGATAAAAAGGATATATTCAGTATTAAAATTATTTGTAATGTAAAACGTAAATAATCAAATTTTCATTATAACATTCTTCTGTATTGAAAAAAATAGTGATACTTTACTCTTGAGCAAAATTAATATTTTTGACAAACCATTTATACGGCTTAAAAAATTGATATCGGATGGTTTGCATTTTAAGTTTTGGACGGTGCAGAACTTTTTATCAAAAAACCGATAATGCAAAAGTTTTCCACATGGCCCCAACTTAAATAAATTTTAGTCAAATGTTTGAACATCTATTGGAACCAAATTTTATATAAATTCCAATCTAGTAGAAAACTAATGATATCAAAAACAGAAAAGACGCGGCATATGAAATTGAAATATATAGATATATAAAGACTTGAGAGAATAGAATAGGGCTGAACGGAGAGGAGCAAACGACAAGTAATTAAATTGAAGAAGAAAACGTCGATTAATATAATCAAACCAAAGAAGAGGATAAACATTTCATAAATAACAGTGGAATTAATAGTGAGTTGGGCAATAAACTATCCGCTTGAAACAAAACTCTATACTGTATAATCGAATTATAACCTTATAAAATTTAGTAACATCTAATAGCGATTATAAGTACATGCTTACTTGTTTTCGTTGCGTCTTTGATACCCAAATAAATTGAAACATTGTATCGCAAGCAAAAGTAGTTCAAATAAAATTTGTAGAAATAAAATTTACAACAACTTTATTAAATATATTGTCCAAAAATAGCGCACATTCACCGTTTTCGGTAATTATTTATCAACTTAAATTTGTTTAAGCAAAATAAAATAATCCCTTCCACAAAATAAATAATGAGTATACTAAAGTAACTGCAACTTTAAACAAGTCCGTTATAAATTATAAATTTATAATAAACAAGAAAAACAGAAAAGAGTAATAACGAAAGCAAATACATTTAGCGACAATTTTATAATTAACAAATAAACAAAGAAATACTTTAGGAAATTTTTTAATCATAATTACAGAGTTAGTAGTAACACCTAAATATTAAAAAAAATTAATATAGAAATGTTGTGGAAGCAATCCAAAGAAAGAATAATAAAGATGACAAGTTAAGTATGAGGAATGACAAAAAATACAATACGAGAGGTTTAGATATCAAGCATATCAGAAGTAGTGAAAAATTAGATTAAAGCCAATAAATAACAAAAATAAATTATCTATTGACCAAAGAACACAAACTTTCAGAAATTTTTTAGACTTCTTCACTTCACCTTTGGGTGTAGACCTCTTCTAAACCTTTCCACGGTTCTATATAATAGGCCCGCTGTTATCTTTATATCGTCGGCCCATTGTTGTAGGAGTCTTCATTAGATCCGATATTCTCACCAGGGTCGCCACTTTTCTACTTCAAAGTTCGATCTGACGCCTGTGAGCCTTACGTTAGATCCCCCAAATCTCCACTTTAATGTGGCTGATCGTTTTTTGATGTCTGTTTTGGCTCGTATGCAAGAGTTGATTTTTCTATCACGTAATGAGATATTTCCTATCCATAGATTTTGGCGTTTCAATTATTTTGTGTTTTTTAATGAGAGTTATTGCTGTGGTATGTTTTTTTTTATATGAAAGTAAGCTTTCCGAATGCAAATTGTTTGAAGATCTCTGTGGGTACCTGCTACTAATAGCCGTATATTTGAGATTATTTAGGTATGATCCGTTGATGTTTATACCTTTTCCGGAGCAGTCTATACTCTTGAATACGTCCTCAATAGCGCTGATAAACACTGATGAACTTTCAGGACGTACTTCCCAATCAAAACATAGCTGCTAGCAATAATATAAAAATCATTTTATTTTATTCTACCCTGCTACGTCAACGTTTACTGTTGATTGAAGTTGAGGTTAACTGGTAAAGTATCAAGGAATTTAAATACAATGATTAATACGATGCATTTTCAAACTATCCTACATAATTAATTGTAAATAATTCCATAGTATTTAACTGTAAACGTACTAGCGATATGCACATCTACCTCTCTATCAATGTAGTCGCCCCTCATCATACATCGTGTTAGGGGTGTCGAGTTTCATACGTTTATTACACGTCACCCACATTTTAAAGTATCGCGTTTCGTACGTCAACAAACCAGGTTCATTCTCCAGAGACCGATTTTCCAGAATCCTAAGCCATGTCTCGCTCGGTGCTCACACCACGGAGTGTAATTTATTTTGATTAACTAATTAATTAAAAAATTGAAATTTCCTGTTTACATACAGTTTTCCGTTTTCATTCAGCAATAGTTGTATATAGTAGTTGACTGAAGCTCTGTGAACACTTCTTCACTAATTCTGCCGTTGGAGGTCCGTCTGTGCCCCTAAATATTGAAAGGGACCAACCAAACCAAGAAGCTGCGCCTCAAGTAATAATATCCCAATATAGTATTATTCCCAAATGAAAACATTATTTGCTCAGGATGTAACGATCAATCCTCCGAAAGCTATATCGTCCATCCAATCCTTGTCCAAAACAGATTTTTGTGTACCAGAAAGTGTATCTTTTTCGGTCGAGTTTGAGATTGAATCATGCAAAGACGAAATTACACTATTTGGCAGTGGTGTACCCAAAATTTTTATACATAAGGTTCATTAAAAAATTATTATCAAACATTTATAATCAATGGGTAACTATAAAAGAAAAATGTCATTGGCGGTATTGTCGGTATGTAAGTTAAGGAAATATAGATAGATGACGTCACTCTAGAACGGACAATAATAAAAGCTGTTAGAAAACTAATTTTCGGCCTATTTTGAAAACTAAAAACTCACTTATCTGTTAGGGTACCCTAAACATTTACTTTATTTCTCCACTTATTTCTCGCTGAACATTTTTTTCAATTAACTTCATTTCCGCCTCCAACCAAATTAACATCGTTCTCCCGCAACTTCTCTTCACTTTCCTTTACTGATTGTTTCCTAACTATAAATAATAAATGATTTCTTTTAGGAAAATATTTTTGAATATACACACACGATAGTCCAAAAAATGTGTCAAGATAAGGGCCATCGGCTAAAAAACAAGAATGTAAAAAAAGCAAAATTATCCGTCGTTTTTGCAAATATACATATAGAAAACAGTCGATAAGTATAGTACGATTGTAATTACAAAAAAAGGTTTTTTTCAATTCTGCACGAAATTGGGAAAAATATACATGGGCTTCCATTTAGAAAATTAGTGTAGAAAATTAGCATTTGATTTTATGAACACAAACGTTAAAAATCACTCTTAAACTTTCTTGAGTGAAGTAAAATTTCTGGCATTGACAAAGTACACCAAGACTAAGTAAAATATGCACAGAGAGTGTTTCATTTATTCATCACACTTCTTCGGGCCGCTCGAAAATATTTTCCTAAAATAGATCATTAATGAGAATAGTTTGGATTAGCAAATAAATAAAATCTTTATTCGTGTAGAAGCTTTGTAAAGAATACATTACTATTCGAATTACGCTGAATACATTTTGGTGGGACTTTTAGTAGAAGATTTTTAAGAACATAATGCAACTATTTATGTTATTCCGATTACGTACAGCTTGAAATAATTTTAACGCCGTTAATTTTTCAAATTGGTGTAACATTTATTGTTCAAATTCTAATAAAATTTCATTAGATAAACAACCATAAACAAGTCTTTTTTCTAGCTCTGTCCGTTTTACTTGTGTTGCTTTCAGTAGGTGGTTTTATCCACCTCTCCCCACATCTAACTCAGTCCGTTATGGAATTCATTTGGAACTCATTTCGTAATCGTCACGCCTTAATTGTTTGCAGTATACTTGCCGCGGCGAACGCATGGACTGATGTAGCGACCGGTATTGACGTGATATTGCATAATTCAATTGAATGGTCGCGCCAAAATTTTGAAAATCACATAACCCATTCATAAAAAATGAAAACGTATTAATTTTCAAATAAAAATAAAATTTAACCCGGCAGTGTAAATGTGGGATCGATAAGATGGACACCGACTCACTACTCCAATATTTCGATGATAAGCTGATAAATCTTCAAATCTCTTTATCATTTAAATTTTATTTTATTTTTATTATACCAGAATCAAAAGGATTTCATTTTTATTTGACTAACTAATGCATTATAAACACAACATCGCATCGTTTTCAAAAAAATTTGAAAAAGTTGTAAATAACTTCAAGCACGGCTCTGTTTCACCCTCAAAATAAAAATTAGTCTGATATGGAGGTAGAATCACAGAAGAATGACGAGGACAATTTTTGTTCGCTAGTGGACGTTGTAAAAGATGGACCTGGTAAAGAAACAACACCGTTACAAGCTTTAGCAATCCCTGAATTTATAGAATGTATTTGAATCAGTAGCCGTCAGTTGAGAGAAAGAAAATTGCAGTCAGGTTCAACAAATTTATCATTCGTAATTAACAAAATTATTAATGTGTTTATTAACATAATTATTTACACAATAAAACTGTTAACATGGGTCAATAGTCGGTTGTGCACCTTCGATTTATTTATTTATTTATTCGTATGGTGCATTTTAAATATTGTATTGTGATGTAAGTATTATGTATGGTGCCCCAGAAGATGAGTATAAACCTGTATAGTGTGGTAACGAAACCGCGTGCAATAGTTTGCATTGCATTTGCTTCAAGGTTTAAGAAAACCACTAAAACCTAAACATGCTCTTCGATGAACGAAACAGTTAAAATAATAACAAACACTGTAGACAGGATCTAAAAAGGATTAGTCAGAAGGCTCTGATTACAGTCAATTAGTTTTCAGAAGAGGCACAGGAATCTCTAGATAGTAAGAAGTGTGTATGACCACCGAATTTATACAGATTGGTTATCAAGAAAGTGGCAAAAAGGTGAGAAGAGTAATAGGGACGAGTAGCGTAATGATATCTCCACTATCACAACTATGTCACCAAACATAAGATAATTTCCATTCTTGATACAGTAAATTTAAAACTGTATTTAAGGAACATTTCAAATAGAAAATTTTTTAATTTACAAAGAACATTTAGAAAAAAACAAACAAAAAATAAAAACAAGAAATAATGTCATTCAAAAATTAGCTGGAACAACTTGAGGAGCAGATGCAAAGACACTTCGTACAGCTGCATTGGCATTAGTTTATTCTACAGCAGAATATTGTGCTCCTGTCTGGTTGAATAGTTATCATACGAAAAAAAAAATAGATGCCCAGTTTAATTGCACTATGCGTATAATTAGTGGAACCATTAAATCTACTCTTCTCGATTGGCTTCCTGTTCTTTGTAATATTACTCCATCGAACATTCGACGAAAAGATGAGTTAAAACGAAAACGGGATAAATGCCAACTTAACAAAAAGTTACCAATTTGGAATAACATTGACAACCCTCCTGCTAAAAGACTTAAATCTCGAAGTCCTATATGGTTGCAAGTACGGCTTTTTCTGAAGTTGAAGAGTGGAAAAAATTATGGTCTGAAGTTGATGTTTTCAATAAACATCTCATTGATGATTCAACAATAGAAGTCCCGGGCTTTGATCAAAAAAGAAAAATTTGGTCAAAAGTAAATCGCATAAGAACAGGCCATTCAAAATCCAACTCTATGTTGTTCAAATGGGGTGCAATTTCTAATCCAAATTGTGACTGTGGAAACGAACCAGAGACCGTTACACATATTGTAGAGGATTGTCAATTAACGAAGTTTAAAGGAGGGTTTCCAAACATTCATAATTTAACGGATGAAGCAATATTATGGTTTACGAATCTGAAGGACCTCTGAAGTTCAGCAATGTTTGGTATTCTTGTCTTGATTATCTGTTTTTCCATTACTTTGTTTTGCTACTTCTGTAACCTACTATTTTTTTCGTCATTGTCGTGACTGGCGCTTGGACCGGTCCATTATATGTCGTCATGTAATGGCTGTGCTATTATATTTTTTGTTCTTACTTACCTTCTATAATGTGTACACACGTGATTAATATTATTACATGTGAATACTAGGGTGGGTAAGAGTTAGCATGTTTAGGTTTTAGTGGTTTTCCTAAACCTTGACGCAAATGCTTTGTCAAGACAAACCAATCCACTATTGCACACGGTTTCGTCACCACACCATACAGGTTTATATTGATCTTCTGGGGCACCATACATAACACATACATCACAATACAATATTTGTATAATGTACCATACGAATAAATAAATAAAATAAAAATATTACTTAATTCAGTCATACCTTGTATATAATAGGTGTTCAAATAAAAAAACTGGGCTGAGTAGGTCTTGGAATATTCTTTGACATTGAGAATTTTTTTAACAAAGTAGTCAGCTGATATAAAGCTTAGATCAATTTTTAGGGTTATATTTTCACGCCAGCACATGTTATTTTGCTGTACTTTTGTGTACACTGTAAAAACAAGCAAAATAAATTTATAGGTTACGCAAAAATTCATTGAATGAGTTTTATCAAGCAATCATATTATTGGTGAAAAAATCTCATAAGCAACCACTTTCGTAAATATAAACAAAACATTTATGTAAGTTGCGGAATAAATAGGTAATTTGTTCTTGTTACTAATTTTATCACTAGTATGCATTTAATCTAAAATAAAATATGCTTATCGTTAATGTACAGTAAATTATGGCGTGCTTACAAATAGTTTCTCATTCGTTTTATTTTTATATAAAATTTGATTAATTCGTGTGTGAAAAATTATATAAACATAACGTTCAATAAATTAAAATTTACACTTTGCCGCTAACTTTAAATGGTAGACAATAATGATGTTAAAGATTAAACTCCTACTATTCACACTTTCTATGGAATACTTATTGACACGGTGAAAAGCTGTAGGTATTCCTTGGCATTTTATATGTTATTATTCGACATACTCTTGATGGACATGTGCAAGCCTTAATACGGCGAAGCTTACGGGTATGTAGAATTTTTTTTTTTTAAACCCCCCCCCCCCCCCCCCCCCCAGAAGTGCTTATACTAATAAGCTGTTAGATAAATATATCTGCAATTACCATAACTAAAAAAAAAGCACATGAATTATCAGATTAACGCAGTAATTTTTATGTAATTTACTATGCAAATTATTTTTCCACCCGGTAATTAACTTTTTTCACAGTTTAATTATACTCGTTTGCTCTTTTTGCATACTTGACACTCTCGCACCGAAAATTTGTTATGCAAATTTTCTGTGCATCGTAGCGTAACAAATAAATAAATAAATAGTAAAAAATAAAATAGTTTTTAGCAAGGGATGAAAATTGCTTTTCCTAATCGTTCGAGGTCAAGTGTAATTTTCAAGCTAATTTGGACACCCACCACGCTTTCAAGCTGTTTCCTTAACAGTTTACGGATGATGTCACATGCCTTATAAAGCTTACCCTTTTTTAAGAAATCGATGTTTAAAAAGATCTACTTTAAAAGTTCTCTGAATAAACAAAAATTACATCAACTTCTAAATTGGCAATTTCGTTATTAACTTTTTGCAAACACAAAATTACGCAATTTAAATAAACGTTACGTTTAAATAACACGGTACTTATTTATTTTTGTACCCAACTCAATAAGTCTTATTACAAAAACATCGAGTCAGATTTAACATATTGCTATTTTGAAGGCTCTATTATAATTCACTAAACTTATATCTCAGTTCAATTAAATTATTTCGTACACAGTGCAATTATTTATAAAGGCACACGCTCGCCGCTCTAGGATATTTGGAAACAGTTTCCAGGAATTATGCGTTTAAAACGAATAATTTGAAAAAAGTATGTAGATAAAAACGAGTGTGTAAATTGAATACAAAATAAATAAAATGAATACAGTTAAAAAAACGCGCGTTGTTTCTCATACTAGCTATTTTGTGTATATTGCAGTTACAATTAATACAGCAAGCTACAATAAATATTCATACAGTATTAATATTCTATATAAAACTTATATATTGATCTTAAAATTCCAATATTAAAAATCTTTACTATACATAAATGTGTTATATTTGTAATTTATGGTTAGTTGAAAAACAATTGTTATTGTTGATTTTGATTTACGTCAATAATTGTAATCAGTTTTTTAAAAATAAATATTTATGTTACATATTCAAACATGGTGTCAGGTGTATACAAAGAAGAATACTAACTAAAAACTCAAAAGGTGTGGAAGTAAAAACCAGATTAAGCAGATAATAATAGTTAAAAAAAAATGCAAAATTTTAAAGCGCCAAACCTTCTAGAATTGGATGAAAATTTATCAAGTAATTATGAAAAATTCAAGAAGTTGTTTGATATACAGGGTTATTCACGGTATATGACACAGAATATTACAGCCAAACTATTTAATAAAATTGGGAAAATATATCTAGGATTGATAGAGACCTATAGGAGGAATATTTTAAAATTACTTTCAAAATATACAGGTGTTCCAAAATACACAAAAAATATCAAAGTTGTGTTTTTTCTTATGGAATGCCCTGTATATTAATACATTTTCAGTTTATACGTTCAAAATAAGAATGGATTTTATAGAGGTTTGCCCTACTTAAACCTAAAAGTTTTTGAGATATTTTGTATTTTATGAAAAAGTCGTCACAACTTTACCGATTCATATCTTAACAACTAATACCTTTTTCTAAACTAAATCTGCACTGGAGTCTATGAAGTGATCAGATTTTATGTAGAACTTGTGAAAAATCCACTATCATATACATAATGTGTACAAAATAAGATTAATTAATGACATGTTTTAAACCGCAATAACTTGCTTATTTTAAATAGAACACCCTGTATTTTATATCAACAACAAATGCAAAATGTAATTACCTATCAAACAATACTATAGTGTCCTATAGCTAAATGTTCAGGTTGTCATGAAAAATGCAAATTTTCATAATGAATGAAGACTGACTTGTAACAATTTTAATATTTATCAAGTAAGCTATACAACTTTGACAGGTGAATATTATGTATTTGTAATAAGGAGAAGATTTGCATTGTGTACATTTTATCAACTGTATTAAATTTTGAGAGAAATAAATATGTATAGAGTTTACAAGAATTTAATAAACGTACAAATTTACTTCACAATAATATCTCTTCTAATGAATTATCTGCTCCACGGATCAATTCCTAAGCTGTACACAATATTGTGAAACATACTGGTGAAATACAAAAAACATTTGCTTAACATAAAGCGACTATTTTTTTCATGTCTGTCTCCGAAATTAAACGGGTACTTCCAGACGTCGTAGAGACTTAAAATTCGGCATGCCGATGGGTCTTGCTTTCAAACCAACGGGAAACCAAAAATTTTCATACAGGGGCGGGGCCAAGGGGTCTTTGTCCGCCATAGGTTTAACATTATTCAGAGAATAATGGGATCAACCTACATGCACGCGGAGTCTAGCATAATTAAATTCATACGTTAAAATTTGCCCGTCAATCAACGGATTTCTTACAAATACATAATATTCACCTGTCAAAGTTGTATAGCTTACTTGATAAATATTAAAATTGTTATAAATCAGTCTTCATTATGAAAATTTGCATTTTTCATGACAACCTTGTGACCCAGTTGTGACGAAGGTACCGAGAGGTACCAATAAATGAGGCCAGGGAATAAATCTTAATTTGCATATATTTAATTTAAAATAAAATAAAAATGCAGTACTTATTAGGCTACTTATTAACTCGCAAGCGGCCTGTATGCGGTGCTCAAGGCTGGTGGCGACTCCTTAGGATGCACGAGACCGTTGGTGGCTCCTTAGGTTTTTGGATGCGTAGGTGTGGAGCTTTCCGCTTCCCTATCTTACCTAGCAGACCAGCAGAATATGGTAGGGTGACATTCACTGGTCTTCTTATCTTAATCTAAGCACATACAATTTAAAATAAGTAATTATACAACTAGTCTGATTGGATCGGCTCTGAATTACATAAAATACAATGTAAATTGGGTGTGCGTATGAGCTGCACGTTCCCGATATCACCGATCTAAACAAACACCTTCACTTACATATGACTTTAAAATAATATTATTATTAGTAAGTGTAACATGTAAATAAATTAAAGCACATATAATTAACAATTCTCACAACAATAAAATTTGCATATATCTTAATATAACAACTGTACTGCTACGAAGTCGTTTTAAAAGTGTTGAACTAACCCCGCTTAATCTAAATCGTCATGCGTAGATAAAATAATAATTTATAGAACGTACACTCATGAAATTTAAAACTTGGACACCACAATTTCTGTAAACAAAAGTTTGCACATTGTGAAGCGGGCTTAAGGGTATCATTTACAATTCTAACAGCAAGTAGTCTCAGCAGGGGCTATCTTATAGAAGGACTGTAGAATGAATCATTACACTAAGCACGTTTTAGAAAATAGGTAATTTACGTTGCTTACTTAATTTTTTTCTTTAAAGAATATATTTGAAGGTATCGCTAATTAAACACCATAGCTCGATTAATTATCGAATCAAAATTTTGTTTAGGAAATGTTTACAAAATAAAATTAGAAATAATTTTGATTTAAAAAACGTCTACAAGCAATAACTTTTAAATTAAATCAAAAAACTAAACATGGTTATTTGGGTTGACTGATTATTACTTATTTTTAAATAAATCTAACCTACTAATTATTGTAAGTTATTAAAAAAAATCATTAAACTCTCTATTCATAATATTTAGTCCTTACAAAATGTATATTTTATGACGTTTCATTTTTTCTGTAGTTAATATAAAAAGTGAAAATAAAAACTAAGGCAATTCTTATTGTCAACGTATATATTTAGTTTTTGACAAGAATTTATTACATAATTATAATTAAGATACCAAGTTATAGTTTAAAATTAAATGAAAACTTTTTTTAAATAAAGGTATTACTATATAAATAAATATAAGAAATCAATAATGGGTGTGACCTCCATTATTATTGATACATTCTTGGAGGCGTCTGCTCATTGACGCTATCAAGGTATCAATATAATTAATATTAATCGTTTCCCATGCGGTATCAATGGCTGCAATTAGTGCATTACGGTTTACTGGTATAAAATTTGGCCCTTGTTGTCTTCGGATAACAGCAAGTATTCGAGCCCAAACATTTTCGATAATGTTAAAATCTGGGCTTTTTGCTGGCCAGGGTAACAGCTCCAAGTTATTTTCTCGTATCCAATTGCGCACAACCCGCGAAGTATGAATAGGGGCGTTGTCCTTTAACAACAAAAATACATTATGAAAATGTTAATTCAACAGATCCCGAACTATTTTTTGGAGAAAGTATAGTGAAATAAGAATACTTACTTGTTGGAAAATATAATCTTCGTCTGGATAAAACACTTCGACTGAAGGTTTCATAATAGTTTCCAAAATATCTAAATACGCAGCAAACACAACAAACCCACAAAAGGGAGGACAAAAAATAAATAATTTAATTCTCCCGCATAAGTTTATTCGCCGTTTTGTTTAGATTCGTCCAAACCATTTTCATTTAATTTTAAACTATAACTTGGTATCTTAATTATAATTATGTAATAAATTCTTGTCAAAAACTAAATATATACGTTGACAATAGGAATTGCCTTAGTTTTTATTTTCACTTTTTATATTAACTACAGAAAAAAATGGAACGTCATAAAATATACATTTTGTAAGGACTAAATATTATGAATAGAGAGTTTAATGATTTTTTTTAATAACTTACAATAATTAGTAGGTTAGATTTATTTAAAAATAAGTAATAATCAGTCAACCCAAATAACCATGTTTAGTTTTTTGATTTAATTTAAAAGTTATTGCTTGTAGACGTTTTTAAATCAAAATTATTTCTAATTTTATTTTGTAAACATTTCCTAAACAAAATTTTGATTCGATAATTAATCGAGCTATGGTGTTTAATTAGCGATACCTTCAAATATATTCTTTAAAGAAAAAAATTAAGTAAGCAACGTAAATTACCTATTTTCTAAAACGTGCTTAGTGTAATGATTCATTCTACAGTCCTTCTATAAGATAACCCCTGCTGAGACTACCTGCTGTTAGAATTGTAAATGATACACTTAAGCCCGCTTCACAATGTGCAAACTTTTGTTTACAGAAATTGTGGTGTCCAAGTTTTAAATTTCATGAGTGTACATACATATTGGGTGTTCCATAACACTCCCCCTGACAACGAGAAAGCGAAGCGTACGCAGTAAGATACAAGTAAAATACTTAATACTAATACAACAATATACATTTTAAATAATATAAGAGTTGCTTTCTTTATACGGACGCAAAAATTGAATGTGTGCCTTACTAATATCGTTAGTTAAAGGGTCTTCAAGAATTACCAAGACGGGAGTAGTAAAAGCTTTAATTATTTTAGGTGATGACCAAATCGGCGTAAACTTTTGATGTGATGAATGTGGAATTGATACTGGGTATTGTCTAACTAAAACCTTCTGGTTAACACGAAATTTAGTTTGCGGAAGTTTCCCTTTATTGTAATACTTTTTTGCCTTGGCGTGAGATTTGTTTAGGTATTGGTGCACTTCGGCTAGTGAGGGCTTAATCTCTTGATTTAAGATTGACTTAAGGTTCCAAATGTTATCTACAGGGGTTAGTATGTTTCTATTCAAAAATATGGAAGATGGAGAAGTTCCAATAGCCTCATGATGCGTGCGGTTATAATTTAAAACAAAAAAAGGAAGTAGCTTGTCCCAAGATTTATGTTGCATCGAATATTGTTTAATTAAGAGAGTAAGATTGTACTTAAGATTACGGTTGCAGCGCTCACTCATATTTGAACTAGAGTGGAATGGTGATGAAAAAGCTTGACGAACACCCCAATTCGTACAGAGTTGTGCTATAACATGACCAGAAAAATATTTAGCGTTATCCAAGACTAGCTTTTTGGAAGGACAGTAAGTTGAAAATAAATCAGTTACACATTTTTCTGTAACCTTGACTCAGGGATTTCAAGGAGAGAATTAGAAAATAATAATGATGATGATCCTAAATTACGTATAGACTCGTCTGTGGGGCATTCATCGAATAAACGTGATAACCCATCGGCGGCGCTGTTCAATGAACCAAGGATGTGTTCAATGGTAAAGTTAAACTTAGTTAATTTCAGAAGCCATCGCCCAAACTTGGATAATTGATTCGAGTGATTTGATAACCACCTGATTGCGTCGCAATCAACTTGTAAGATACAGTGTGAGTCCGTGACAAAATCCTTGAATTTTTCTAAACGAAAAATTACTGCAAGGGATTCCTTTTCATAAGTTGAATATTTCATTTCTGTATACGAGAGTTTTTTAGAAGCATAAGCAATTGGGTGAACACCGTCCTGGACATGTTGAAGTAAAACTCCCGATATACCTATGTTACTAGCATCAGTTCTGATTATAAATTGTTTGGTGGTCAGGTAATCGCAAAACAGGAGCTTGTGTGATAGAAGATTTAATTTTTTCAAAGGCAGTGATATGACAATCTGTAATTTGAAATTTGACGTTTTTCTTTTTTAACTCGTTAAAGGGTGCTACGATTTCCGAAAATTTTAGAATAAATTTGGAGCAAAATGAAACTATCCCAATAAATATTGCTGAACTTGTTTAACTGAATTTGGAAGGGGTAGTTTCGTAATAGCTTCAATTTGTTGAGGGTCGATTTGAATACTCCAAGCGGAAATTATATGATATTTTGATTTATGTCAATAATTGTAATCAGTTTTTGAAAATAAATATTTTTGTGCATATCAAAACAATAAACAATATTGGAATGTAATTGAAAACTAATAATAGAATTATGTTGTCTGTCTACAACTCCGTAATGTATGTGGATTGCTTAATTGCCTTAAATAATGCAAAAAAATTAATTTAAATCACTTTTGTTAATATTCATTCACCATAAAAATATTCCCCAACAATTTAGAAAAAAACGAAAAGAGGGTTTAGTTTCTTTTTTTGAAAGCGTTCGCGTGGAATAATTTTTAGACCAATTTGGCAATAAATATTTTTTTCTTCTGCCAAAAAGTTTTGAATCAATTTATTTTTAAAGTTAGTAGTAGCAATGGGGGCATTCAGCAGCAATAACTAGTGCATTTTGCAATTACTCTCTGTACATGCAAGTACACGGCGTGTACTTAGTGTAATTGCGCGCGCTTGCGGGGTGTGGACGATGTACATGTAGTGCTTTTTCAATTACTCTCGGTGCTTGCTACTTTTTTAATTACTCTCGGTACTTGTGGGGTGTAATTGGTGCAACCCTTTTCACCGCCTCCTTGATGAAGTAAGATGGCGGATGCATGTTCGCTTGAGGGGTGTAAACGATGTACATGTAGTGCTTTTTCAATTACTCTCGGTGCTTGCTACATTTTTAATTACTCTCGGTACTTGTGGGGTGTAATTGGTGCAACCCTTTTCACCGCCCCTTGATGAAGTAAGATGGCCGATGCATGTGCGCTTGCGGGGTGTAAACGATGTATATGTAGTGCTTTTTCGATTACTCTCAGTACTTGCTACATTTTTAATTACTCTCGGTACTTGTGGGGTGTAACTGCTGCATCCCTTTTCGCCGCCCCCTTGATGAAGTAAGATGGCTGATAGTGGGACTCGCCCCATTGAGGGTGGCCATCTTTTCGAGTACTTGTTCATATGAGTGCTATGATTGGATAATTCGCCGCCCCCGGTAGGGGGTGGAGCGCAGTTAAGGCGGCGATTTTTGATTAGAATTGTGGGTGTGGTCGTCTTTTCGAGTACTTGTTGATATGAGTGCGATGATTGGATAATTCGCCGCCCCCGGTAGGGGTGGAGCGTTGTTAAGGTGGTGATTTTGATTAGAATTATGATATATTTGATAATGATATGCAAGATGGCCGTCTATAATTACAAATCGTCGACACCGCCCCGCGTCGCTGGTGGGTTTAATTAAGCCGCACTCGAGATTACCGAACAAGTTGGAACAGGGAATTATGTCCTTTTCTAACCAAGCTATCTCTCTCTCTCTCGATGTGCAGGTGTTGGTTAATTATAAATGCATAGATTGCAACGGGTGGATTTAATTAATTAAGTAGACCCGCGTTTAATCAAACAAGTTAGAACCTAGACTGGCTGTTTTTTTAATCAACACTTCTTGGGAATATTAATAACAAATGGTTTAAACACAATTAAGCACTTATTAGTTTAAAATAACAACCGCTTATTTTTTCCAAAGACTGTCAAAATCTTAAAACACTTTTTATCGACTCACATACAACCACCTGTAAATTACGTAGTTGATTGAAATAAATCATAAAACGTTAGTTTTAATTTATTTAAAAAATTATTATTCATAAATAAATATATATGATTTCTACCCCGCTTGCTTCCTCCGCCGGGGATGATGGTGGTGGTGGTGGTGTTGTCGGGGCATCCACTGGAATTCGCGCCGCGAGACGGGAGCGAAGCCTTTCGCGAGCTGTTGTCGGTCGCCGACTCGAACCATCTGGCTATTTATAAAATTATTAGCAAAAACATGCAATGAAAATTCACTTGCTTAACAGTAATGAGTTTTATATATATAAACCAAACTTAAAGTAAAAAATACATACAACAACTCCCAAGCGACCTTGCTCCCGATGTTCATACTCCCGGGGGTGCACTCGACGGAGATGATCATCCATCATCTCGTGGGGTACTGTGTGGCTAGAGTCAACCACGCACACAGACATCTTCGTTGTTGTTAACAGACGTCGTCGAGGCATTTTTTTTTTAGCTCAAAACGTAAAAATTTTCACTTTTATATGCAAGCCAAAAGAGATGCGATATAAGATGAGACAAACCACCAACCCTAATTATCTCCGAAACCGCTTTTATTGGTTAATATGAAAAAGAATACACCCCGACGCGCAACAGAATTGCGTTCATGGGACAATGTGAAAAGAAACAAGCAAGAGGGGAGGCTCCTGGCTTAGAAAAACGTAAATCACAAGTAAAAATATTAATTGAAATCGATTTAACCATGCAATTAAATATACGATAATTTGTATTATTTCAGAAGTAAACGAACGAGTTTAATTACGCGTCGTAAATTATCATTATACGGGTGGCTATGACTGTTGCAGATAAAAGCTGAAGAAAAACGAAAATCATAAGCAAAAATATTAATTGAAATCGATTTAGCTAGACAATTAAATAACTAATAATTTGTACTATTTCAGAAGTAAAACGCATGAGTCTAATTACCCATTAAGACTTTAGTTAATTTTAAGCCTTCTCTAGCTTGGTTGATTAAACATGGGTGGGCTCGAAAAATCATTTATGGCTGTGATATATTGTTCACTGTGGTGGCGGCTCACAATAGCTGATTGTGTAAATTATCACTATATGGGTGGCTTTGGCCGTTGCATGCGAAGCTTGAGAAAAAATACACCACCAAAATGTGTATTCTTTGATAGCATCAGTCGTGTTGGTTGTACACAATAGTAAATTATTATACGGATCGTCTTTGGGTATAGTAGATAAAAAAGATCGTATATTTAAACTGACTCTTAGTGATAACATCAAAAACGAGACACAAATACAACCCAACAAATGGCAATTCTCTGATTTAGTGCTTTGTGCTATGCAACAAAAACTATCGTGGGTGGGCCAAAAGGTCGTGTGAAATATTCTAAAACCGATAATTATTCTAATTAAATTTTATTATTCATTAGAAGAAAATGTGGGTGATATTTAAATATATAGATAACAACTAGACTTTAATTTGATAAATTATAACTTATCCCGATACAAATATTTTATGTGTAAAACTTAAAATTATTATCTTCAAAACACATTTACGTTGTGTTAACAAACCAAAAATGTTTTCTTAATTATAATTCAAGCAAATCAACTTTTTATGAACATGTTTCAGTTAATGTGGATCGCGCAATTTTGGTGTGTGAAGAGGTATCATATCAATAAATGGCTCGTAAACAACTCAAAGAATAATTTTAGAGAATCGTGTTTAAATAATAACGACTGACAGTGTTGGCTAGAAAAGCAATCAACTTCTCGTTAATAAATTCTGATTTGTTAGCGGTTAAACCCGCATAGTTATTTATTAATCGCAATTTATAAGGAAAGAATACGAACAGAAATGAAAAATCACGGTTGCCATAATTCGATATTAAAGCTGTTTAATTCTGTAAAGCCAAGAGTGTTTTTTAGTGGTGGGAATTAGGCTATATCAACGCGAAAGGGTTGACGCATAATCTCAGTCTGCATTAAATTATCCACAACGATGTCGGAATCATCAAGCACGTCTCCATCATCGCCGTGTGCGTTGTCGATGGTTGATAATATTAATAAAGTAGCCAAATGCGAGCTTCATACAAAGGGTTTAATTAAAGACCTAGAGTTGAATAAAGAATATGCAATTGACAAGATTCGTTCTTTTGAAGGTAAATATGGACGCTGCGTAATAATCTATATCAAAGAGTGCTTCTACTATCTACCTAAAAGGCTTGTAACGCATTTTAGCAACGATGTTATTGATAGTTTTAACAAAAAGCCAATAGCCATTAAGAGGGTGGGTACAAAAAACTGAATACAGGTGTAAACGTCGACCAGCTCCAGTTTGTGTTTGACCAGTAACACGCGTACCATCCATTCAAGCTCGCTCTCGACTATAAAATATAGATCAATTTAGCTACATAATAAATGTGGCATATTAATTTTGATAGAAAAAATTTAACATTAAATGTCGTTAAATAATTTAACAACGGGGGTCATCGATAAAATAAAATATTCTTACAATTTATTGGTTAAAAAAAGTGTGAAAGAAAAATCGATGTGTTTTTAAAATTAATATCTAAATACGTTCGCTTGGCATCAAAAGTGCAAAAGAATAGTGTTCTGGTAAATACATCATCGAGATATGTTATTCAAACGTTTATTTCGAATTTACTGCTATATAAAACTTTATTATGCGAGTTAAAAAAGAAGAAAAAGCCGTCAAAGAAGAACCGGTCTAGCAGAATCCGCTGGTTTGATACAGAGTCAGCCTTTTCGTGTAGAATTAGAACAAGCATCGTTCTGAATTTAACCCATAAATTCATCGAATCATTTTTTCTGACTGTCTTGAAGCGATCTGGTTGAGGATAATCCGATTAATTCGAAAAAAGAAACAAAATATAAAAATAAACTTTGTGTTATCTGGTGAGTTTCTTAAGAATTCAATAGACGGTGGTGAAACGCGCGATGTCAAACACTTTTCAACTAAAAATTATTTGTTAATGATGAACGAAGACAACGAAACACTGAATAAAAGCGGTTTTGGCGAGTGGTTTACTGAAAATGTCGTGCAATCTCTGATGAAAAAAATGGAAAATTTTGACGAAAAAGACTCCGGGTGGGCACTTTGTCGCATCGTATCCTTGGGTGTCAATATCAACAAATGTGGCGACGTTCTACATGCATCCTCTTATTTGCCTCTGCCTCGAGAAATAGCACTCAAACATGCTGTAATTAACATCCAAAACAAGGACAATGGGTGCTTCTTTTGGTGTATAATAGCTGCGCTGTGGCCACCTCTCAACAAAATAAACATCAATCGTGTTACATCGTATCCGCATTATAGTGAAAAATTAAACCTGGACGGCATCAACCAGCCTATGACATTGGTTCAAATCCCGAAATTTGAACGTCAAAATAGTAATATTTCAATCAATGTGTACATGCTCCAAAAGAAGAAGAATGGAAAGTTTATCACGGTGCCCACATATCTTACATCAAACGTGAAGCCTAACCATGTCAACCTGCTGATGATACAGGATCGATACGAGGTAGAAGCCGATAGCAGCGATGAGGACGCCAACGACGGTGAACAAGATTTCGAAGCCGACGACTTAGACAACGCTGTATGCAGACGCTCCGCAGGTGGTGATTTCAGTACAACTCGAGATGAAATCGATTTCACCAATAGTAGTAAGTCCCGAATTAAATTTCATTACTGTCTAATCAAGCATTTATCGCGTCTTGTTAGATCGCAAGTCACAAAACACCATCACGCGATTTATTTATGCGAGCGCTGCTTAAATTATTTCTCTAGCTCTGAACGTTTGGAAAAACATAAATTAGAATGTATAAATTTAAACAAATGTAAAGTTATCATGCCAAAAAAGGATCAACAGTTGTGTTTAAAAATTATGCGAATCAAATGTTATTACCTTTTATTATATATGCGGATTTTGAATGCCTTTTAATAAAACGAAATGATGACGATAGCGCTTCTTTAATTGACAAGTTTCAATATCATCAACCTTTTAGTGTAGGTTACTATTTGCACTGCGCTTTCGATAGCAGCGTGTCTTACTACAGACAATACACGGGGTTAGATTGCGACGAGTGGTTTATAGACGAATTAATTCAAATATCGAACACATTTTCTAAAAAATATTTTGGCAAAGTTGTTCCCATGTTGCCTCTAACAGACGCGGAAAAATTAGAATTTGAACGTGCAACAAACTGTGGAATATGCGGAAAAACGTTTCGATTAAATGATATCAAAGTTCGCGATCACGACCTCATACTGGGATCCTATAAAACGGCCTCGCATCAAGATTGTAATCTAAATTACAAACTAAAAAAAGTGATATCTGTAGTTTTTCACTCTTTAACGAATTACGACGGTCATATATTTATCAGAAAGCTAATTAAAAAATGCAAGAATATTTACGTTGTGCCCTTAACTAAAGAGAAATATATAGGATTTGAAGCAAGCTTCGAAAACAACATGAAATTTAGATTTATCGATTCGTTTAGGTTTTTGAATAGTTCTTTAGAAAAATTGGCTTCATATTTGCATATAAACCAGCTCTGTATTTCAAAACCCAATTTTCAGATTTGAATGAAAATGAATTTAATTTGGTTTCGAGAAAAGGCGTTATGTGTTACAGTTATTTAGATTGTTATGAAAAATTGACGGATATTGTTGCGCTGCCGAGTAAAGACGAGTTTTTGATAAGTTAACAAACACAAACATTTCCGATTCTGATTACAAACACGCGGAAACAGTATGGAAGACATTCAATTTAAAAAATTTAGGCGAATATGTAGATTTATATTTAAAATGCGATGTTCTTTTGTTGGCGGATGTGTTTCAAAATTTTAGACATCGATGCATTTCAACATACGCGATTGATCCCGCATATTATATTAGCCTTCCTGCATATGCTTGGGACGCCATGATGAGGTATACTAAAATTGAATTAGAATTGCTATCAGACGTCGACATTTTAATGTTTATAGAGAGGTATAAGAGGAGGACTTTCGCAATGTTCCGTGCGGTATAGTAAAGCCAATAATAAATATTTAAATAATTATAACTCGACAATGCCTGACGCATACTTGATGTATTACGATTTTAATAACCTTTACTCTACGGGAATGAGCAGTTGCTTGCCTACGGGAGATTTTAATTGGTTAAATAACAACGAAATTATTAATTTTGACCTGTTTAATATTCGCCCCGACTCGCACGTAGGTTATATTTTGGAGGTTGATCTGGATTATCCCAAAAAATACATGATTCACACAATCATTTGCCCTTTTGTCCAGAACATAAATTTCCGCCAAATTGCAAACAAAAAAAATTGTTAGCTACATTGCATAACAAAACCCGCTATATAATTCATTACAGAAATTTACAGCAATGTTTAAACCACGGTATGATCTTAAAACAAATTCACAGAATTCTCTCATTTAAACAATCCGCTTGGCTCAAACCATACATAGATTTAAATACGCGATTAAGAATGAATTCTCAAAACGACTTTGAAAAGAATCTGTACAAACTATTAAATAATGCGGTTTTGGTAAAAGCATGGAAAACGTTAGAAAACACAAAAACGTAAAAATAGTCCAACAATGGGGTGGACGCTTTGGTGCGCGTCATTACATAAATCGACCAAATTTTCATAGTAGAACAATCTTTGATAATAACACTGTAGCAATTGAGATGAACAAAACAGAAGTGTTTATTAATAAACCAATTTATGTAGGTATGGTTATATTAGATATTTCTAAAATTCCCCTATATAGCTTCCACTATGAATATATGATGAGAAAATTTGGTAGCAATAATTGCAAGTTGTTGTATACAGACACAGATAGTCTGATTTATAATCTTACAGATAATATATATGACGTTATGAAAACAGATTCGCATCTTTTGACACGAGCGAATATGTTTTCATAACGTCATATATATTATCTGTAAGATTATAAATCAGACTATCTGTGTCTGTATACAACAACTTGCAATTATTGCTACCAACTTTTCTCATCATATATTCATAGTGGAAGCTATATAGGGAATTTTAGAAATATCTAATATAACCATACCTACATAAATTGGTTTATTAATAAACACTTCTGTTTTGTTCATCTCAATTGCTACAGTATTATCAAAGATTGTTCTACTATGAAAATTTGGTTGATTTATGTAATGACGCGCACCAAAAGCGTTTGTCCCATTGTTGGACTATTTTTACGTTTTTGTGTTTTCTAACGTTTTCATGCTTTTACCAAAACCGCATTATTTAATAGTTTGTACAGATTCTTTTCAAAAATCGTTTTGAGAATTCATTCTTAATCGCGATTTAAATCTATGTATGGTTTGAGCCAAGCGGATTGTTTAAATGAGAGAATTCTGTGAATTTGTTTTAAGATCATACCGTGATTTAAACATTGCTGTAAATTTCTGTAATGAATTATATAACGGGTTCCTGTTATGCAATGTAGCTAACAATTTTTTGTTTGCAATTTGGCGGAAATTTATGTTCTGGACAAAAGGGAAATGATTGTGTGAATCATGTATTTTTTGGGATAATCCAGATCAACCTCCAAAATATAACCTACGTGCGAGTCGGGGCGAATATTAAACAGGTCAAAATTAATAATTTCGTTGTTATTTAACCAAATAAAATCTCCCAGGCAGGCAACTGCTCATTCTCGCAGAGTAAAGGTTATTAAAAAATCGTAATACATCAAGTATGCGTCAGGCATTGTCGAGTTATAATTACTTTAAATATTTATTATTGGCTTTACTATACCGCACGGAACATTGCGAAAGTCCTCTCTCTTATACCTCTCTATAAACATTTAAAATGTGACGTCTGATGCAATTCTAATTCAATTCTTAGTATACCTCATCATGGCGTCCCAAGCATATGCAGAAGGCTAATATAATATGGGGATCAATCGCGTATGTTGAAATGCATCGATGTCTAAAATTTTGAAACACATCCGCCAACAAAAGAACATCGCATTTTAAATATAAATCTACATATTCGCCTAAATTTTTAAATTGAATGTCTTCCATACTGTTTCCGCGTGTTTATAATCAGAATCGGAAATGTTTGTGTTTGTTAACTTATCAAAAACTCGTCTTTACTCGGCAGCGCAACAATATCCGTCAATTTTTCATAACAATCTAAATAACTGTAACACATAACGCCTTTTCTCGAAACCAAAGTAAATTCATTTTCATTCAAATCTGAAATGTAGGTTTTGAAAATACAGAAACTTTGTTTATATGCAAATATGAAGCCAATTTTTCTAAAGACACTATTCAAGCACAAACGAATCGATAAATCTAAATTTCATGTTGTTTTCGAAGCTTTGCTTCAAATCCTATATATTTCTCTTTGAGTAAAGGGCACTAACGTAAATATTCTTTGCATTTTTAATTAACTTTCTGACACAAATATATGACGTAGTAATTCCAAAAAGAGTGAAAACTTACAAATATCACTTTTTAGTTGTAATTTAGATTACAATCTTGATGCGAACGCAGTTTTATAGGATCTTAGTATAGGTCGTGATCGCGAACTTTGATATCATTTTCGAAACGTTTTTCATATTCCACAGTTTGTTGCACGTTCAAATTTTTCCGCGTCTGTTAGAGAAACATGGCAACTATTTGCCAAAATGCCATTTTTAGAAAATATGTTCGATATTTGAATTAATCGCTCTATAAACACTCGTCGCCGTCTGACCCAGTGTATTGTCTTAGTAAGACACGCTGCTATCGCAGCCGGCAGTAAATAGTAACCTACACTAAAGGTTGATGATATTGAAACTTGTCAGTAAAGCTATAGTCATCGTGACGTTTAGGATTAAAAGGCATTCAAAAATCGCATAACATAAAAGGCAATAACATTTGATTCGCATAACTTTTAAACACAACTGTTGATCCTTTTTGGCATGATAACTTTTACATTTGTTTAAATTTATACATTCTAATTTATGTTTTTCCAAACGTTCGAGCTAGAGAAATACTTTAAGCAGCGCTTCCTTAAATAAATCGCGTGATGGTGTTTTGTGACTTTACGATCTAACAAGACGCGATAAATGCTTGATTAGGTAATGAAATTTAATTCGGGACTTACTACTATTGGTGAATCGGATTTCATCTGATGCTCATGCTGAAAATTGCACCATCTGCGCTGTCTGCATACAGCGGTAAGCCGTCGGCTTCGAAATCTTGTTCACTCGTTGGCGTCCTCATCGCTGCTATCGGCTACTACCTCGTATCGATCTGTATCATCAGCAGGTTGACATGGTTAGAGCTTCACGTTTGATGTAGATATGTGGCACCGTGATAAACTTTCCATTCTTTTTTGGCAGGCATGTACACATTGATTGACAATATTACTATTTTGACGTTCAAACTGGGGATTTGAACCAATGGCATTGGCTGGTTGATGCCGTCCAGGCTTAATTTTTACGCTATAACGCGGATACGAGTAACACATTTGATGTTTATTTGTGTTGAGAGGTGGCCACAGCGCAGCTTATACACCAAAAAAGCACCCATTGACCTCTGTTTTGGATGTTAATACAGCATGTTTGAGTGCTATTTCTCGAGGCAGAGGCAAAAAGAGGATGCATGTAGAACGTCGCCCATTTGTTGATATTGACACCCAAGGAAATGATGCGACAAAGATGCCCACCCGGAGTCTTTTTCGTCAAAATTTTCCATTTTCGTCTTGAGAGGATTGCAACATTTTCAGCTAAATTACTCCAAAACCGCTTTTATTCAGTGTTTCGTTGTCTTGGTTCATCATTAACAAATAATTTTAGTTGAAAAAGTGTTTGACATCGCGCTTGCAACGTCTATTGAATTCTTAAGAAACTCACCAGATAACACAAAGTTTCATTTTTATATTTTGTTCTTTTTTCGAAGTAATCGGATTATCCTCAAGCAGATAGCTTCTGAGACAGTCAAAGAAAAACATGATTCGATGAATTTATGGAGTTAGAATTCAGAACGTGCTTTGTTTAATTCTACACGAAAAAAGGCTGACTCTGTATCAAACCAGCGGATTCTGCTAGACCGGACTTCTTCTTTGACGGATTTTTCTTCTTTTTAACTCGCATAATAAAGTTTTATATAGCAGTAAATTCGAAACAACTGTTTGAGGTATAACATATATGCCGATGATGTATTTACCAGAACATATTCTTTTGCACTTTGTGCCAAGCGAACGTATTTAGTATTAATTTTAAAAACACATCATTTTCTTTCACACTACAACCAATAAATGTAAGAATATTTTATTTTATCGTGACCCCGTTGTTAACATTATTTAACGACATACAATGTTTTTTTTCTATCAAAAGTAATATGCCACATTTATTATGTAGCTAAATAGATCTATATTTTATAGTCGAGAGAGCAGCTTGAATGGATAGTACGCGTGTTACTGGTCGAAACACAAACTGGAAGCTGGTCGACGTTTACCCTGTTATTCCGTTTTTTGTACCCACCCTCTAATGGCTATGGCCTTTTGTTAAAACTATCAGCTTAACATCGTTGCTAAAATGCGTTACAAGCTTTTGGCAGATAGTAAAGCACTCTTTGATATAGATTATTACGCAGCGTGCATATGCCACCTTCAAAAGAACGAATCTTGTCAGTGCATATTCTTTATTCAACTCTAGCCTCTAAGTAAACCCTTTGTATGAAGCTCGCATTTGCTACTGTAATGCTATATTATCAACCATCGACAACGCACACGGCGATGATGAAGAGACGTACTTGATGATTCCGACATCGTGTGGATAATTAATGCAAACTGAGAGGTATGCGTCAACTTTCGCCTTGTATAGCCTAATTCCCACCGCTAAAAACACTCTTGGCTTTACAGAGTTAAACAGCTTTAATAATCATGGAAACCGTGATTTGTTCTCTGTTTACGTATTCTTTCATATAAAACACGATTAATAAATAACTATGCGGAGTTTAACCTCTAACAAATCAGATGCATTAACGAGAAGGTGACTAACTTTAGTAACCACTACTGGTCAGTCGTTATGTATTCAAACACGATTCTATAAAATATTCTTTGAAGTTGTTTACAGCCATTGATATGATACCTCTCACACACCAAAATTGCGCGATCATTAAGCTGAAATGGCTATGTTCATAAAAAGATGATTTACTGAAGTATAATTAAGAAAACATTTTTTGCATTTGTTAACACAACATAAAGTTTTGAAGATAATAATTTTAAGTTTTACATAAAATATTTGGCTGTCGGGAAAAGTAGCATAATCCTTATCAAATTAAAGTCTAGTTGTTATCTATATATTTAAATATCACCCACATTTATTCTAATGAATAATAAAACTTTATTAGAATAAGTATCGATTTTAGAAGCTATTTCACACGACACTGGCCCACCCACGACTAGTTTTTGTGCATAGCACAAAGCACTAAATCAGAAAGGAGTACCATTTGTGCAGGTTGTATTGTGTCTCGTTTTGATGTTATCACTAAGAGTCAGTTTAAATATACGATCTTTTTATCTACTATACCCAAAAGTCGACTCCGTATAATGAATTTACTATTGTGTACAACCAACACGACTGATGCTTATCAAGAATACACATTTTGGTGGTGTATTTTCTCCAAGCTCGCATGCAGCAAAGCCACCATGATAGTGATAATTTAACAATCAGCTATTTGAGCCCACAGTGACAATATTTCCACAGCCATAAACTGATTTTTCGAGCCCCCCATGTTTGAATAACCAAGCTAGAAAGGCTTAAAAGTAACAGAAGTATCTTAATGGGCAATTAGACTCATGCGTTGCACTTCTGAAATAGTACAGAATAATTAGTTATTTAATTGTCTGCTAAATCATTTCAATTAATATTTTGCTTATGATTTTCGTTTTCTGCGGCTTATCTGCAACAGTCATAGCCACCCGATGATAATTTACGACGCGTAATTAAACTCGTTCGTTTACTTTGAAATAATACAAATTATCGCTAGTTAATTGCATGGTTAATCGATTTCAAGTAATAGCCACACTTGTGATTACGCTTTTCTAAGCCAGGAAACCTCCCTTTGCTTGTTTCTTTACATTGCCCCATGAACTTACAATTATGTTGCAACGTCGGGGTGTAATATTCTTTCATATTAACCAATAAAAGGTTTCGGAGATAATTAGGGTTGGTGGTTTGTATAAATAATATCGCATCTCTTTGGCTTGCATATACAAAGTGAAATTTTTACGTTTTGAGCTAAAAAATGCCTCGACAGATCGTCTGTTAACAACAACGAAGATGTGTGTGCGTGGTTGACTCTACCACACAGTACCCCACGAGATGAGATGGATGATCATCTCCGTCGAGGCACCCCTGGAGTATGAACATCGGGAGCAAGGCTGGGGAGTTGTTGTATGTATTTTTGCTACTTTAAGTTTGGTTTATATATATAAAACTCATTACTGTTAAGCAAAGGAATTTTCATTGCATGTTTTTGCTAATAATTTTATAAATAGCCAGATGGTTCGAGTCGGCGAACCGACAACAAGCTTCGCGAAAGGCTTCGCTCCCGTCTCGCGGCGCGAATTCCAGTGGATGCCCCGACAACACCACCACCACCACCATCATCCCCGGCGGAGGAAGCAAGCGGGTAGAAATCATATATATTTATTTATGAATAATAATTTTTAAATAAATTAAAACTAACGTTTTATGATTTATTTCAATCAACTCCGTAATTTACAGGTGGTTGTATGAGTCGATAAAAAGTGTTTTAAGATTTGACAGTCTTTGGAAAAATAAGCGGTTGTTATTTTAAACTAATAAGTGCTTAATTGTGTTTAAACCATTTGTTATTAATATTCCCAAGAAGTGTTGATTAAAAAAAACAGCCAGTCTAGGTTCTAACTTGTTTGATTAAACGCGGGTCTACTTAATTAATTAAATCCACCCGTTGCAATCTATGCATTTATAATTAACCAACACCTGCACATCGAGAGAGAGAGAGAGATAGCTTGGTTAGAAAAGGACATAACCTGTTCCAACTTGTTCGGTAATCTCGAGTGCGGCTTTAATTAAACCCACCAGCGACGCGGGGCGGTGTCGACGATTTGTAATTATAGACGGCCATCTTGCATATCATTATCAAATATATCATAATTCTAATCAAAATCACCACCTTAACAACGCTCCACCCCCTACCGGGGCGGCAGAATTATCCAATCATCGCACTCATATGAACAAGTACTCGAAAAGACGACCACACCCACAATTCTAATCGAAAAATCGCCGCCTTAACTGCGCTCCACCCCCTACCGGGGGCGGCGAATTATCCAATCATAGCACTCATATGAACAAGTACTCGAAAAGATGGCCACCCTCAATGGGCGAGTCCCACTATCAGCCATCTTACTTCATCAAGGGGGCGGCGAAAGGGATGCAGCAGTTACACCCCACAAGTAGCGAGAGTAATTAAAAATGTAGCAAGTACTGAGAGTAATCGAAAAAGCACTACATATACATCGTTTACACCCGCAAGCGCACATGCATCGGCCATCTTACTTCATCAAGGGGGCGGTGAAAAGGGTTGCACCAATTACACCCCACAAGTACCGAGAGTAATTAAAAATGTAGCAAGCACCGAGAGTAATTGAAAAAGCACTACATGTACATCGTTTACACCCTCAAGCGAACATGCATCCGCCATCTTACTTCATCAAGGAGGCGGTGAAAGGGTTGCACCAATTACACCCCACAAGTACCGAGAGTAATTAAAAAAAAGTAGCAAGCACCGAGAGTAATTGAAAAGCACTACATGTACATCGTCCACACCCCGCAAGCGCGCAATACACTAAGTACACGCCGTGTACTTGCATGTACGAGAGTAATTGCAAAATGCACTAGTTATTGCTGCTGAATGCCCCCATTGCTACTACTACTAAAGTTCTCTAAACTTTATTTCTAAGAAAAAGTCAAGTATTAAGTTTTCTACCTACTACATTACAAGATTTACTTGTAGAAATCCTCCAAAATTGGTGTTTATGCATGCGCATATAGTCGGACTTAGATACAGTTTTTTGAGAGGAAGAAGATGAAACATGAAATCAAGAAAAAAACAAAGGAGTTCCGAACGCGAAAATCGATAAGAAGAGTTCTGAAAGGCAAGGACAGCTCAATATGCTGGAAAATGAATTAAAGAATAATGATTCAAATGCCTATAAAAACTCTGAACACAACAGAAGCATGGGTGCAAATTAGTAAAGAGTTTAATGCAAAAGAGCAATTTCCGATTGCTTAGATACATTGGATGGACGGTATGTAGAGTTTAAGGCCCCTTACCAACCGGGTCTTTTTATTATAATTATAAAAAATAGTGGTATACCTTGGTGTTAATAGACTATTAATGATAGAGGCGCATTTGCACAGAAACCTTTCGTCTACTACCTATATTATTAAAAATACACTTAACTTTTCTAGTGCACGACAACTGCCAAGCCAAAATAAAGAAACTCCATTTGTCATAGGGGTTAATGATACTTTAATTTAACTATAGATTATCAGCTGACAATACCTGACATTCCTAACAAATTACAAGAACATAATTTTCTATCCACGGAAAATTGTATAGAAACAAATAACAATAAAAGCCTACATCAAATAAAAACTAAGAAGACAAAATGGTTAACGAACAACATCTAGAGAAATTCGAGATAATTTTAAAGAATTTTTAATTCACCACAAGGACGAGTACCATGGCAAGAAAATTCAATTGGAAGTTATTAATTAAATGTTTAAATATTTATTACCATGTGCAAAAAATATTACAATAATATATGGCTGATAATATAATGAAGCTGAGTGCAAATACTCCTGATATATACAGTAAGTTATTAACGTTTATGAAGGACTCCATGTAACATACCACATATCAAATGAGAGAAAATAAATCTTATAGAGTTGTCATCCGTAACCTACATCACACCGTGCCTTCTGTCGAAATACTAGAATCCCTGGAAGAGAAAAGTTTAAAAGTAAGAACTGTGACAAACGTTAAACACAGTTACAAAATTACCCTTACCAATATTTTTCGTAGACTTAGACCGACTCAAAATAATAAAGATGTGTATGAATTTCAATTTTTAAATAATTGCTTGTGGCGGAGACCACCCCTCCAATTTCAGAGGTTGTAAAGTATACAAACAATTTCAAAAGAAATTAAAACCAGACACACAAACTCAAAATAAGTTTACAAATTCAAACAATTCACTGCCACACTCACAACCCACACAAAGTATAAACCATTAAAATATAGCCAAGCAGTACAAAGCGACACTGTACAATCTAAGGGGCAAGAAACAACCTTACAAAAGTTTCGAGAGGAATTCAAAATGATGTTCTCCCAACTGATGCAACAAAACAACATGCTAATAAGCATGTTGTCTACCGTCATAAATAAACGTGTGGTTAATGTCTAAATCCTTACGCATGTGTTTATGGAATGCAATCAAAAATTCAAGAAATCGTATTATTCTCAAAACAACAATAATATAGATATATTTCTTATATCAGCAGCGCTTTTAGATAGATCTTATCTAATAGTTCCTCACGATACATGTTATCATACGAAACATCCTAATGTTACCGCCCATGGAGGAATAGCGCTACTTATAAAGAACTCAATTACTCATTATGAATTGCAAAAGTATGAGGATACATTTTCACAAGCAACAACAATAAAAGTTTGTAAATTGTCTACCCAAGACATAATATTTTTAAGGAGGGCCTCAATTACAAAGTTCAACTGTGCCGAGATACAAAAAGATTAAGCTCCCGGGTAGAAACTAGTATCAGGTAAAGTGCTTGCTGAATTACCTAGGGTTGGACTTATATTTCTAAGGAACTTTTTCAATTCTATCATACGTCTCAATTACTGGCGTTACAGTAAAATTCACGCAGATTATTCTTATACCTAAACCAGGCAAACCTGCAGAGAAAGTTACATCTTACCGGCCAATAAGCTTGCTGTCCCAAGTTTCCAAATTGCTAAAAAAACTAATAATCAAGAGATTATATGAAACAGACATACTAGATAAGTGCATTCCAGAACATCAATTTGAATTCAGAAGGTATCATCTACCATTCAGCAATGCCATCGTGTCAAAAATTCAATCAGCTCAGCTCTCGACTCTAAATCTTATTGGCCAGCAGTTTTGATCAATATACAACAAGCTTTCGACAAAGCATGGCATGAAGGGCTCCTATATAAACTTAAGTTAGACCTTCCAAGCGAATATTATTATAGTAACTTACCTATCAAACAGACATTTCCATGTAAAGTATGGTCAAGAATACTCGGCCATTCATGTAATTAAATTCGGTTAAATATGGTTAAATAAATGGAGAGTTAAAGTAAACAAAACCAAATGCACCCAAGTAAACTTTACCTTAAATCGCTTCCAATGCCCACCAGTTCATCTTAACAACATAGTAATCCCTCAGGCAAACAAGTCCGCTTTCTGGGTCTGCATTTGATAAAAGGCTTAAGTGGAAGCCGCATATTTTAAAGAAACGAAAACAAGTCGAGATACGACTTAAAAAAATGTACTGGTCACTTGGTAGAAAATCGAGTATTGCATTAGAAAACAAGATTCTATTCTACAAAACAATAATTAAACCAGTGTGGACCTATGGCATCGAACTGTGGGAATGTTTCTGCAACTCTAACGTAAACATTAACCAACGTATGCAGTCTAAGACATTGAGAATGTTAGTAAATGCTCCAATATACGTTAGCAATGACACCTTGCATACGAATTTAAAAATGCCAACAATAGTAGAAGAACGTACAAAAAGAAGCAATTTCAT
The DNA here is from genome assembly GCA_030710515.1 of Abscondita cerata. Taxonomy (NCBI): domain Eukaryota; kingdom Metazoa; phylum Arthropoda; class Insecta; order Coleoptera; family Lampyridae; genus Abscondita; species Abscondita cerata. The sequence goes on from JALBCR010001175.1 coordinate 493,126, forward strand.
ACGACTTTAAGTTCATCGCAATGTCCTGGTATCCAAGTTGCAACATGTTCCGCCTCCTAGACGATTACAAAGAAATGGACGATAGACCTCAGTAGAGATTAACGGGATAACGTCGATGAATGAACTCTCCTCATGCCACTAAATGGTTCTGACTGTTATTAATATGCAAATAAAACTATAACAAAAAAAAAATCTTATAAATGAGATGAATTATGCGAGGTTTCCAAAAAAAATTGAACACTCAATTTTTCACTTTTAGGACAATTAGAGTTAATACTAATTAATATTAATACTAATAATAATAATAATGAAGCAAAAAATTTTTGTCCGATAGCCGGTCTCCCAGGCCGTCCGTTCGTGTTTACATTCTGATGTCAGGAAAACCGCCTGTCAGATTGTTATAAAACTTTGCATATGGGTGTTATTTATAACAATAGTGCAAATCAGATTTTTAACATAATCTATCAAGCCAAAGGGCCGTCAACCTACTTAAAATGTTCGCTACATAAGCGCATGCATTTCGAAACTGATTTCCCAATCTTTTAAAATTCTTTTCCATTCTGCACACATTCTTTCGTGAGCTGGGAAAATATGAAAAGAGCGGTTTTCAGCATAATATGATGATCATCCAGGTACAATAAATATTGCTTCTTGCAGAATGTTTAATTTATTTATTATTTATTATTTTATTTACATATTTATTTCCCAACAGAAATTTCCTTTTACAGGGAAAAATTATACAACAAATTATACAGATAGTATGGTTACAGCAGTACATACAAATTATAAATATTTTCGCTAAATAAATCAAAAAACTTATGACACTCGTTGCTGTTCCTACTGATGTTGTGAATTGGCGAGTTGTAGTGCAGATTTGTCTATCAGTTTTAACGTGAATGATATCTTGCGAACGAGATGACAGTCTAGGAATATTTAATGAAAACTGTAATGTAAGGTTACTGTCGTCGATAGAACCGTGAATTAAATCATAAAAAAATTTAACTGAATGAAATGTACGTCTAGTCTCTAAACTTTTAAAGGTAAACATTGACAGCAGAGTGGTGTAATCAATTTCATGGTCCGGGTATGTATGAAACTCTTTGAAGTAGATCATCTTTAAAAATTTTCGCTGAATATTTTCAAGTAGTAAGATGCTTTTCTGGTAATACGGTGACCAAACCAAAGAGCAATACTCAAGCTTCGATCTTAATAACGTAAAAAAATAAAAGTTAAGGTTAAAATATACACAAAATTGGTGCACAAAACAATGAAAAACCAATAAACGGTTCAAAATTTTAGGTGCGCTCAAGTCGTTCTGTCGTATCAATTGATGTAATTTACATTTATGTTAATATATGATTATTGATTTTTACCCTTTTAGGTCTGTGAGAGTTTACTATCTGCCATATAACTTTATTCTTATGTTTAGATTCTTTGATTAACTTATCATTGGTTTTCATGAGAGCTTTGTTTAATTCACGTCTGTACTGTGAGCGGTGGTCTAGGGCTTTATCTAGAATATTTAGCATGAACGATACAGCTCGATTGTTACTAACTGCTGTCTCCACCGGTGACACTGTGTAATACTCTTCACATATATTCGTAAACACATTATCAAGACAATGATTGTAACGCGTGTTAAAATTTACTTTGCAAAATAAGCTAAAACTTTTCATGAGTCCCAAAAACCGCAAAATTATTCCGAGATTCGAAATGTAAATTAAAATCTCTCCCACAAATAATGTAATTTTTGTTTGTATTAGACAAAATTTCCTTTTTAGGCGCTCATTTGAAATAGAGACAATTTACGTCCTCATTTGCGGTCGTAAAGTAGCACTTTTTTGTACTCATCTGTCAAATAAAAGTAAAAAGACCGTTTCGTTGAATCACGATACCCATACCTCATTGCAATATAGTATATTAAGTATCAAGAACGGTAAGGGACATTTACTGGTCGACGACAAAAGTTTGACGGAGACTGGTCAACCCTTAACGTTCATGATGCTTATACTATTTTTTGCACAATCGTATTAAATTACACTTCAATAAAATTAATTTACTAATAAATAAACAAAAAGTCGAAAGTGACGTTTACATTTTGGAGAAATAACGCAATACAATAGTAATTTTTAGTTACAGACGTCGGTAAGTAATTTACTTACTGACGTCTTAATTACTTACCGACGTCTTAGGCCTAGCAACCAGTAAACATATCCTACCGTCGTGGAAACGGAGACTGTAAGTAAACAAAAATGCTCGATCGTGCAGAAAAGTATAATTAGTGTGACATAGTTTTTTATTTCTGTAAACAATAATATCCTGAAGATTTGCGTAAGATGCAATTGAGAAACGTATGTCGTTCTGTGCAATTTGTGGGAAAGCATCGCATGTAGTATAATCTTATGTATCAACAAAAATAGAATATAATTTGAAAAAAAAACTGAATACAAATTCTTGACAATGTCAAATTGTTTCATTCTTTTAGCATTCGTACGTTACTTTTAGGGTGAGCGCCTAAAAAACGTTGTGTGTACCGCGGCTGTAAAGGTTTTTTTGGCCTCTAGCACTGTAAAACATTTAAGACATAAATAACAGGTAGCTTGATGTTTACACACAATATGGTAGCTAATTAGGTCAATCATGAAAAAACACTGGACGATTAGGGTGATTTAAGAAACAAACTTTGGGTACTATAATTAAGCCCGTGTAATAAATAAACTACTTGTTACCTATAATTATTCTGCTTAAAATAAATCGTTATGTTTTATTTTAGCAAAAAGTAAATGCGTATAAGTACTTTGGGAAGAGCGACATCTATTTTGTACATTTTGAACCGAAACACAGATGTCGTTTAAAAAAGGTTACAATAGTCATTCCACAACTATATATAAAAAACATTAATGGAATTATTTTAGTTTACGGGAGTAAATGTGTATAACAGAGAAATGTGAGAAAGCATGTGACTCTCCATAGTACATTTAAGGCAAACAAAATAACTAACCTCAAATTTAAATTATTTGTTTGTAGATATCCTGACTGACTTTCTAACATCCCTAAAAGCCATTCCTGCTTAATGCTTGCGTTTCCATGTAACCATTCATTAAAAGAATATACTTGAACCATGTAGAATTTATTCATAATTATCAAAATTTACAATAAAAATAATTTTTGCATGTTATTACTTATTTTCTCTCTCCACTGTACAATTGTTGTAAATGTTTACGTTTATTGTACAATGTTCTAAATTTGAAAATAAACCAGGAATCAGCTGTTCTGACTGAATATTTGTATTTAGAGGATTAGTAACATTAACTTGTATTGCAGGTCTTTTAGAAGTTGATGGTACTTCGGTGATCATTTCTGAAACTTCCCTTTTTCTTTTTAAGGATTCTTCCACATAAGACTCGGCCACACTGCTACTTTTCCAACCGCCGTGTCTTTTCAACGATAGCAAATCACCACCTTGATTTACTAATAAGGTGGCCGAACTTCTGCGGAAACAATGGCCTGTAAATTCTTTAGGGTTTTCTAAATGTAAAAACTCTGCAATCTTTGAAGGAATTGAACCTATAGTATTAATGCCTACAGGTGAGCCCCAACATTTTCCCTTTTCATAACGCAGAAATAAACGATCATTGATTTTAGTTATTTTCATTCGTAGTACCAAATACTTTTTAACGATCTTAACCCATTCTATAAAGAACGACTAACATTTGTTTTCGTTTTATTAATCTGAATAAGCAGGATATCATCCTTGAATTCAATGTCACTAATAACCATTTTAAATAATTCGTCCCTTCTACAAGCTCCAGATAATCCAATTATTAAAACAACCTGAAGATAAGTATGTAACTGTAATCTTGGTGCAAATGACAAATTTTTTTGCAGAATATAGGAAAATGTAAGTACTTACTTTCATTAATAAGAAATTATCATCTTGGGCTTGGGTGATAAAGGAAGAGATATGATCTGCCTCCAAAACTTTACTTTTCTTTGGTTTATGAAGTGCGGCCTTTCTTTTCAAGAAAGATATCAGTCTCGCATATTTTGAAATGTCTAAATTATCGTAAAGAGAAATACATGATCGTAGCATCGAATAGATAGCCCATAACGATTTGTTTTTTATCCACTAATTGTGTAAAATACGCAAGAAGAACATTTTCAGAGTAGACTTTTGCTTTATTTACGTTACACCAATTTTTTAAGACATTATACTGAGCTTCATACCGTACTTTTGATTTTTCTGGTAGTAATTGTTTAGTAGCCCCATCTGCTAATTGCTTTATTTCAGGGGGTGTTGAGGTAAAACTAACATCACTATCGCTCATTTTGACTATCACAAAACAGAGTCACACAATTAAAAGCCCTCAAATTATTTTTAATTTGAATATGGGGATCAAAGCACACTATGTTTAAGCAAATCCAACAATCAATTTTTTTTAAATTTAGACTAAAATTTGTCGGCCAAAAAGCTTTTATACAAAATCTCATGTGTTAAGTTCTTCTACAACGCTCCAACTAATAAGACACGAGCCCGAACTCGCCCTTCGGGCTCGTGTCTTAAACAAAGTTGTCGCGCCTTAAATTTGAACTTACCGCATTCGAATGTAAATAGCTATTTTCGGCCCTTTCTGATATGATGAATCAGAGTAGCCGCAAAAAAACCTACTTTACAGCCTTTGTGCGACTTCTCCAAAAAGTGTTTGCGTGGATTAGGTGGCAAATTTAGGAATAATATTTTTTAATTATAATTAATATTTCAAATATTAAAATGATAATCAACACGTAAATATTCGATCTCAAAGTAATCGTTACGCGAGAATTTATAATCTATAAATAGAATACGTTCGAGGGTGGATTTAAAGGAGTGGATTAATTTTTAGGAAATAGGCAATATATGGTTTTATTAATTATGAACAACATATATAAAAATACAAAGGTTAAAACATTTAAAAATGAAAAAAAGTTTTAGCTGCGTGCGACTTTGTGATCCATACAAGAGGTGGATTTTATGTGATCGCGTGAGTTATTTTTAAGCAAATTTAAAAATAAAGAGTTTCTATAAACAACATAACCAAGATATTAATATTGTATCATTTTTAAACAAAACTATTAAATAAATAATTTTTATAATTATTATAAACAACATATTGAAGAATTAATAGGCATTACTTCTTTAAAACGAAAATTAAGCGACCTCTTATTCATAAAAAGAGTAGTTTGAAGGTGTTCGCATGGATTATCTAGTTTTTAGAAAAATGTAGGAATTATTATTATTATTATTATAAACAATATTCTCAGAATTAAGATGGTAGTTATAAGTAAATACTAGATCTCAAAGTAACCGCTACCCGAGACTATCCTAGAATTAAAATGTTAATAGTCACAAAGTCGTTATAGTCCCTAAATATTTGAAGATGCATTAGAAGCTCTTCACATAATTAAAAAAAATATAATAAATAGTTCTGGTAATTATAAGAAACATACACAAGATCTAAAATGCTAATACTGACTAAAGATAAATTCCGGATCCATAACTTATCCGAAAATAGTTATTTTGTTACGAATCTTGATGACGTGCTGAACAGGCACCCGCGGTCTGCAAATGCCTACTTTCTGCCCTAGCGACACAAAATACTATTATTTCTATTTAGTTCAATCCCGCCCTTGAGCGTACTTAAGCACATTTTAACGCTTCGACGTGTTGTTTTAAATAATTAATAATCTATCAAAAATAAATCAAACGCACCCTAGAAAACAAATATTTTTTTCCAAGACATACTTAGAAAACGAACTTTTCTTCTCTACAAATAGTGAGCAAAATTCGTTTTTCCTCACTAGCGAGGAAAATAATGTAATGTTACAAAAATGCCTCTTTAAAAAAATGTAAGAATGTGTTATTAGAACTATATGCGCCTAGTACTTAGTTAAACAATTTAATTTAGTATTCAATCAGGTTTGTTTAATTTAATATCTTATATTTCGACTCTTAAAAATTGCTACCCTACATTTATTGGTTAGAATTACGCGGCTGCGCTATGACAGATTGAGATCACACCGATACTACAGAATACTGTAGCGAGACTATTGGGACCCACATATTATCAACTTTTGCTTTTACGTACGAAAATGTGATGAAACTCTGTAACAATAAGTTATGTTTACAATATTACTTCTTTCATTAGGTTGTTTTTTTGTGGAATGTCGTGGAAAAAATGTTGTGTCTAACACATGAGGAAAGCCTTTTTCCACTCTCACATTAATGCCTGACTCGCTACGCTCCTGAGGCAACTCGAGCTCGAGTGGGAAAAAGAATCGCTTTCCTCACTTGTTGGACAAATAACTATTCTTTGAATAAGATGTGACATTTTAATTCTTGGATCCAAATGTTGCATAACTTGCGTTTTTCGTTTCCAAATTTGCTAGGGACGATAATCGACTTCGTAAGCTAAAATTGTTGACACATGTACTGCAATCAAATAAACTAATAGACTACAACTCCGTGGTGATGTGGAAGCTCATGCTAAGTTCATCTTAAATAAAGGATATAGTACAAAACTTACAGAAAGGCTCTTAAATTTCGATAAGCTTAAGTTTTACTTTTCGAATGTATTTAAACATTTTATATATAAACATTTGTTTCAATGAAACTCATAAGTGCGTATCAAATAAATTAATAGATTGTAACTCTATAGTTATGTGAAAACTAATGGTATTTGCATAGAGAAGTAGGTATCCAAACTTTTTCAAAAAATGTATTTCCTTAACTCTTGAGAGTACTTAAGCACACTTTACCTCTTTGATATGTTTTTTTATAATTTATAAAATTATTTATTCGTCAAAAATTAATGAAAATACCTACAAACCCACCCTCGAACATACTTAATGTATGGATGATAAGGTCACGCGCTTCGCTATAACTTATTTAAAGAATATTAGCATGAAAATTATTGGATATGTATTTATGATAGGTCAAGACGAACACGGGAAATTAAAATTATAAAAAATGTTTGTGGGTACAAATTAGTACCAATTTTCCTAGGGATATAACAGACTTCATTCCTGATTTGTAATTTTTTAAACAATTGTTAAAACACATAGTGTGATCATAATCAAACTATTGACATTTTTGGAAAAATTCTTGTAAGTATAAATAATAACCGTTTCATGCATAAACTTGTAAATTTTGTCACTTCAGTAGGATTTTTATTTTCCTTCGAAATAGTAAACTCGTAAATGAGGTATACACACTTGTAAAGAAAATATGAACATTATGGAAAAATAATTGGACCGTCACATTCAATATACAGTTTCTCTACTTAAGTTGGCAACATATGAGAAACTTTTTTATTATTAATTTTACGAAAAAAAGTTATTCTTTATAAAAAGTTCTGCATGTTCTAAAATCTAAAATACAATCATCAGATATTTGTCAAAAATATTAATTTTTCTTTAGAGTAAAGCACCTTTATATTTGACAATATATTAAAATAACAAATTGAAAAAAGTTGATCAGAACTAAACCTACCTTCAAATATGAAATTACATCCAATTAAATATAAAAATATTTGTTTTCTTTTTTTGTCTACAATAACAATGTAAACGTAACTGTATTGACAGAGAAGGCGGATTTGTTGAATAATTACGTTGACATATTTCAACAACCTTCCTAACAAATTAAAACAGGAGAAAAACATTTAAAAAGGATGTTTAGTAGTAAAAAATTACTTTTAGTTTGAACTGACTGATGTAACTAGTTTATTAAACTAAATAAAGATTATTATAATTATTTAATAGTCTATTAATTAGATTTTCATAAATACTTTTGCTTAATACTTTCTGAAGGGAACGGAAAAGTTACCATGTTTGTAATAAATAAAAAAATAAATGTTTGGTATCGAGAATTTGAATAAAATTTGTAAAAAAAATTAAGTAGAAGAATGTAAGCCCTTAGTAAAACATATTATTTATTCCGAACTACTTTTCATAATTAGAGTTTTTGTAAAGGTACTTTAATCCTAGTTCCAACTCATAATTTTTGAAAAAATTTAATATCTGATGATTGTATTTTAGAACATGCAGAACTTTTAAAAAAAATAACTTTTTTTCGTAACATTAATAATAAAAAAGTTTCCCATACGTTGCCTACTTAGGCAGACACCTGTACAGCATATCCATTTAGTGTGTAGTTGTTCGATTATGGACTCACAGACTACTTGTCTGAAAAAGTGTGAGCAGGCTTCCCAAATAGAGTAAAAATGCACATATTCAAAATATTTTTATACATACAAGTGAATCAGAAAAACGTAGTCAACTAAAGTTGATTTTATATGAATGGAATACCCTGTATATTTCAGCACCAACGAATAACTCGTAAAATTTTGCGTACATTTAAAAGTTATTTTCTGACGTGTCCAAGTCTGAGTACGGCCCTAATAATAACCATTCTCAATGCCTAAAAATATTGTACAGGGGGTCCGAAAAGTTTGGTTCAAACTTTGGAATCACAAATACCTGTAAACTCAATTTTTCAAAAGGAAACCGCCACTTTTATGTCACTAGTGAATTCTCCTTCAAAAATCAATGAAAAAGTATCTAACATGTCTGTCCTATATCTAAAATAAGCAGTTTTTGATTTATTCGATAAAATCCGATTTTTTTGTAAAGCAGACTACGAGGATTGCGATAACAATTTTCTTACGTTTGAATTCCTTCTGTGATCTTGTAGTGGGTGCTTTTGTAGTAGAATAAGAAAATACTTGTACGCGGTACATTATTATGTAATTATGAATGTATGAATGGACAGTTTGATGCAGGTTTGCATGTTGACTTTTTCATGCATCTCATGTGTCTCTGGGTTAGTATTTTAGTTCCTTCCAATTTTATTCTATATTGTGGACTCAACTTTGATTTGTTTATAATATTACTCCTTTTATGGATCTTCAAGGTGGAGGTTAAAAAAAACTGTCTTTTTAGTGCGGAGTTGCCTGACGTTTCGCCCCTAACAATGGGGGCTTCTTCGGAGGCTAAAACTGTATTTTAGGCAATGTTGTCAACAAAAAACTTGACGTAAGAAACTTGTTATCCCAATCCTCGTAGTCTATTTTACAAAAAAAAATGGATTTTATCGAATAAATAAAAAACGGCATATTAACTTTCTCATTGATATTCGAACGATAATCCACTAGTGACATAAAAATGGTGGTTTCCATTGAAAAAAATAGAGTTTACAGATATTTGTGATGCCAAAGTTTGAAACAAATTTTTCGAACGCCCTGTACAATTATTTGCAGATTGAGAATGGTTTTCATTACTGCCGTAGTCAGGCTTTAACACCTCAGAAAATAATTTTTATCTCTACAATAACTTCCACGGTACACTAATTTCTTTGATACCGTACATCTACTAAAAATTTTGAAACAATGCGAATAATTTGAAAACCGCTGAAGTTAGGAATATGTCAAATGTAGGCAAAATTTGCAGTTATTTGACAGTGCAAAAATATATAGCGTCATTTACACAAAATCAACTATGGTTGATTACGTTTTTGTGAATCACCCTATATATATAAATATATTATTAAAATTACAATTATTAGTCTATTTGGAAAACCTGCTTACATTTTTTCGGACAAGTAAATGGACACACTGTATATAATACTGTTTCCAATATGGAAATATTTTTAACAATTTTACTAGAAACTGTTAAATCATAAATCATAGATTATAAACAAAATATTAACTGAAAAACAATATTTCTTAAGTAAGCTACAATTTATTATTTTTAATATTTTTTAATTAAACAATTAAAAATACTTTGGTACAAATTAGTTCTCAATTTAAAGTTATCACTATTGAAAGTTATTGTACGACAAATATGTTTGGGTGTTTACTCTACTTTTGTTCAAAGTTATTGATATCGATTCTAATTATCACAAAGTACTTGTACTAGCTGTATTTTATATTGTATCAGAATTCAATATTACACATATTTAATCAACATTTACATAAGTTAATTTAGAAAAACAGACTTAAACTGGATAGAAACATTCGTCTAAATATTTTCTATAGTTTCTAGTTTTCAAATAAACATGACAGAATTTCCGCCCGAGGCTAAGGCTGCAATATCAAATACAGTAGCGGGCCAAGTACACTGCCTTGACGCACATATACGTTTTTATTAGGTACCTAAAGCTAAGATATTTCGGATTGAAATAATACTGAAATCTAAACTCGTGTGTTTGCGTTAATATTGTTTATAAATTGAAAATAAATATATAACGTGAATTGAATTTCTATATTAGGTCATTATCTTCATTTGTGAATTTTGTGATGTTTACCGAACATTTATCTTTAATATGAATCCGATATTCTGAGAGAAAAAATAAATACCACAGCTATTTACTGCAATATAAGTTTTTCTTATCATTTTATCTACTTATAAGACTACTGTAAAACAGTAGTCTGATATGTTGCATGGGTACGGATTACATGCTTAGGGCACATATACACATTATTAAAAAGGTCAACATTTACACAAGGAGTAGTATGATTACGTGTAATTGTTGGAGATAAACTTGTACACAACATATACTTGCGTGCAATAATTACACTCACAACTGTCGTGAAATACTATTATAATTACGCAATAAAGTTGAGAAAGAATTACCTTATATTGTGTATTTTAAAGCTAGAATATTACAGTAAAACACCAATTCATGTTCAACAAAAATACACCCACTGCAAACCCCTTAAAAAACTTTATTCCTTAAAATACATAACCATTTTCCAAACAGAAACTTTATAAGTTAAGAACAAATGTTTACGAATAACAAAGTTGTATATAAACACTTAAAAGCAAGTGTATAAAAAAGTTATAACAAAAATTAAAACACCCTCCGATTTACTACAACTGAGAAAATTTTCAGCGCAAAACTAAACAATACAAACGCGAATCTAAAAAAAAAACTCATACACGTATGTCCGTAATAAAAGAGATCTGAATAACTGGAGTATGAAAAATCGTAGAAAGTTTATGTGTTTTCAAGCAGAAAAAGGCTAATGATTATCCGACAATAACACCTGATGGTTTTGTTTCGCGACCGAATCGATATCTTTAAAAATACTTCAAAAGCATCCACAAACATATAACAAAATGAAACGAAGTTGTAAGCCTTGAGGTAACAACATGAAAATAAAAAAAATACGAATTTTTTAAGATATCTACAATTTAATTAAAATAAATTACATTTATATATATATATATTGCGTAAATACTTCTTTTATCCACAAAGCTTGAGTAAAAATTTTTTTTAAAATATGTGGTGTACATTTTATTAAATTAGTCGAGTTAAAGCCGTAGTATTATGTTACGGTGTCGTAATTTTCCGAGCTATACGTATTAACATTAAAATGATAAATCGAGTTACGCTCCAGAATTTGAATTTTAAATTAGATTCATACAACAACGTCAAATATGGAAAAACTATAGAGTAAAATCTGTGTGTATCTTATGGATGTAGGAAAAATAAAATTGTTTCAAGTGTGTAAGAACTTTATCTTTATTAATCATACAAAAGGTATTTTTCTTTAAGTTAATCTTGTACGAAAACTTTTAGATAGCAATATATCAGAACTTTGTTCCTTTGAGAATTGGAAGTGGCACTACGAAACTTGAAAATTTCTTTTAAGAAATTATTCAAAGAATTTCCCGTTTGAGTAATGGAATCTTGTTTTTTTCAATAACAAACATGGATGAAAAATCTTACTTCATTAAATATTTCGCTATAGTATAGGTATTTTTTGCTTATTAAAGAATTCGTAATTAACCATTTCATAATTATTCCAATTATTTTGAAAATCCCTGCACATTCTCATATTAAAGATTAAACAATCCCGGCCCTATATTCTTAACAGCTGCAATACGCAAGAATTATAAAATAACAACCTCTGCTATCATTTACTATCGAAGAATGCAATAAAAAATAATTGATTAATTTAAAAGCTGCACAAAAAACTGTTTCTGAACACATGTTTCAATGATACAAAAATAAACCAGTTGGGAATGCGCAAGTTTGCATTGCCGGGATGAACAAAAGAACTGCTTATTTAGCTTAAAAATTTATTTTAATGATTAATTTGAAAAAAAATTTGTTCGAAAAATTTGACTGGACTTTTTTAAATTTTTTTCGGGAGCCGATTTGACCACTTTGCCGATGAGATAGACAAAAAATGATCGAAGCAAAAATGTCTTAGATTTTGATGTTCTATAGGAATTTTCAAAAATGTCAACAGGAAAAAAGCTACGGACATCCAGACAGACAGACAGACAGACAGACAGACAGACTTTGTGAATTCATAAGATGAACTTTTGTTCATCGAAAATTAGATGTGTATGAATGTAATGAAAGCTTACATACAAATAAAAAAAAAAAGGAAAACAGAAAACCAGAAAATTGGATAAGTTACGGAAGAACCAACTGTTATCCTCGCTAGCATACCTACGACGATGCCGAAACCAAGAGGTAACGCCCACTTTTGTAAAAATTCACAACCACATTGCAACAAATCGTGCAAGAAGAATCATTGAACGTAGTGAGAAGGCGCTCACTCAAGAAAGAGTACGATATACTTACCATCAACTGCATATAACGTCAACAGATTTAGACCAGCTACATCTGAGCAGCATACTGGATGAAGAAACATGGAACACCATAGATCGCATTAGCTACGAACATGGGGAACACCACCTACAATCTACCACAAACAGGTATATCAAAAAGTGTGTGAAATTAAGTACCAAGCACTATCACGAAAACAAAACAGTTGTAAACTTGTCGGACCACCCACTCACCAAAGACTGATAATGAATTTTGTCAAAAGGGATTAACTACGCCATCGCTTCAAGCAGGATTCCAACGAAAGAGATAATAGCTGAAGTGGAAAGTGCCATCAGAAAGCTCCCGGTTGAAGAAGCAGAGGAAATACGCCACGAAGCTTGCCGGATTTTACAACATTCCAAAGCTCTACGGAGGAACATTACTCGCGCAGAAGAAACTGCACTAAAAGACCTCAGAAACAATCAAGAAATCATGATGACACGTGCAGATAAAGGCAACGCTACAGTAGTCATAAACACCGAAGACTACTAAATGAAGATCAAATCACTACTAGATCCACAACTTTACACCAAGTTAAAAAGAGATCCAACAAGCAAAATTGGAATAAAAATGAAAGCCGCCATCAAACAGTCAGCTATACCAGCCGATAAACATCGTCAACTACTACCTTCCGGGACCAAGCCACCCCGACTATATAGATTACCAAAAATTCACAAATTTGGTAACCCCCTAAGGCAGTCAGCACATGTAGATCTCCAACTTATGAACTGGCCCGTTACGTGTTTAAGTTTCTACAACTTTATGTAGGAAGAACTGAATCTTTTGTAAAGAACTCCATACACTTAGTTGAGCTACTGATGACTCTGGAAGTGACCAATGAAGATATACTCGTTAGTTTTTATGTAGAATCGCTATTCACTAACGTACCAGTCGACGATACACATAGCATCATAGAAAAATTGTGCACAACCCACGGGTTAAGAGAATACATACTCGAGCTAGCAAGAATCTGCCTGAACACAACGTACTTTCTATGGAACGGAGATTTCTACGAGCAAAAATCCGGTGTAGCCATGGGATCGCGAATACCTTTATGAAAGCATTCTAGCAAGAAGCCATTTAATCAAGCGAAAAGAAACCGAAATGTTGGTTCAGACACGTGGATGATACTTTTGTCATATGGACTCACGAGAAGGAAACACTTACTGTAATTCTTAACCACCTCAACAATCAGCACGAGAAGATCAAGTTTACCATGGAGACCTCCATCATCCACAGCAGAAACGGTCTCTAATCAAGACCTTAATTGATAGAGCTAAGAAGATTCCTGACGAGGCTGACAAGGCAGAAAAACTTCAACACGTCTAACAAGCCCAAATGAAGAACAGCTATACCAGATGGGAAGTAAAAGCCTCCTGTTGCAAAAAACCGAAAAAGAGAATGAACAGGTCACCACCTACGCTCGTTTACCATTCAATGCTGGACTGACAGACAAATTAAGGAAATCGTTGTAGAAGAAGAATATTGGTGTCAGGTTTGGAACGGCAAGAAAAATCCAGCAACTACTACCATCTAATAAAGATATGCTGCCAAAACTGTCAACAAAAGGAGTCTACCAACCCCGACCCAACATAAAATGTAGATTGAAGGAACATCACCGAGACGCCAAGTCCAGAGCGGTGGATAATTCTGCAATCGCAGAACCTACACGAAAAAGAAAAACATATCATCAACTTTGAGGAAACCAAAGCTCTATCACGGACTAACAATCTTAAATTAGATTTGATTAAAATAGTTGGGCGTACCCATTATTGAGAATTTTTATAAAAATAGTACTGCTAATTAGTGCTCAATTTGTGCCGCAATTATTATAATTTGTGCTGTTTTTCTATAAGAAATATTAAGATAAGTAGCGGGTACGCCCAAGTTTACAATGGAAATCAAAAATCAATCGAAAGTTAGCAAGATAATTAGTGCTCAATTTGTGCTAATTTGTGCCGTACATATTACAATGTGTGCTGTTCTCCTAAAAGAGATATTACAATAAGTAGTGGGTACACGCAAGTGCACGATAGACTCATGTTCTAGAATTCATCTATAGAGTCAGAATAATAAATGCTTAATTTGTGCTATTTTGAATAGCAATAATTGTTATTTGTACTGTTCTCCTGAAGGACGTATTTAAAATAGTCATAGGTACGCCTAAGTGCACTATGGACTTATCCATCTAAAGTTAACATAATAATTAATGCTCAATTTCTACACATATTATGAGTTGTGCCATTAAGTTAAGAACGTTACGTCATAGAAAAGTATTAAATTCTACATTTTTTCTTTTTTTGGAGAGAAATTGTCTTAAGAACCATGTACAGCAGACCTACAGTGTGTCTGTAATTGGTCACGATAATGACTAGCTAGAAAATCGGTTAAATGAGGAAACCCAATTATGTTTGTAGAATAATGACGTTTAAAAGCCGTTCCAAAAGTACAGTGTTGCCAGATATCTTAAAAAGTCAATATTATTGAAAAGTCAGTATAACTTTTGAATCTCAATGTTTTTACAAATTTAAAAAAAAATTTAAAATAATTTTTAAGATATCTGGCAACACTGTACTTTTAGAACGGTTTTTAAACTTTTGGAACAGTTTTAAAATTGATCAGGTTTGTTAATCCTTTTTGCTATTGCATATTTGCTATAGGGTGGACTAAACGTTTTTTTTCGAATGGAACACCCTGTATATAGCTGGATATTTAGTTTGTATAGTTAATTTTACACATGTTTCATTAGACATATACGACATCTAAACTTGACAGTTTTCAAGATATTGGCATATTTAGTAGAAAAAAATTCAATGTATGAATGAACAAAAACCAGAAATTATATAATAACAAATTATACAATAACCAAACTATTTCTTATACAATGTGTTCAAATTGATGTCTATTTAAAAAACGCATAGTTCTAATCTACCATTAAAATTCTCTGAAACACCCTGTAGTATATTATTTATAATCTGTTGGTCTGTAATTTTAAACTTAATAACTTGAACGTTTTAATGATTATTTATATCCCTTTGACATTTGTATTTTATTCGCAATACAAATACAAATTAAATTAATTTAATAAGAAGCACCAAAAAACTTACACGTTACAAAATTTAAAAATTAATAATTTATCACATAAAATCTACAAAATAAAAAACTTCCTCCATAGAACTTGATGGAGGTATGCATCCCAAAATGCAAGCCGTAATTTTTTTTTTTTTCCAAGTTCATCAAAGAAATCGAAAGCTAATCTACAAATTGGGGCCATGACTTTCCAATGATATTTTCAAGAAAATGTGGCCTTCAATTGTATTTTTATAAATATTATTCTGCATTCTCAGCGATTGTACGTGCCTCTTTACTTGACTGATTTAAATAAGAATCTGCAGTGGTATCACCGACAGTTACATCCCATACTCCTTCCCTGAGACCATAGAACAATCGTCATCCCATCCAGGCGCTTACCATCGTCTCTGCTAAGTCGGTTCCAAAACTGAAGTCGCGGTTTTATTCTTTTCAAAATATTGTTTAAAGAATTTTTAAGTTAACATTTTTAACTCCATTTTAACAACAATTTAAAAAATAATTTTTTTTTTTTTTTTTCCACATACGCATGTAAATGACTCCAAAAATGTCCAACAAGTCCTGAGTGCCACCGCAATTATAAATCTCCTTTGCCTTTGAGGGAGAACATTAAGCCATCCACCTGATTCCATCTCACAAGCAGCTAAATAACTAGCTTTCTCAGCTTTGGATTCAAAAGAAATCGATAAAATCCGGTTTTGGATCACTAGCTCATAAATTGTTATTGCTTTATTTTTATTTTTGTTAAATATGCCAATATCTCAAAAACTGTCAAGTTTAGATGCAATATATGTCTAATTAATCATACAAACTAAATATCCAGCTATATACAGAGTGTTCCCCATTTGAAAAAAAAAAAACTTAATCAACCACTAGTTTTGTGATCACTCTACATAAAATATGTTACAATAGCAAAAAAGTATTGACAAGTTTGATCAATTCTTGTCTAAGAATTTTTCTAGTTGCTATACTAACGGAGATACTTGCTATAACATTGAATCTAGGACAACCGGTATACAGGGTGTCCAGAAATTTCTTCTGCCAAACGCAAACTACAAGTACTAGAGGTTATTTATGTCGATTTATGTCCCGAAATGCTTTCTAAAAGAGCTACAGCCCTTTGAAGAAGACGTCGTTATAAGAGTTTTCTTTAAATCATTCAAAAATGCCGTTACTTAAAAATTTTAAACTTTGTATAATCAATAAACGAATACAAACCCGTCATTCACTGTAATTAATTTTTTTTTACAACCATCACATGTTTTATTTTTAACTTTTTTTTGTATCTGACACCAAATTTGAGAAATTCAAGATAATTTTCATAAAAAATGTCATCTTCTTTGAAATTGATATCATGAACCGTTTTCGAGAAAAATAAATTTAAACTTTTGTTTTGTGTTTTCAAGAAATAAAAAGACAAATAATGAAGGTTGAAAGATAAAAAGAAAATATAGTAATAATAATAAGAGACAAAGAAAACCAAATACAAGGAAAATATAACTACCAGTACAAATATTTACAGAATGCAAACTACTTAATAGAGAGGAAAAGCATGGAAGAGAAAACCGTTGAAATTCACGCTGGAACATACGTTACGTATGTCGCTCGTAGCCATAACTTTGAAATCAAATATTTTCGATTTAAAAACTTATTAGCATTTTTATTTTTGATATGTTGTTTATAATTATAAAACCTATTTATTGCTGAATTTTCCTAAAAATTGATCCAGGCCAACACGTTCAAATTCACCCTCGAACATACTCTAATTATGTCACGCGTAACCATAACTTTGAAATCAAATATTTTCGATTAAAAAAATATTAGCATTTTTATTCTTTGTATTTTTAATAAAAACTAATTTATTGCTGTTTACCTAAAAATTATCCACGCCACACGTTCTTCCCTCGAACATACTCTAATTAGTGTCGCTTGAAATAAATATTTTCGATTTAAAACATTAGCATTTTTTTTATGGTTGGTATTGTTAATTATAAAAAAAAACTATTGATTACTAAATTTGCATAATATTTAATCCACGCGAACACTATGAAAAAAGCTCTTAAATTTCGATAGGTATAAGCATTGTATAAGTGTACTTTGCAAATTTGTTTAAACAATGTTTTTATAAACAAATCTTAAAATAAAAATTGTTTGTGTTGATTAATTGTTGTTTTAGTAGTTATAAACATTTAACTCAATATAGATAATATTTACATAACGTTACAGAAAAATTAATTTTTATGGCTGGATTTATGGCTAACTTCACATGGTTAACAAAGAATACCTAAAATTTTAAAGAAGGACAGAGCTTTGTGACTGAAAGTACCATTGTCCGTTTTATCGCTACAACTGCATCATGTCTGGTTTACTCGTTATTTCGAACGTTTGAGGGAAAAGGGGTAAAAAGTGGGATCCTATTAACATTTTCTATAATAATCTTCTGCACTTTCTATTTATATTTTAGTTACTACTAAAATTATAAATTTATTTAATTCAAAGATTACAGAAAAAATTCATAGTTTATAGTCCAGTCAAAAGAGATCGAAAATGAACAAAAAGTGGAAGTCGTGTATACTGGCGATTTTTTTTTTCACGTAAATTAAGTTTAGGCCGTCAGGAATAACATATCAAAAAGTTGACATCGACATTGTATGGGAACATTTAGCAATTTGTTAATTGGGTCAAAATCTTCAGTTTTTGCTTCTATCTATTTAAGGTTAGGTCGGATAAAAAAATGTCAAAATGGAAAGTTGTTCGTTAGAATCTCGGCTATTTTATACACCCTGCCAAAAAAATTTAAAAATTTTTGTAACGTAAAATACGTAAAAAACCGTAAAAAATTAAATTGAGATAATTGAATTATGAAAAGTCGTAGAGAGATGATATTGGGCGAAAGTATAGTTCTCAACAGTTTCCCATTACAAATAAACAAAAATAATAAAAAATACATATATAAGTTAAAAAATGATTAAAACTATTAAAACAGATGACAAAAATACAAATCTAAAGATAGTCACAACATATTTTTCTTAGTTCATTAGTAATGCACAAGAAATAAGTCACACACATTAGACAAATTATTCAATATGTTTATTTGTGATAATATGGCAGGACCGAGGGGTAAACCACCTACTCAATTTTGTACAAATACTTCCCTTTGAGGATGTTTACATCTCCGAATATCTATAGATATCCTTGGATTTTCGAATATTTCTGAATATCCCTGGATACCTTTGGATATCCTCGAAATTTCTTGGACATCCCCGAAAATCTTTAGGTATCTCCATACATAACTTCTTCTTCCTCAAAAGAGTACCAAAAGGACAAATAACGGTCTAGTAATTCGTGGTGTTTCTTTGCTATTATACAAACTCTTGTAAATTTACAGAAAGCCATTCAAGATTATTATTTTAGCCAAGATTTAGTTGGTTAATTAATCGAAGAATCTACTTATGTAACTGTTTACACATCTGTCGACAAAGTTGTTTTTGTTTTCATCGGTTTTGTTTATAGGTTTATTTAAATGTTTTTGAAGATGATTTTGCCATATAACCATCGCGGTTATTTTCTTAACAATATTTTTGTCCACCATTGAGTTTCAGAAATTCATTCATAAACTATCAGTTCTGATTATTTTTTATATCCTTCTTTAAAGTTTCTTTTATTTACTTTAGTGTGAAGCCACTTTTTATTGCGAGAATAATTTTTTTAGTTGAGAAAATTTAATTATTTTTCGGACTTTAAACGAGTTCTTGCTCGCCTTCAATATCTTTTGTTTTGCGTTTATGTTTCCTCGGTTCATTTTAGGCGTTATCCATTTGTTCTTTGGTTTATACATAACTGAAACCTTTGTTGTTTCGGAAAATGAGTTTGTATAAACATTGCAAATTCTTTGATATCATCTTCAATTATTTTTCTAAGATAACATCGTTGACAAAACCGTGAATAATACCGACTTCTTTTAAATATATCTTTAATTGAATTTTTAACTAAATTTCAGCTTCAGTAAAACAAACAAACTCGCCTTTCTCTCTTATATTTTAATTTCTTTATTTTGATTTATTTTTTTCTTTATAGATTATATTAAACATGGAAAAAACAAATTTTTAACGGTATCCAAATATGCGTAAAATATAAGAGGTTATTCCATTAAAAAATAACCTTCTTTAGACACTTGTATCTGCATCACCCTGTATATAAAATATTTAGAACAAAATTTGCTCA
This sequence comes from Abscondita cerata, assembly GCA_030710515.1. Taxonomy (NCBI): domain Eukaryota; kingdom Metazoa; phylum Arthropoda; class Insecta; order Coleoptera; family Lampyridae; genus Abscondita; species Abscondita cerata. Next base: position 513,098 of record JALBCR010001175.1, read on the forward strand.
GTTAAAAATAGTAATCGACGTGTCCGAGGGTTTCTACAGAAATTAATCAGCAAATTTTAATCGAATTTGTTTCTTTCATGATGAACGTACTGTATATGCAGTCTGGGCATTTCATAATCGTATAAATAAAAACGCAAAAATGGTAATTTTAGCTGACTAACCTCTTTTTATATCCTGGTACACCCTCGCAGATCTGTGGACCCCTAGAAATCTGAAGATATCATCTGAGGTTCTTGGATATTTCCGGAGATCCTTGGATATTCCCGAAGATTCTTAGATATCCCCGGATGTCCTTGAATATCCTCGGAGATCCCTAGATATCCCTACAAGTTTTACACATAGTTCCTAGGTGGTTTACCCCTCGGGCAAGACAATCCACTTCGCCATTTAATAATTTATGTAAAAACAGTACTACTGCTTAATTCCTACGTTTTTCAAGAGACACAAAATAAAATCTGGTTAACAATTCATTATAAACATATCCTTTCGAGGAATAAACTCCTGTTAGTTTAAAAGTAATAATTTTTTTGAATCAATGATTTGTTTATAAAGAGCGTAAAGAAAGCTTCTACCTTTGAAAGAATTAATCCAAAAAACAAAACAGTCAGTGCCTAAATATTGTTAAAATTTTTAAAGTTACGAGCTAAAAATCCAAATGAACGATATGCTAAATTTACAGCGTAATTAATATGGTAGTTAACAGTCAATTGATGGTCAAATATACTCCCAAGTTTTTCATGTTGTTAGTAGAATATGGAAGTTGTAATGATTGTAAACTGTGACTGCAAGTTAAAATTTTGCATTTGGGTATATTCAGCGCAAGACAATTTTTCAAACACCAGTGCTGTAATACATCTATCTGTCTTTCCAAAAAGAGACAATCAGAAATTTCTGATACATGCGTATACATCATTAAGTCTTCTGCAAACATTAACTTGCTCCTATTCAATGTAGCACACAATAAATATTAAAAATAACATAGGGCCGAAATTGGATCCTTGAGGAACTGTACTAGTTGAAAAATAGCAATACTTTAAAGTTTAACGTATATATTTTTTATGTAATCAAATTTTTATATGGATAACATACTTTAAACGCGTTCTTCTTCAAACGTGATTTTTACGGTGGCACTCATAACTGCATGTCTTGCTGACCTATAGCATAATATAAAATTCGGTAATCAAGTCTCTGTGGTAGCATCACTGGTGCACTATTATTCAATTTGTTTTTTGTAAGACGTGATAGACCGCAAGATTTGAGCTTCAGCCACGCTCGCTAATTGTCAGACGGAATTTTACTATAAAATATAATTAGTTTGTAAGGATAAAACAAGTTTATATAAATTATTAAACTGATCGCATGAGTGTTATTTTGGTAGTTTATATCGTATTTTTCGTGTATGTAAATGTGAATTTGAATTTCTTAGCCTATCTACAGCTTTTGGTGTACGTGCCTCGGGAGGATTGCCTAGTATTGAAGATAATTCAGCACATGAAATCGGTAATTTACATTATTGAAACAGCAAGAATACATTCGACAATAAAACATTATTAAATACTATCACAGTATGTACCTAAAAATATCATCTAATATTAACGAAACACAGAACTTCAAAAAGAAAGCTTGCTGATTTATAATAAAAACTTTTAAACCAAATTAAGAGACTCGATATTTTCCTCCATTTGTATAAACCCAAACGTAAATTTTAATAAACGTCAACAATCAATTGTAATTACGAACTTTAATAAAATTGAAAATTAATAACAGTCCCTAAAATTCCTAATAAAAATCGGATGGTAGGGAAAGTTTCCGCATATAAATCATAAAAATTTAATTGCAGATGGCATCCCTTATCCACCACAATAAAAGCTTTGACCAATGCGGTCGAATTCGAAAAAAATATCGATAATAAAAATTTTTGCATGCTCGCTTATTGTATTTACGCGCTTAAGCTCAAGCTAATGTCTACACGTACAGGTTGAAATAATCTTCGAATTGAACATAATTCATGGTAAAGGATTAAAGTGGAACAGACAGGAGGACAGAGGAGTAAGCATTGTCGGATTTAAATTTACGTTGGAAGCGAATATTCGTCTACACAAAACAAATTCTATCATTTCGGAAGTTGTTTGCCATCACGAACACTGTACGCGTTGACGCTAATTGCTCTAAATTCAGTCGTTATTGATTTCTTGTACCACTAAAATTGGTCGAACGTCGTTTTCATCAATTGTTAATTGCAAGCCAGATTTTACATTTTGTTCCAGAGAACGATTAAAGCGGGAACTTTTATTCGCCAAAAAATAAATCACGCCGTATAAATTATGATAAACTATTAGTAAAACGGTGTGAGAAAGAGCCTAGAGAATTAAACTTTTACAGAAAAGTCACCACCAATTTCACCCCCGAGTGTTCTCTTGATAAATAGCTTTTAGTTCCCGAATTCGTTACAAGTTACAAGATGAGTGTATTTAAATCAGAAGTCAAATAGTTTGTACATAATGATCAAATTTTACTATCTTCAAAAGTTCATAGAGCTTATACCCTACAGCTTCCATACGCATTCGAACCAGAAAAGGGTAAAACAAAAAAATAAACAATCCAATTTAAAAATCCTTTTGTGTAATGGTGTCGCATTTTAATAAAAAAGGTATAATTTAAAAGAGAGATACGTTAAAAATGCCTAAAGAATGACTTTAATTTCCGTAGTTTACCGATGAAACGAAGAAATACGACACTACAATTACAAAACAAGACGAGACAAGATGAGATAAAATAAAATGCCATTAAAGAGAAAATAGCTTTGGAAACAATAGAAACTTTTACTAATCTGTTTTTGTCTACTAGAATATATTTATCTATTTAATTTTGGTTGAAAAAAGGTTGTGATAAAATGCAGGTGTTGTTCAGAACATAGAAGATTAGAATGTCCCTTTACATTAGCACTTGGGTATTCTTAACCGCCTTTGCGAACGTGTCGAAAAGAAAATGTGCGTAATTTTCCTATTCAAAATCCGACTAAATGAAGACAAATGATTGCGGCAGCTTATTTATTAATTATATTGGAACTTAGTCTATTTTTAAAGTAAATTATTCGTAACTTATGTTTTAACACCAAATTATTATAAGTTAAAGAAGTGATAAAAATAAATAAAAATGTTTTTCAAAGCTAATTTAAAAATACTGAAATGGTGAAATAAAACAATAATGGAAGAACGTTACATTTATGTAGATATAATGTTACACAATAATTAAGTGGTAGATGATGATATTTTATAAGAGTATATATACCAAAGAGAAACTCATGTTGTCATATGAAATGCGTTCCGTATATTCTAAGTTCAATAAAAAGAAACAAATATCATGTGCTTAGAAGGTATAATACAAACTATTAACTTAAAAAAGAGAAGTAGTAATAAAAGAACCGAAATACACAAAAAAGAAGTAATGTCATTGAATTACTGTACACAGAATTAGAAAACAAAATGGTAACTGAAGAAACAATGAAAGAAGCACAAAAAGATTACACATTTACAATAAAACAGGCCAGAGAAAGTCTTCTTTTTCTTTCGTCTTCTATTTAGGCTTTTCGCCTGCTGTTTCTTCAATGTTCCTCTTGTACAATGTAACAGTTGGGTTTTTTTTAAATAATGAGACTTACCGAAATGAGATGAAAAACAATCGGACAAATTCTTACCCAATAATTGGTCGACTCACATTTTGAATAAATGTTGTTTGGGATGCCATCACATTTTAATTTATGGCCAGAATGTGAAAAGTGCCAACGATAAATAGATAATTTGAAACACATATAATTAGGGAAACAACATTTATTACACAAACAAAAGTTAACGGATTCAATTATAAATGCGTAGTAAATAGTCTCTTAAAGGTAAATACGTAAATTTAAAATATTATTTCAAGCATAAAAATTTAAATAGAAATTGGATCCATTTTCTTTTGATGTAATTTTTTTATAGTTAACTAAAAGGTTACACGTATTCACGTCACTTTTAAAATTTTAGATGAGTTTAGTTAAATCAATTTAGGTAAATTAAGGTAGGTACTTACAGTTTGAACATTTAAAGTAAAAAAAGGAATGTTATGTTTGCGGGAATTGATGATACAGGGCAGCGACATTCAATCGGTGCGTTGACAATCCTGAGTGGATTGCATTGGTTTCGACGGTAATAGGTAATTGTAATTAATTTCTTAAGAATCTTCATTTACATCATCTCATAATCTTGCCATGAGCGATATAAGAAAAAGCAGCAATAGTTACTTCGGTCACAGTGGACGACATGAACGTATAACAGTAAGATAAAACCCAAGGTGAGGTATACGATAAAGATAAAAGTAAAGGTTAAAGGCAGAAGAAAGAAAGACCAAAGCAAAATAACACAATTAAATAAAGAAAATATTAACAAAAACAAGCTTACCAGATTAATTTTTGGGCCCTTTCAATAAAGATATTTGTAGTGCGTCACGTACGCCGTGAGAATGGTGTTTTCGGGCTTCACAAACAGTCCTTGCGACTTGCATTCGCGCAACTCGACAAATTGAAACTATGGGTTCCATAGATATAAATAAATGCAGAAAACATATACGGGGTAAATCAAAGATAAATATATACAGTTTCTATTACAAAATATGTACATTAATTCATTAATGTATTAGAAAAAATTAACAAAAGATAAAATAACAGTTACAAAGTCTGGGTCTTACTATATTACGTTTACCTGTTGGCGACTTGTCTGTTGCGATTTTCACTACTCTTTGTTATGATATTATAGATATGTGTTAATTCCATTCTTGTTTACTTATTTTAAAAGTAATTCCACTCGTTCCTCTACCTTACATTGACGTCTGATGTTTTTATTTGTTTCTCCGTCAAATAGTGTTTTCCTGTTATTCTTCTTAATATTGCATCTCAGTTGTTTGAATTAGTGGCTTTCTTTTGGCCATGCCTGGACGAATTTCAGAAATGTAACTTGAAATTAGCTTTATTTTCGTTTTGTTGTGTTCAAATGGACAAGTAGGAAGAATAGTAGACAAGCAATAAGAATATTAGTAAAATAATAAAAGTAATATTTAATTACACAAATAAATGCACAATCAGACACTAAAAGTACAAGATTATATTTGGTAATAAAAGTCTTTATTTAAGCACTTCCTATCTTTAAATTAAAAAAAAACAAAGTGTGTGTGAGATATTACATCGTTCAAATAGCCGAGGCTGCTCTAGGTGTGATAAATCCAAAATTCTGGCGCATAGATCAAGCTGAATTTGATCGATGGCACGGGTTATGTTGGCCGCTTTGGTTTCTGGCTAATTCATAA